>JADLZK010011648.1:0-384065 GCA_015847255.1 Hyparrhenia diplandra
CTAAACATGAAAGGTTTGCAGTCAGGCATGAACAGATGCCTAGACCTTTGACGCTATAACCATATTGTTTGTTTGTGAAATGCAGTTCAGTCGCCGAAACATGTTGGTCAGCAATCTGCGTCGCGAAGTAACTTTGGTTCACTATGAGGACATGGGCATACCAAAAGATGTTGCCAGGGTTGCTGTCCGTCACGGCATGACATGGGGTGCCGTGAAGAAACTTCAGTCTGGATTCAGGCGTGCCCAGCAAATGAGAGGCACAGAAAACACGCTGTCAGACAGGGCCATCATGGCTCGAAAGTGACCACCAAGATATCCATCGCTGATTCAGATGGTCCGTTGGATAACGATCCCTCCGTCACAGATGAAACAAGCGTGCGGATGACAGGTCCCAAGCAGCAGTTCAGCATGGTTTCGACTGGAAGTGGGTGGTGGTTGGTGGTGCGGTGGCAGCGGTTTTTGTGCTCAACACCGGTCTGGTAGGCAAGGTCCTCTTGCTTGGAGCAGCGAGAAGGCAAGCAAAGAAGTAGAAGTGATGTGATGTCAGGATCAACTTTCTAGACTCACCTTGTCAAAAAAAAAAAAAAAAAAAAAAAAAACTTTCCAGACTCTGTAGAAGAACTGAAGAAGGCATTGAACAATCAGGCTGTAGCTGCAACCGCGCAGGCGAATGAACATGACGAGGAAATAGGTGGGGTCTGACAGAGATAATTACAATTTGTAATTTTGGATCGTGCACTTTAGCACTTACACAGTAGATGTAAGCATGCTTTGTTACTTTGTTGGCATAACAGATTCCGGTGCATCAGGAATGCGCTGGCGCTGGCTATTTGCTCAGCTCGGCTCGTTGTATTTTCTGAACAAGCCAAGTTAGAAGTTTTAGAGATAACTAGCTGGCTCGCGAGCTTTGGGCGGGCCGAATGTGCACGGTGAGCATGATTTATGTCCTTCTCCGGCTCTGGCGCCACGGTGAGCCTAGACATGGATGATTTATTTTGGCATTTGCTGGATTGATTTTTTTAGAGTTAAGCTGGATTGCAAATTAGCAACATTTTTTTAATTTCAATTTTGTACGAGTAGAGCTGGCTCGATATCCACAATAACTAGGCTGCCTATTTATCCTTTGCCTACACGATCAAGTACTTAACAACAAGGAGCGTGGTAACATCAAATAGTTGGGAATATGACAAGTATTTGAGCTTTGCTTGAATCCATTAGTAAGGAATTTGGCTAGAAGTTAGCATACCCTTTAGCATATGTCTATTTGGATTCACTCTTTCCAGTTCTTAGTTGCTATTCCCGTGTCTTAAAATAGAAAGGATCCAAGTTTGTCCTAACTTAAACTATGCTAAGTTTAATCGGATTTATAAGCAAAACTACATAATCACATTGAAGATGTAAATTAAGAAGATATTATTTCATAATGTATCCAACACCACTAGCAAAAGATTTTAGGAGACATACCTCCTCAATGTTTAACAGAGGTATTTTTATGCGCATATATGGGACTCTAATTTCTATTACAAAATAAAGTATGGTTGCTGCAACTTTGTACTCCTTACACCAAACGTGCACATAATAATTTGACTAATCCTTTATCTAGACTCACCAATCTGATCTTTACTACCTAAAAAGGACGAAAGGGAGGCAGGTTTTTCGTGAGGTAAAAAACTTGAGGTCGCTCCCTCCACCCCGTGCGATACCGGTTTTGCCGTGACCCCCACCTCCCACCGTGTGCGGAAATTTAGTTTCCCAAATATTGCCATTGATTAATGATCCACAATATCTTAATTCGTTTAATGCCACTTGATACGTTGGCCTTCCCCGTGCGATCACGCGCGGTTAAAAATAGAAATCACCTTCAACATGCGATGATCCCGGCCTGATACGAAAGGAAACACCTTCCGGTCATGCATGCCAGGTGCCGCGATTGATGTCCTAGAAGGAAACCCCTTCCCGTCCTAGAAGGAAACCCCGACGTCCTATTGATGTCCTGCCCGCCGTAGCCTGGGATCCTTCCAATCACGTCTACGATCCCTCAGTCCCTCTCGTCACCACACCGCCCTCGCTGGGAGCTCGCCACGACCTTGACGTACCACCACGATCTGAAACCGTGCGAGGCGAGCTCAATCGCGGGAAAGACGAAGCCGGTTGGGGTCTTCGTGGCAGTCTATGTTGCGATCTCCTCCCGTTCCTCTCTCACCGGCGATCTCCTCACGTCTCTCCTCGCGCGGGCGGCGGCAGTAAGTCAGCAGGCTGCCTCCACCCACACCCAGACGTTGATCGTGGGAGGAATCCGGTGCTGGGGTCGCTGGTGGGTGTCGGACGTCTGATCCGTTCAAGCTCGCAACTGCACTGATCAAAGGTTCGTCCATGTTTTCCTCTTGCCGTCAGGGAACCAATCCGTCGATTTGCTGTCCACTGTGAATGTTTATTAATTTATTGCTCCGTATTTAAAATCTTATTTTGCCTGCCTGCTTGCTGCGATCTTTGAAGTCAATTGTTTTCAGAAAATATATTCTTTTGTCCAATCCTGTCCACTGTTCATGGTCCGGCAATTGTAACTGGGATTGTTTGATTTGAGAATATATATGATTGCTTACCAATTACAAGTCTGGGGTTTATCCAAATTTCAGGTAAACAACACAGGAACACAGATTGCGAGGTTCAGAAGTTGAAAGATTGTTGCAGGTAATTTCATTGTTGGGTCATGCCACAAGCCGGTAGCTATCTGCAGATTAATTTTAGGTTCAGGGCTGCCCAATTTTTTTGTTGCGTGTTCAATGATTTATTTCCTTCTTTGAGTTCTGAATTCATTGTCGGTATTGAATTTAAAATGAGCAGTGGCGTATTCTGATTTGCATATCTGATTTCATTAGGCTTTCTGTTTTGGGTCTCATAAATAATTGTTAGTCTCCTTGAATGTCAATTTAGTCTCGCTGAATTTTAGTTAACCCTTTCAGATTAGGAATGAATGAATTCTAAATGAAAGACGACTTTTATGCAGCTCAGCTAATTAGAACTTCTCTGATTGGTTCCATGAAAAATGAAGCACTATCAGAATGCCAAGATATAGCTTGTAATAATATTCCAATATTGAGCCTCCTATTTATTCTTCCTACTTCCTCTCTAGCGGGATGTATTTGTTTTCTCCTATATGAATTAGAAAATCAGATTCTGAACTATTAGTCTGAACTATTATTTGAACTTTTGGATGTTGTCTGAACTAATATTTGTTGTCTCCGTGTAAATTAGAATTACCATAGAAGAGTCATGTGCTAACGCTAAGTGATTTAGGCTAATCAGGTTGACTAATTTTGCTACTAACAAGAGAAAAATAATTTGATCTTAAATTACATAGGTCAAGGCATGTGGTTCATTTTGATTTATATATCGCGAGCCAATTGATTTTGATCTTAATTTTGCTACTAGCAAGGGAAAATAATTTGATCTTAGATTCCAGCATGTATGCGTGAGCCAGTTGATTTCACTACTGTTCTGGTGTAGACGAAAACCAAGATGGTAAGGAGCAGGACTCGCTCAAGCGCATACATACTTGAAGCTGCCAAGCTGGCCAGGGACCTCGCCAAGGTGACTGCTTTGTGGTCTAACAAGATGTATGGTTCACATTAGTTAATGTTTTATATTTCTTTAACTGTATGCATTTGGAAATCTTCAAGCAGCATCTCATGAAGCCGTTAGGCCATGATAATTCTAAGTGAGTCAGGAAGGCAAAAGAACATGGATGGTAACAAACTCATGGATGGTGGGTGGTTGAATCTAATTATCTAATTATAGAAACCGAAGATTGGTGTTGCTACTGTAGTCAATTCAGTTAGGAATTCACCCTGTAGAATAGGGATGCCAATTTATTTATCCTTGATCTCACTAAAAATTATTTATTTTTGTTTCAAAAAACATCATGTATGTGGTAATGTTGACTTTCGTCTCAGATTAACTTCAGTTTCACTTGTGTATGTAAACAATTCTTGATCTAAATCTGAATGTCTTTGGAGGAAGTACTTGCATTCTGATAAGTCATTACATTTTCAGGGTTTAAATAGCTATTTCTTGATGAGATTCACGTTGCATGCAGCAATAGCCAGTTTCATCTTCTTCAGGAAGTTTTCAATTCTTCTCCAGGTATACGTGTACCAATCACATTAACTATCAAATTTATGATGTTCATAGTTTAATTTTGCCTATCTCTTTCCACCGTGTAGAATGGCTGGTTCTAAAAATCTTCATAATTTTCATTATTGTCATTCTACACCCAAAGAAAAATGCAGCGATTTGTGATGATATTGCATCGGCCAATCACATGTTTCTGTCCTGAACCTGCACTTTTTGTGTCGCCTGCAAGACCCACAAAAGATGTTTGAGTTTCTTAGTTTTTGTGACTAGAAGGGTGCAGTTAGTGTCTGTCTCTGTACCCTTAAACCATACTATCACCTAAATATTATCCGTTTGATCCAGCAATGTTCTGTTTCTGTACTCATATTAAAACTGCTGCCCACTTTTACTTAGAACATGCAGATACCTATTAGTTGTAAGAGAAAAGACATTCGGTACCAAACCCATTGACTTAAACATGCAGTTAACTGAATCTTGTATCATGTGACTGAACTTAATCCGGCAAATGAGCAGGAACTCTACTGCAGCAAACTATTAGAGTCGAATTAACAAATAACTGTAGCAACTCTACTGCAGTTTACTAAAAAACTGTACTATAAGGAAATCCAACAACACAAAAGAGTAAAAAACAGGGTGGAAAAGAAACTGAAAAGAGGCCTAAATAACAGAATACAATAAGTACTATTGTCTGTCCGACAACATACTAGAGTAGAATGAATAAAGCATGCCTAAAGTTGTGGCTTGTGTTTGGCTTCAGGTTCAGTAAACTGAAATATCTCTTTGGCCTTGCTCATTATCTTACATACATTACTGTTAGAAGTTGTTCTCACAGTTTAATTATATATGGACTATAGAATAGTATGTAGTTATTTATGTGGTTTATTCTTAATAACCTTCATGGTGTATTGGAGCAGGAGCGACATGTGGTTTATTCTTAATAACCTTCATGGAATATTGGATCGGGAACGATTTGTCTCATGAGTTCAATCAGGTAATTCACTATGTGTCTGACCATAAGTCGTGAGTGTGCACTAGCTATTGGTATTTTAATTAATAATTAATGATGTTCACACTATCGTGAAGGATGATATGAACAAGTTTAGACTGAAGCTTGTGGCCATCTTGCTACCGTCGAGTTAATCAGACGAAAGGGGGTCTCTCCATATCTTGATAGCGAACAAGGATGACATGATTAAGTTATTGTGTAATTATGTCATAGCAATCGAGGGTGAAGAGGCGTTGAAGTAAGCTACATCTTTTTAATTACCTTACTTTTTAAATTATAGTGTGCTCTCTTATATGATGATAACCATCATCTGTGTCTAATTGTTACCATGTTTGTAGTTTCTTTTGCCATGGCTATTGAAAAATATATGCTTTATGCTTTCGATTAGCAAGAAAAGATGCTTATTATGATTGACTTTAGAACTGTAGAAAACTGGAGTAAAGACACATCGGCGCTGATGTATGACAGACGAACTCTTGGATTCAACTTGCAGTACCAAGCCGCAATGAAGACACATATTGGTTGATTCAATGAGGATACCTTCGAATGGAAATTTATTCGGGAAAAAAATGTTGTAGATATTATAGATGGGTAATTAACTCAGAATCACGGTTGCTTATAGCAACAATCACGGTCAAGGCACATTCGTCCTCTCAGTCCTGCTCGGCGCGTTGAGGGGCAGCGGTCAAGGCAATGTCGTGGCAAATGGAGGCCTGTCACTTCTGCTGGCTGGAGGTGGAAGAGCCACGGCGTTCCTACGGACACGGGGGACATCACTGTTGTTGGTCAGTTGCGGATTGAGGGACGCTCGCCATTCGTGTCGGATGTGAGGAAGGACATGGGCACATCGTGCCGCCGGTGCTATCTACATCATGCGTCGGCTGCTCGAGGAATTGCCTGCAAGGTTTGTTCAGTTCTTATCTCGTATTTACAGTTCTTCCGATCTCCTTGTTAAACCATTAAATGATCTTTTTTGTTAGTCTAAGCGGTAACATTGTTAGTATAAAACATGTGATTTGTATGAATGACGTACACTATTAGTTTGTTGCTTGTTAGTTAATCCAGCCCCACTCCTTCGACACCACAATGTTGGACAACCCCATATATATCAATATATGCAAAACCTCTTGTTGCCTTGATCATTGTCTGTAGACTGAAAAAGGGTGGAGGATAATATTTGTGTTACCTTCACAAAACTGGCTTAGATTAAATGTCACTTTTATCATGCGATCCATGTGTTTTTATATAAAATTTAGTTATCCGTAGCAACGCACGGGCGCTAACTTAGTCTTTATATATAATCAGAACTAGCCTTTCAGCCAGCCGCCCGGCGTCGTTGCGTCAATGATCTCCTCGTTGTTGTGCTTTAGGCCGTAATGGGCTATTGGATGAATGGCTTCTGCTGTGGGCTTCCAAAGGGACGGACGGGAGTCAGGGTTTTTTATACGGTCGGTTTCCCGCGGTTTACCGCGGTTACGGTTTTACCGGTCGGCGGTATCCCGGACCGGCCGGTATAAAGATTTGAAATTCAAAATCAAAAAATTGAAAAAAAAAATCGTGGAAAAAATACTATAAAATAGTTTGCGATTTATAGAAGCCAACGGTGCAATACTTTTCAAATTTGAGTTCGTTTGGTATAAAAATTTCAAATCTAAGTTTGAAAAAAAAAAAAAAAGAAAAATACCACAGTAGGTCCATTAAGGCCCATTAAATCATGAAGGTTAGAAAAACATCTAAAACACACTCAAATTTGAGTAATTTTGACATCATTGGATTCTACAAATCATGAAGTATTTTTTAGGAATTTTTTAGCATTTTATAAAAAAATTAAATTTTGAATTTTGAAAAAAACCGTTCAAACCTCTCAAACCATTTCGGTAAACCGTTTATACCGGCCGGTAAACCGCTCAAACCGACCGGTAAAAAGATTTTTACCGAGCGCTGGAAAATTTGAATTCATTTGAATTCAAAACCCAAACCGTCCAGTAACGGCCGGTTTACGATAACGGACCGGTAAACCGTTTCCGGACCCCGGCGGTTTTAGGGTTCCGGTCGGTAAAAAAAACCTTGACGGGAGTGGGTCGTTCAGTTGATTCCCTTGGCTCCTGCTGCCTCTGTTGGCTCACGCCCACGGCGCAGCGTTCCCCAGTCCCCACTCCACTGCACTTCAGATCACGCCGCCGCCCGCTGTGCTCCCCACTCCGCCCGCCGCTGCCGCCGCCGCCCTCGGCTACCGCATCAGTACAGAGTACGCCACCGCCACCGCGCTGTACCTGTGCCGCTGTGCGGACCATCCCCATCCCCAGCACGAGCGAGCTGCGAGCTGCATTTCACAGCGAATCGGAGGGGCGAGGTGTGGATTCCACCGGCGGCGCCGACCATGTCGACCCAGGCGCGCCCTGCTTGGTTGAAGAAGCTGAAGAGGATCATCGGACGACGCCTCCGCTCGGGAAGCCTCAGCGCTGAGGCCGCGCGCCAACTCTACGACGAGGTGCTCCCATCGATCAAGGGCGTTCCCCACCACCGGTCGTTTCGCCCGCGGAGCTGGTGTGGGAGGCCCACCGTCTCTCTACCCTGGAGCTGGAGATGTCCATCTGCGAAAGTTATCGCGAGGGGAAACTCGGCCCCGAGGACGCACTCGATCTGTACGACGAGTTGCTTCCCCGAGCGAGGCCCCGCTCAATTTTTGCCCTCACCGAGCTCCTCACCATCGTCGCCCGCGCTCCAGTCTCCTCCACCGTGCGGGACGGCCCTGCCCTCGCTGTGTCCATGTTCAACCGCATGGCCCGAGCAGGCGCCAAGAAGGTGGCGCCAACCATGGCTACCTACGGCCTCATCGTCAAAAGTTGCTGCGACGCAGGTTGCTTGAACCTAGGCTTCGCCGCGTGGGCCAAATCATTAAGACGGGACCGAAGGCAAATGCCATGACCTTCACACCTCTGCTCAGCACCCTCTGTGCGAGAAGAGGACGGCGATACAATGAATATTGTGCTCCGATGGATGCCTGAGCTCTGCTGCACCCCCAATGTCTACTCCTACAACACTCTTCTTGCAGGGCTGTGTGATGAGAAGAAGTGTGAAGAGGCTGTCGAGCTGATCCACATGATGGCTGAGGATGGAGATGACTGCCCGCCTAATGTGGTGTCTTATACCACCGTAATCCATGGCTTGTTTAAAGACGGTGAGGTGGGGAAAGCTTACACCTTGTTTCGCGAAATGCTTGATCGTGGAATCCCGCCAAATGTTGTGACTTGCAGCTCAATCATCAATGGACTGTGCAAGGTTCAAGCAATGGACATGGCCGAGGAGGTCTTTAGGCTGATGTTTGATGACCATATTATGCCAAATTGCACTACATATACCTGTCTGATCCACGGATACCTCAATTTGGGGCAAGTGAAAGAGGCAGTCAGGATTCTCAGAGAAATGTCCAGTGCTGGGCAACGACCAGATGTTGTTACTTACAGTATGCTCATAGAGTGTCTTTGTAAATCTGGAGAGCATGCAGAAGCTAGAGAGATTTTTAATTCTATGATTCAGAGCGGTGAAAACCCCAACGTCACCACCTATGGAAGTCTGCTTCATGGATGCGCTACCAAAGGAAATCTCGTCGAAATGGATAAACTCATAGATTTGATGCTGCAAAATAGTGTCGAACCTGACCATCATATCTTCAACATCCAGATGTGGGCATACAATAAATGTGGAATGGTTGATAAGGCGATGCTTACTTTTTAACAAAATGCGGCAGCAAGTTGGTGCCAAACATAGTCAACTATGGGACAGTAATAGATGGTCTTTGCCAGATAGGCGGCTGGATGATGCAATGTCCCATTTCTGTCAGATGATTGATGATGGACTGTCTCCGACATCATAATATATGGCACTCTAATTCATGGTTTTTCAATGCATGGAAAATGGGAGAAAGTTGAGGAACTATTTTATGAGATGATGGATAGCGACATTCATCCTACCGTCGTTGTCTTCAATACAATGATTGACAAGCTATTCAAAGAAGGAAAGGTTACGGAGGCCCAAAAACTCTTTGATTTGATGCCAAGTGCAGAAGTAAAACCTAATGTGGTTTCCTACAATACAATGATTCATGGATATTTCTTGTCTGGTAAACTGGATGAAGTGCTGAAGCTCCTTGATGATATGCTCTCAATTGGCTTGAAACCCAATGCTGTTACCCTTAATACTTTACTTGATGGCATGCTCTCTATTGGCTTGAATCGGATGTTGCTACATGTAAGACTTTGATTGATAGCTGTTGCGAAGACGGTAGGATAGAGGATGTATTAACTCTGTTCAGAGAAATGTTGAGCAACGCAGCCAATAAGATGGGACTGAACTGAAGGTGAAAGAGAGGAAAACAGTGGATGGAAAGGAATCTCAACTTAACTAGGATGTGTTATGCTGTGCTTAATTGTACTTGAAGGTGATTTGATGGTGTCATCAATCTGGAGTAGTTAAGCTATGGTTTCTTATGTACTTTTATAGTATGTATATGGTAAATCTTCATGTCTTTTTAAATTTTTAGTGCTGGGAATTGTGCCAGTTCGATCCTTTGTGAAGGATATGTATGAGTATGAGGGGATTCCTTGCAATATAAGGGTCATCTTTATATTTGCCTGTGTCCCCACCTTTTGTTTTTCAATAGCAATTGCATTTATCTGTATTCTGAAGAAACTGTCTTTTCGTTTTTCTATTCTTGAGGAGTTAAAGACCTAGGCCTTAGTGTTATGATGAAGCCATCTGGTAAAATATGTCAGACCAGATGTCTTCATCATAACACTAAGGAGGCAGCATTTTCTGCCCTGCTTTGTTAGAGCTGCACTTCTCTGTCACTGTTTCAACATGGTATTTTTGCTCAAAGCTTTGGAAGTCATTATACCTGCAGGAGACTATTCATACATTTTAGAAAGTAAGTCTACAGGGATGCTTACGTTATTAATTCAAAATAGATCTTCAGGTTTTCTAGTTAAAGGCTTAAAGCAAGCCAATGAAAGCATAGGAATGAGCAAGATGAACAGAGGGAATAGTTAGTGACAACTCAAGGACAGCGAGCCACTGTCAAATTGTCATTGAGCACGTGACAGGTATGTGCTTTTAATTTGAGTGCAATTTCCAGGGCGGTGACTTAGATTTTCCTTTTGAAAGTATTTCATCTATTTCAGACAATGGGGAGAATCAGGGATATAGTTTCTTTTCAGGAACTGAGGAGGCAGCATTTTCTGCCCTGCTTTGTTAGAGCTGCACTTCTCTTACAACCCTTGTAAACATAATAGATACATTTTTTAATGATATAATAACTTGTTATACTCTGGTTTGGTCCACTTCTTTTTTTTCTGGAGTTTTCCCTGCTTGAGTCTGTCGTTTCTAAACCTGCTCATTTTGTTTTTGCGAGTGGTCTAAAGTTAGCATCTTACGAAATTTAACTAAAAAAATAATAGATGATTCATGTTCACATGTGGTTTAACAGTTTATGCCGAAGTGGTATTAGACCATTAAGCAATTTATCCTCCCTTCTGCGCAGGAGATTCAGTGAACTCCCACTGTTTTGTTGTCGAACTGAGCCGAATAATCTCCATGTAAGTACTTTTTGGTCTGTTAATGTGGAAATGTTTGGCTTACTACTACAGATCATTGCACCTTCATTTTTCTTTTGAAATGTCTTAATTTTTTACCGTCAGAGAAGTTGCGTAGTATTACTGCCAGGTCTTATCCTGCTTCTGCCAAAGGATAAATTTTGATGAATCTTACTTTTGGCAGATGGTGTTGATAGAAAATCAATTTAAAGTTTATTTAGCTTCATCTTTTATAGGGAACAACAAGCGGTATTTAGTTGAGTTTTGGAAGGAATTATCACATTGAATTCAGCTTATTAGTTTGTTTTCTTCAGCTTGACATTAACGTCAAACATCTCTGTGTAGTGTGGAGTCTTTTTATAGATTACTTTGGCTACTGGTACTGGTAGAGTGCCATCTATTTCTGGCCTCCCCTATATTCTATATAATCAACCATCCCAGTTAACCTTGTTGTTATTAGTTTCACTTGACTCGAAAACTCATAGAAAACTATGCCACCCAAAAAAAAAAACATTACCTCAGAATCTGGATTTTTTTTATTTGATGATCTTGTGTACAGTTTTTATCTTTTATATGCATATACTTTATTGTTATCATCTAAGTATATGCATATACTTTATTGTTATTATTATCATCTAAGTAATGTCATGTCTCTTATCGTAGGAGGGGACTGCTATTCTGATGCTGCTCATTTGTTAACAGATTTGCTAAAAGTAAGAGACAGTACACAGAAGCACAAGTGGAACATGGTAAAGAGGCTATGCTATCAGTTCTGAGAACTCTGGCATCCCAACACTCATATATTCATGAGGATAGCCATTCTCTAAGGTATGCAGGTTATGCTTGACAGCTAGTGGAGCATGATTAGTTGCTTTTGAAAATTTAACTATAGTGCAGCAGCATGACATTATTCTTATTGGTTTCTTTGAATTTGAACATGAACAAGTGGTCCACTGCATTTCTCTTATCACTAATATGTTTGATTTGTGGTTTCCCTTGTTTCATACTCAGGAGGAAAAACGCTGAGCTTGCGGAAGAGTTTAAAGATCTTTCCGTCATGTGCAGCAATACTTATCTGAGGTAATTTTGTTACAAGAATTTTTTTTTTTTTCATTGAATATGAGCACCCTAAGAAAGGTTTCTCTATGATGTCAATGGATGATTGTGGAGTTGCTAGGTTACATTACTTGAAACCATGGTTTAATTTTTTTTTTTTTGCATGTAAAGTGCCATGCACTCAAAATTGTTTTAACAATCTCCTAGCCATATAACTTGTTCTATCAGGAGCTCATTCCTGTTTTTGCTGAATTGAATGAACAAACAGTAGTGAAGCGAAAGGTTTTCCAAACAAATGAAACTAACAATCACGTACTTGTTCAAAATCATTTTCATGTTTTGGATGTTGTGTTCTACTGTTCTTCATCCTCGACTCCAATACATTGTTTTGAGATATAGTTATTCGATGCTCTGTTGTTTATAGTTTCTTTTCTGAGTCAATTTCTGGCGTCTTTATCATCCATGTCCTACTGTACTTTACCTGGGTGAGTTCCAATTGTTTTCTGGTGGTGTAAAGAGTTAATGTCTGTATTAATCATTATTTCTTTGCACTATTAATTTCCTCATCTTTAAGTGTTGCCCTTTATTCATTCAGACTGTTACAGGCCTGTGTGCAGACCTTGCTCAGCTTTCAGGTGCAAATATTTTGGATGGTGTGATCTTCATGACACTATAAATATATAAACCTTTTCTTTTTGCATTCTCGAGTGAATAGTATGGCATGTTGTGACTATGATTTCACGACCTTCTAGGAGATCGCAATTTAAAGCTTCTGCGCCAGGAATGCTACATAAGTCATCCGAAGAAGGTACCTTTGAGGTTGACAATTGTTTGTAGCAACTAGCAACACATCTTTTTACGCAATAAGTGGTCATGTAGACACTCTTTATTTTTTGCAGTTCATCAATCATCTGGTCAATCAACTTGCTGCTCACCAGTTTCTCAAGATAACATGCCAGCTTGAAGATCAGATAAAAATATCGAGTGCCTACTCATTTCTGAAAGCTGTAGAATTGGAATTGCAGGGCTACTTCTCAGCTGTTGATGGCTGCCTGGTTTTGCTGCTGAGTTTTATCCGTTGAGTTCAGCATATTATTTAGCTTCTTATCATTTTTCACTTGTGTTCTTACAAAATAGAGTATCTACATCATGGATTTATAGGGTCGGTATCATTTAATTGATCAAGCAGCATCTGAAATGTTTGAAGAGGAATCTGTTGGCGACAACGATTCTTATCTTCATGGCTCTGTTTACAATTCCTATATCCACCACTAGTCGGGATGTTTTCTTTGTAACTATCAAGCTGTAATAATCCATTCATCTTTTTAACCTTTTATAGGTTCGCAAGCAGTGTCGCCAGAATATGTTTCATCATATGGTTTGATTGAGCAGATAACAGAGCTGCAAGATGAGCTCCAGTACCTTCAGCATGAGGCTGAAACTGTTCTTCCACGTGAGCAGGGAAGATGCACTGATGAACTGTGAGTTATCCTAGCTCATTGTACCTTGGGAAGATGCTTAGACCTTTCACGCTATAACCATATTGTTTGTTTGTGAAATGCAGTTCAGTCGCCAAAACATGTGGGTCAGCAATCTGCATTGAACAATCAGGCTGTAGCTGCAACCGCGCAGGCGAATGAACATGACGAGGAAATTGGTGGGGTATGACAGAGATAATTACATTGCGTAATTTTGGATCGTGCACTTTATCTATTACACAGTAGATATAAGCATGCTTTGTTACTTTGTTAGCATAACAGATTCCGGTTCATCAGGAATCCGCTGGCGCTCGGCTCCTTGTAATTTTTGAACAAGCCAAGTTAGAAGATTTAGCTGTTAGAGAAAACTAGCTGGTTCGCGAGCTTTTGGCGGGCCGAATGAGCCAGGCTAATCAGCAGGCCGGGAGCCCAACTCCAGTTAGCCCAGCGCCACAGGCCAATTCCAGTCGGCCTGAGTTCCTGTACTTGGTGAGGTCTGTCCGTCTCCGGCTCTGGCGCCGGCACAAGCGCTCCTAGACATGGAAGATTTATGTTGGCTTTTTCTTGGATTGAAAATTTTGTAGAGTTAAGCTGGATTGAAAATTAGCAACTTTTGGTTTTAATTTCAATTTTGTACGAGTAGAGCTGGCTTGATATCCACCAATAACTCGGCTGCCTATTTAAGTACTTAACAATAAGGAGCGTTGTAACATCGAATATTGGCAAGTTTTTGAGCTTTGCTTGGATCCATTAGTAGGGAATTTGGCTAGAAGTTAGCATACCCTCTAGCATATGTCTGTTTGGCACTCTTTTCTAGTTCTTAGTTGCTATACCCCTGTCTTGAAATAGAAAGGATCCAAGTTTGTCCTAATAACTTAAACTATGCTAAGTTTAATCGTATTTATAAACAAAAGATTTTGAAGATGTAAATTAACAAAAAATACATTTCATAATGTATCCAACACTATTAACAAAAGATTTTAGGAGACATACCTCCTAATGATTAACAGAGACATGTATTTTTATACGCATATATGAGACCATAATCTCTATCACAATAAAGTATGGTTGCTACAACTTTGCACACCAAACGTGCACATAATCAAAACTCACCAGTCTGATCTTTATATAATCAAAACTAAAAGTGGGTGGAGGGAGTACGGAACAATGATTAGAGCTTTGATTACTATGCAGAACATTCTAGATCTTGCAAACGGGTAAAATCAACGTGACAAGGAAATCTTTGGCGCCTATCGTGGGCTCTGCTTCTCTTCGTCTCATCCCTTGTACGCACGGACGGAGCTTAGTGGGGGCCAAACTGGGTCCCTGGCCCCCCTTGCTGCTCGGCAGCTGTACCAGAAGTTTGCATGCCGCTGCATGCATGCAATATATACAAACCCTCTCATTTTTCTATGCTTTGCAAGCTACTAAGCACGACTTGATGAGTGAAACGGCATGGCAATCGGCATATTGTCCATTCTTCTTTGACATGATTTTTAATTGTTCACCATTTGGCGGTTCGAGGCGGAACTTGAAAAAAAAACAAGGTATTTCCACGAGAATTTCAGTTCTACGTATCCTTTGTTTGTAATTACTGTAGCGCTGTAGTTTGAATTGGCCCCCCTACACATTTATGCACGCTCCGTCGCTGCTTGTACGTACGAAATCATTCAAAGGAAGCACCTTAGAGTCCGCTAGCGTGCCGTCCGACCAAGATTTCGCAACTCCTGACGTCACCGCGATGAAGATGTGTCCAGCAGCACAGACACGATCAAAGATCAGGGAGCCAACGCATTTTGTCTGAAATTTTACGTTACTTGGTTGGGTGAACCATACCTGAATGAAAAAAAAAGAACAGACAGTGCTAACTCTTTGTTTCTTACTGGAAAATAGGCTGAATACTTAGAGTGAGAGACTTGATGAAAGATCCCAAACCAACTAACGGATGTAACTAAGGTTAACTAATAAATTACCCTTGGTGCAGCTGACAATGGGAAAAAAATTTACGAGACCTAGTTACAGACACCGACGCTTAGCATCGACTATAATTACCCCCTCTTCAGTGCAACCACAAAAACAGCCATCGGTCACGGGTAGTGGCAACAGTGCACGTATCTGTCACCATATATAGCAGATGCCGTCGTTGGTATCAATTAAAGGTTTTGCAGTGCTCAAATTTATTTGTGCATGAGAAAATTCTTCCCTTTTTGTGACAGTGTAGGGAATTTTGGCGATACGTGGAATTGCTTGGTCCTATACTTCTACATAATGTTAGTCCGTGCTAAGTACAGAGACGCGGTAGTCAGATGAAGAATTCAGTTTGTGTCTCTCTCTCGGAATATACAAGATATAATATCGCACAATAATCAGTCGGAGTCAACATTTTTGACATGACAAGACACGACCCGAACTCCTCTTACCCCCGAAGCGCTCCCTGCGGGCGACTCGGGGGCCTCGCCGGCGCCGCCAACATCCCCTCCCCGCCGCCGCCGCGCCGCCTGGGGCGGGCGGCGGCCCGCACCGCCCCCAACAAGGCCAACCCGGTGGCGCCGACTCCTCCTCCAACCTCCTCCTCCTCCGCCCCCCCTCCCCCAACCCTAAGCGCTCCGGCGGCGGCGGTGGCGGCTTGCCGGTCGGCCGGCCGGCGGCGGATCCGCGCCCCCGGTGGCGGATCTTGCCTCGGCCGGCCTGCTGGTGTTGGCGCTCGCACTCGCCCGATGCTCCTGTGCCCGCCCGGCGCGGTCCCCTGGCGTCTCCGGCGGCGGTGGTGGTAGTGGCGGATCCGGCCCGCCCTTGCCGGTCTCGCGACTTGGCGGCGCCCTGCCCCCTTCCCCGGCGGCCACCGGCGCGCCGTCATCCGGACTTGGCGGCTGCCGCCGCTCTACCCCGGATCGGCGTTGCTGGCGGCGTGGGCCTGCAGTCCAAGCAGCCCTTTCATCCCGTCGCTGCCCCGCCTCTCCTAGAAGAAGAAGGTTGGTGGTCCCAAGGGGCCGCCGCGGCGTTTCCCGCGTGGTGCTGCCAACATGGTGTACCTCTCGCTCTCGGACTGGCTCCGGTGGGTGGCCGTGGCGCTCGGCGGAGTTCCTGTGGCTCGCTCCGGTGTCCTCCTCTGAACGGGGAGAAATCCTTGCGGCCCGGCCGGCGGTGATGGCGCATTCGCGCGTCTGTTCGCCTTGTTGAAGGCGCCGCCAGAGTGTTCCTCGCATGTCGGCGCAGCTGGGCCTTTGCCCCCGTTGGCCTCCCGGTGACTTCCTGTAACACCCGTGTTTTTACATCATTTTAAAATTCACTAAAATTTTGAACTTTTTGAATTACAACTAAAACTTGATTTATTTTCCGCCAAACCGAAACCATGTTTTTGAAAACCCGCATTTCAAACTCTAATCATATAGAAAATAGGAAACCTTGTTTGTTGTTTGCTGAACTTTATGGTGGCCGAAGATGCAAGGTAAGCCCTAGATTTAAATTATGGAAATGTATCGCATGAGAAATGATTTCTGAGTTATCTCTCGGGAATAAAAATCGAACCTTGTGTGCACTATAATATATACATGAATATTTTCTTATGAGCACAACAAATAATTATCCTTGACAATAAAGTCATTGGAGCCATACATGTGCTTGTGAGAATATTTATAGAATATATATTTAGGCCACACATGAAATAATGGGAAGAAAGGGCATATGTGTGTATACATATACATCTATTTATACAAGTACCCTCAAGATAAATATTTCCCCATGAATTAAAGTCATAGGGACATATGAGAGTTTGTATAAATGTTAATGATATAACTTGACTACACACATAAGATAATGGGTGAGAGAATAATAGAAGAAAGGAGAGAAAGAATAAAAGAAAATGGAAAAGGAATTAGAAAAGAACTCAGTCATGGGCTCGCTTCCTCCCTTTCCCTTCTTTCCCCGCCCAAAGAACCGGCTTCCTCCTTCTCTTCTTACTCAGCGGTCCGAGTGGGCCGGCCCAAGATCGAAGCCGGGCCAATTGGCCCATCCAGCCCCAACAGCGCGAGGCCCAAAGACCTCTCTCCCTCCCTCGCCGCTAAGCGGGACCCGGGGGAGTCGCCGTCTTCTTCCTCCCTCTCCTGCCGACGCCGACTACGCCACAGCGGGCTGCCTCGGGCGACGCCGCGCCCCCACCGACCGGCTCCACGCAGCGGAGACCGGCGCCGACATGAACGGGCACGAAGCCCCTCGCCGGCGTGACACGCCGGGCGCGAGCGCGCAGCCGCCTCACTCTTGACCCGTGCGCAGCATCGCCGCCGAACGCATGCGCGAGTCCGGCCGCGGCTGCACGACCGACGAGGCGCGCCAGTGCTGTTGACGAAGACGACGACCCAGTGCCTCCCTAGCCGGACACCTAGACGACGCCACACGCACAGCGGCTCGGTCAACCAGCCACGGCGACCCACGAGCCGAGCTCGGACACTTCGGCCGCCATGGCGACGCCGGGCCACCGCTGTGGATGACGAGACGCGACGATGACCAGCACGTTATCATCGCAGCAGCGCAGCCGGAGCCACCGAGGAGCCGGCGGAGGCGTGAAATGGCCATGATGACGGAAAAGATCGTCGGCGGAAAATATCGGGCCGACCGAGTGCCCATTGGCGAGGCTATAAATAGCCTCCGGCGCCCGACATCGACCTCAAAATCCTCACGAGCTCCGCCCGAGTCCGAACACACGGTGCTCGCTTGGCCATCGCGGTCCTCCTCCCCTCGCGAATCGAGATTGCTTTCCAAATCGGAGATTCCGCCGCGCCGCCGCTAGGTCCACGACTCGCCGCCGTCGAATCGTCTTCGAGTGCGATTGTCCGGCTGGTACACCCCCTCAACCTCCCTCTACACTTTTCGACTCTCATACGCCCTATTAGGCTATGGTCGTCGCACCGAGTGCCGCCGCCAACGGAGCCCCTGCGGGTCGCCGCCGCGGAGGGGGCGAAAGCTATCCCGCCGCGAGACCTACTCCAGGCGGTTCGGGACCTCGCGGGGATGCCAACGGCCTCGCGGTGAGGAATAGGCCGGAGATGGCTACCGGCGAAGTTTTCCGGCGGAGCGCGCCAGCGCGGGCGTGGCGGGCGGGGGGCGCCCGAAACGCCGTCCCGCCGTGACGTCATCCCGGACGGGCGCCAATGGAAAGTAACACGCCGCGATCTTCCGCCCCACCTCGCCGCGGCCGGCCACTGGCCACTTAACCAGGCCCCATGGCCACGTGGCGCCAACGTGGCGGAGCGGGTGGCATACCCTGGACCCACATGTCGCCCACGCAGCGTGCGGAAGGGTTCTGTGTACACCTTGTAAAATGCTATGGCTACCCGAGTAGTGTACCACGTAGTATTAAAAATAGACTTTCCTTCATCGAGAAAAATTCCCCAGAAAATTTGTAAATTCATTATTTGATTTATATAATTTTATCATGTAATTAGTTCCAATATTATTACATGATAAAATTATAATATAATATTACCCTAATGATTTAATTAGGGATTAATATTGTAAAATCCATATCTCATGCAATTTAACTCCGTTTCGCGTGAAACGACTTCCATAATTTATCTAAAATCTAGCTCTATGCATCTAACCCATTACCACCATAATGTTCTATGTTTGTTTTGCATGTTGTAGTTCAAGCTAGGTTTTTTTTTGCCGATCGCTAAGTAGTAGCTTTTCGACGACCCGGATTAGGAGTTTCATCCGGATCAAGCGAGAGACGTTCAACGCCAGTGCCGATTCGTAAGAACCTCCCAGGCAAGTCCTTACCCCCCCTTAATCATGACCATAATATAATGTTAAATGATGATATAATATGGATAAGTAAGATCAATGTAACCCAAGTAATAAAGTGAACCCTCCAACAAAAAGGTGAGTGGTGATTGTCTACATGGAGGTGGACTAATCACAATCGGGGATGAACCCCGCGGAGAGATGCTCGCCTCCCTAAGGACCGGTTCATAGACCTTCTACCTAGTGCGATATTTCGCATGCCACCACACGTCGTTTATGGGGACGGCTTGATTCACACCCGTTGGGTTGAGGTATAATTGGGATCCAAGGTGGCGGAGCAGGCAAGCGACCTATTAGGAGCAGATGTGGGGAGAGTGTCCCCATGTCCGGTTGGCGTGGATGTTGAGTGGTCTTCCACGGGGAAGTGTTTGGGCGCGGGGCAAAGCGGTGCTAGAGGCACATATTGATGATTTGAGATTGAGAGTGGTGTTGACAGTATAGGTTGGGTAATTAGGTATTACCCGTAAAGCCGTGGGTGATTTGGTATCACCATATTGTCTAGGGTGATGCGTCATCCTTGTGGTGGCGTGTTGTCCTTCCAACCCCTGAGAAGTCGTGGTGAAGATTATACCAACATACCTAGAGTAGCACTCAAGCGGGTACGGATCTCGTTAGGTCTGTCAGAAGCCATGACGGTGGTCGAGGCAACACCTATCGTGTGGGGAAATTTGTACAACCTCTGCAGAGTTACTTAAATCTATTCGAATAGCCACGTCCTTGGAATGGGCGAATGCTAGGCGAGAACATCTATGATTAGATATAACTAACCTTTTGAGATATGTGAAGGTGATGGTAAGACGAGATAACCCCGGGAACTAGTAAGAGCAGTTTTAGAGACTCTGCTAGGGCCCAAACCCTTAAATTACCAAACCACCCTTGGTTTGGACTTGCTGAGTACCTTTGTACTCACCCCCTGTTTTTTACGGACATCGGCACAGAAGAAGGTAAAGTCGCCAAGGTAAAGGATACGCGTACGTAGGAGTCATAAGACGATCGAGTAGGAGTAAGGCTGAACCCAATTCCTATCCACTATCAAGATGCCTGTGGAATAAGGAGAAGTGCCCAGACGATATACCAACGCTTCACAGTTGGCTACTCTGATCTTCATAACCCAGCTAGGTGTCACTTCGTCACCACTGTAAGATCTTCTATCCTATACAATTCTTGCTCGGTATCAATCATATAACTGATTTCTCACTACTGTGGATCGCTAAACGTATTGGTAGCGTGATCCTGGCGCCAATACGCGTGATTAAAAGTCCCATTAAAAGTGGGGCGTGACACTTCCTTGATAGACAAGGGTGAAAACCCAGCCAGGCTTCTTGCCACGGGCCAACGGCGGTGGCGCTCTCGCGTCACTACCCTTTGCCGGCGTCGTGTTGATCGGTCATTCGTCATCGGAGTGGCGCCCCCTGCGGTGAGGTCCGTCGTACCGTGGTGGTCCGGCGACGGCGGCTACGCGAGCACTCTCCAACGTCGTCGTGGTGACGGGGTTGGATGAGTCGTGTGTTGTCGCTCTCGCTCCACCGTGGTGGTGGGGTGAGTGGCGATGGTAAATCTCTTCACATTGTGGGGCGTAGCTGCGGGCGGGCTTTGCTAGCCGTTCGCCGTGGTGTTCGTCGAGCTGTGCCCAATTGCGCCTGTTGTTGCTCTCCACTTGGCTCGTCGGTTGTGTTCGTCATCGCCGAAGCCTTTTGGTGCTCCTCGCCCGCGGTCCCGATTCTTGGTGACTCGAGGGCGTCGTCATGCCGGCGCTCCTCGCCCGCGGTCCTGCCTAAGTGACTTGAGGTGTATCCTCATGTCGACGCTTCTCGCCCCGCTGTCCCGACCCTCGGTGACTCGGAGGAGCACTGATTCGGATTCATTGCTCTTCGACTCGATCGCCACGCCTTCTTAGTGTTGAGTTATCTTTTTGTTTTGGGCCCGGCTTGCGGGGGTTGTTAGGTGGAGGGTCTCCCACCCCTCGTATTTCTTGCTTTCAAGTAGAATTAGTGTGGTGCCTCGGTAACTAAGCGGTTACCGTTGTGTCTTGTTATCTTGTTTGAACTTTCTCTGCTTAATGAAAAGCGGCAGAACGGCGTGGTCTCGAAAAAACATTTTTGACATGATTTGGGAGAAAACGAAACCATGCATTTCAAAGGAGGCTTGTCGAGTAGATCTCTTGCTTTCTTGTGGGCGGGAGTCATCAACATTCGAAGGAGCCGTTAGGAACTCGCCCCCCGGACCACGACCCGCCGCGGGCGCGCGCCCGCGCCAGCCTCCGCCTCCCCCCCATTGCGGATCCGGTCATTCCCCTAGATCCACCCTTTTCCCCCCTAATCGCCTGCGCTGCGGCTCGCCGGTTCACCGCCTCCCGTGTCTTCCCCTCGCAGGGGAGGTGTTGGTGCCGAACTCCACCGCCTCTCTCTCTTCACCACCGCGCTCGGGGGCAGCGGCCGTCGGGCGGTTGCGAGCCCCGCCCGGTACCGGCGCCAGCGCCACAGGCCCCTGGCCTGCCTGCGCGTCTCCTTTGTCGGGGGCGCCGTTGGCGGCCTCGTCGACGCGGCCGCGCGGTAGGGGAGCGGCCGCTAGCAATGGCGACTCTTCCCTCGTCCGCCGTCCACCGTCGCCGGGTCGCCACCGTCCGCCATCGGCGACACGCGCCCGGCCGTCCAGCCCGCCTCGCCCTCTGTTTTCCGTCGCCCCTCCTTCCCCCGTGCGGATGCGCGGCCGCCGCATGTGTATGCCAGCCGCCGCTGACAGCGTCCAGTAGCGTCGCGGGGTCGGTGCAGGGGGCGCGACGCGCGAGCGGAAGCGCACCTGCGGGCGCGCCGCACCGGTGGCCTTGACCATCTCTGCTCCCCTTCCCAGCCTGGCAGCGCCGGTACCGTCGTCGGTCAGCACCGACAAGAAAGCGGTGTGGCGAGCGTGGGCACTTCCCCTTGTCATGAGGTCGAGGGTGACCTCGGCTAGGGTAGAAGCGGTTGCCGCCAACATCTTCGTCGCTTCCCCCCAGCCGCGCCCTCCCCGGTAGCATTCCTCGGCATCGGACGGCGCGCTAATCAGCATCGAAGATGATGGGGACGATGTGGGCTACGACGACGCCTCTGGCCCGGCGTCTTCTGGTTCGCTGACCGCCCTACCTTCACTCAGTCGTCCTCCTTGTCCCCCCATGCCGCGCCCTTCCACCCTAGGTGCCGCTCGGGTTCTTGCGGTGAAAGCATCAATGATGGGCGATGATGGCGATGGCGATGCCTCCGGCGATGAGTTGCCCTCCACTCCAAAGCTGTCGTACCTGACGCCCTCGCGCGCCACTATGGCGCCTTGTGAGGGATCCTTGTAACGCCCTGACCTGGGATGGCGGCTAAGATCCACTCTACATGTTGAATGGACCACACCTACTAATTAACTCTCTTGCTTTTCGTCCTTCTTCGCGCAAAAGGATCGATCCGAGGTTAATAGCCTCCCGGGCCCCGGGCTTTTAAGCTAGTCTACCTCTTCTTGAATTCCCAATGTGGTACTAAAGTTTGGTTGCTCCAATTCCCCGACCGCTTTCCGAACGCTGAATTTGGTGCGGCCCAACTTGGCCCATGGGCGGGTCTCACATCCACCCACCCTCAAAGAACTTCGATGTCCTCGTCGAACCGACTTACCCATACGGGACAAATGTCGGGATCAACTCTCTTGGCTCACGACGCACGTATTACCGGCTCCTCGGCCTATTTGCCATACCCTCTACGGGGCCATGCGCAACTTTTCCGAGCTCCCGATCCATACGTCCGTGATACCAGCGAGAGTTGGCTCGGAATACCATTTGTAGCGCCACGACTGGGGATGAGCGCTAAGATCCACTCTACATGTTGAATGGACCACACCTACTAATTTAACTCTCTTGCGCTTTTCGTCCCGCTTGGCGCAAAAGGATCGATCCTTTGCGCGCGGCGAGGCTAAAGCGCAAGAGAGTTAATTAGTAGGTGTGGTCCATCAACCGTAGAGTGAATAGCTCGCCATCCGCCATCGACTCCGGCGTTAATCCTGCTCTACCTCACACCCGGTCGCCATCCCCAATGAGGGGCCAGCCTTCGTCGTCGTCGTCGCCAAGTCGTAGTGGTCGTCGCCCGTCGAGCCAAGACCGGGGGCGCCCCGGTCGCTCGTGTGCCCTTCTCGGCGACTCGGTCTCGCCCCGATCGGCGGGTGCCCATGCACCAACGGCGGCCGGGCGCGTCTTCTTCGTCGCCCCTCAAGCCATGTACCTCAGCGGCCACGCGGTTGGCGCCGGCGGCTTCACGCGCTTGTTCGTGTCGTCGCCGGGGCGCCACGAGTGCACCACCTTTCCCTCGTCGCCCGGCCCGTGTCCCGCTTCGCTTCGTCGGCCTCGCTTCTTCCTACTACGGCTCTAACCGCGTCGTCACCCGATGCACCTCCTCCTCCCGCTGCCTCTCTCGCCGGCACGATGCAGAGCACGGGACTGCAACACCGTCACCTTCGTCGTCCACCTCAGCGCTCTTTGGCGAGCCGTGTGCGATGCACACACCATGGTGTCGGCGTGGTGGCGACGCTTGGGGGCTCCTGGCGGCGCCGAACCGCACGTGGCCCCGATCCGGGTTGGAGAGATTCTTTGTCCGACTCCCTCGGCGCCGACAACACCGGCGCTGCGGTGGGTAGCCCTCGCCGTTGGCGTTGCACGCGCCGCCGTGGGGGACGCCCGAGGAGTGGGTAGCCGTCGCCCGGTGGCGCTGCTGTTGACCCCAGGATGCCGACGGTCACCACCGCAGGCGACCTCGTCGGCGACCGCCGGCCCATTGGCGAGCGAGCCTATGGTCGCGAGCCTCCTTTGGGGGTGAAAGGTCCCTTTGGTTTTTGGTAATTGAGTGACAACATTAGGTGAACTAATAATGTGTGATTGAGATAATACACAGGAGATTAGTTCACATGTGATGATGCAATGGAGGAGCTTTATTGCATATGAGACATGACATGGAGACATGTGACCAAGGTGGTGAAGATCAAGACAAGGCTTGGCTTGATGGACCGGTTGCAAGTGTGAAGGGCAAGTCGAGGCAGTGAAGCGATGGACCGCGAGGCGGTGAAGCTTGGGCAAGACTTGGCGCCGACGGACCGACGCAACGGTGAAGAGCAAGTGAGGTCAAGATCGATGGACCAATAGTGTCACGTGATGATATGAAGTGGATCATATCATTTGGTGATCGTGTTGGTGCATGTGTTGCATCGGCACTTGGAGATGGAGCGGAATGGAAATGCGCAAGGCAAAGGTATAACCTATAGGGCATTTCATTTCGCCGGTCATTGGTGCTTAGAGAAGTTTATGACCGGGTTTAGGATAGATGGCCGTACTATCAAGAGGGGCAAACTTGTTTGCATATCGGTCATCTAGTGCCACTTGAGCGATCTAACTTTGCGATGTGTTAGGATCGAGTGGCGTGCTAAGAGCTAACCCGTCCTTTGAAATGATTGTGAAAATGCTAACACACATGCACATGGTGATGTACACTTGGTGGTGTTGGCACATTTGCAAAGGCGGCGGTGATTGCAAGGTTGAGTTGGGTTTGGGAACCGCTCATCCTCCCGCCGAGCTTGCGAGGCGGGATTCGGCGCTTTCGAGAAAATGAGATGCATATTTTCTATTGCGCCGGATGCATCGTGGTGGTGAAATCATGCTAGTCCTCGTGCTCAAGTTGGAATACTTGTTGGATAGCATGTCGAAGCAAAGGCGACGGAGTTTGCGAGAAAAGGGCGACAGCGCCTTTGGAGAAGCCGGCCGGACGCGACCGGGCGGTCCTGGCCGATGGTTCGATCGAAATTCGAGAGCATGTTTTTCGGGTCGCGTCGTCGGAATCGACCGGACGCCGCACCGGAAGCTTCCGGTGCTCCACCGAAGCGTCGACCGGACGCATGGAGGTGGGTGCCGGTATGGGGCCGGCGTGTCGGTTGTGACCGGACTCACGACCGGACTGCCGGGTGAGTCCGGTCGGTGCGTCCGGTCAACTCGCGAGAAACCGTGGTTTGAAGCACCAACGGCTCTATTTGGCTTGGGGGCTATAAATAGAAGGTGTGTTTGGCCATGGCTGGTGCTTAGCACCTTGGGGACTTTGTGTCCATGCTTGAGAGTGCTTGAGAGCCCTCCCACTCACTTGTGATCGATAGAGTTCATCCAAATCAAAGTGAGGAGTGATTCTAGTGCATTCGTGTTGAGAGATCGCATTCGTGGCACTAGGTGATCGTGTTGCAAGCCGGTGTGCTTGTTGCTCTTGGAGGTTGCCACCTCCTAGACGACTTGGTGGCAAGAGACTTCGTGAAGCACGCAAGGAAGCTTGTGCGGTGCTCGAAGGAGGATTTGTGAGAGGTTCGTGGCTCACCTCGCGGGGGATCGCGGGCGAGCGACACTACTAGGCGTGTCGGTGAGTACCTCCCTTGTGCGTGTGGTGTCTTGCGGTGCCTTGAGAGGCTCACTTGAGAGTGGTGTCTTGCGGTGCCTTGCGGGCGTGCCTTGAGGGGCAAGTGATCGGAGAATCACACCGAAGAACCATCTAGGTGAAACACCAAAGGAACCACCCAAGGTGTTGGTCGACACAACGAGGAGTAGGGGGGGAAGTTGGCAAGCTTCCCGATACCTCTAAAAAATCACCGGTGTCAACTTGTCTACTCTTCTCGGTGGTTTGCATTCTCCAAATCACAAGCTTCGTATTTACATTCATATATACCTTGTGCTTGTGCTTGTGGAGTAGCTCTTGCAATTACTAGCTTGTGTAGCTTATTAGTTGCTTTGCTTAGTTTGTGTAGCTAAGTAATTTGAGCCTTTGGGTTAGGCGTGTGTCGCCTTGTCCTTGGTGCATCTAGTGAGCTTAGGATTGGCTTTGTGCTTTTGCTCATTAGAATTGTGTAGGAGCTCCCCTTGTTTGAAGTACTAGTGCATAGGTTCGTGTGACCTTGCAATAGAAACGAGTTAGGAGCTCAAGCTAGGCTTATCACCTCATTTGCTTTGTGTAGGATCTTTTGTGAGGTGATTTAGAGTCATAGCTAGAGGGGTGAAGTCTTGGCTAAGCGAATAGTTTCAATTCCGCATTATATTTGTTTAGCCGGCGCAATTAGTTTTAGTAAGGACTATTCACCCCCTCTAGTCCCATCTCGACCCTTCGTGAAGGGGGCAATGCTTGAGGATATCGTGACACGGAGTTACGCACGGCGCTTCTTGCGGGGCGTCCGGCTCTCTAGCTCCCGCACCCCCGGTGCGGGTTGACTGGTGGGCTGATCTAGTGGCGGCGGAGTTCGCGACCTCTTGCCCAGTGTCGCCGACGTTCGAGGAGGACCCATCAATATAGGAGGCTGCTCTCTCCGAGCCTCCTCCGGTGTCTTTAGTGGACGAGGTTGTCACCGCCGCCTCGCGGAGGGCGAGGAGGTCCCGACAGTAGGGAGATCGAAGATAGGGTATCTTTATGCGAATAATGCATTTAGAAAATCAAAATTGTCTTCAAGCTTAAAATAGAGGGAGTGACAAAACAATGGCTTGGATACCACAAGGCACGTCAATGCCAAGTTTGAAAATAATTAAAGCCGCATGATAGCCTTACTTATATGCAACACGGACATCATTTTCGTGTTCCACTGCACGTGCCTTGGGGTTATGATGCAAGTTTCGATATCTAGCAATTAAGCTAACCAAAAACTTGTCGAGTTGAACTAATCAAATCAAATGAGGATGAAAAATAGAATTAAAATGAGCTAAGGCGGTGGTGTGGTGACTGAGAACCGCCACTGGATACCCACTTGCTCCCTGACTTCAAACATAAAGTAATAAATAAATAAATAAATAAATAAATAAATAAACAAAAGTCGCTCAAGTTAACCAAGGTGGCAAGGTCTACTTTTGTCAGCCTGTCCAATTCAGGCTATCGTTATCTTCACTCCTGGTTCTCTCCGTCTCTCTATCCCACAAAGAATGCAATATAAGGATGGGACACAAAACCAATGACAAATGTGAACAGGGGCGGATCCATGGTGGGGCTGCCGGGCTGCAACCCCTAGTGAGGTTGATTTCCTTGTTAATCATTGTAGCTTAGTCTTTAAATTACCATTAAATCATTTAATTTGTGTTAACTCTCTATTAATTAGCCCCCCTGAGAGCTCATTCTAGCTCCGCCCCTGAATGGCAAGTGGTCCCACCTGATCTCTATAAGGTGCAGTCTTTTGTTACAATTTTTTGAATTTCAGAGTTGTGGTTTTTCTAGGACGGAGGAATAGACTTCAAGAGGTACCACTAGTCCACTACTTATTATATAAAAAAGGCTCGTCCTGCTACACACCAATAACGATGATGGATGATGGAACAGAATATCATCTTTCATTCTATGGCTCACCTGTTCTGTTTCTGGGGTGCGTCTGCTCTGCTCCAGACAGCGTGGCTCGCGCTGCTCACGCCGCTTGGGTTTCACGTACGTACTCGCTCATGGCTGTGTTTAGATGCCGAAACTGAAAAAACAAACTCACTATTCACCCAATCACATCAAAATGCCGGCAATCGTATGGACCACTAAATGTAGGTAAATAAAAAAAACTAATTACATAGTTTTGATGTACACGACGCAGACGATTCTTTTGAGCCTAGTTACGCCATGGTAGGATAATGTTTACCACAAACAAAGCTAAAAACGTCTACGATTCTTTTTAATTCGGAGCAGTGTTTTTTCCACCTTTTCCCACCAACAACACAGCCCATGCCGGCTAGCGATGACGATCTGTGCGATTGGCCTGGCTGCGGCTAGACTCGGCCGGCCGCGCGTCCAATGTTCGACACTTGACTACAATGTCATGTGCTGACTTTATCAAAGAGCTTTTGAGAGGATGTACGTAGACTGGTTTTTAGAGGAGCACTGGAACACACGATGTCAAGCGTGACAGCACACCTTGTATACTGACTGGATCGCCCCTCGCTCCTTCAATTCACACAGTTTCCTCCATCTTGTCTCGTCTCGATCCCATACGTGCGCAGCAGCCAGAAGGAGTAGCAGAGGAAGCCACTCAGGCAGAGGCATTAGCGTGTATGGGCATCATCCAGGCCACAGAGCATCGGGTCAATTCCGGGGCTCCATGCTAGGAACACGATGGAGAAACGGAGCGGGCACCTGGGGGTTATTCTCGTCAACTCTGCATGCGTAGCATAATTTGGTGCCACTATGACTTCAACCCGTATCAAATATCAATGACTTTGGCTACTACGTATAATAATATCCTAAAACTACGACTCTCGATCTAGTGCCCCTTGAGAGAGAGAGAGAGAGAGTATGTATTAAGTAAATAAACTCATTGCCATGAGGCTATGGGGATAGGATGGTAATGACAAAGTATAATTGGCTTACCCTTTGTTTATGAAACAAGTAAATTAGTAAATAAATTGATTATAAATAAACTACTAGTGAACTGCAGAGCAGCTAGCTGAGCTGACCATGGAGATCTACACCCCACCTGGCAGTGTAAACAATTGCGTACCCTCGATCGAACCAATCAAAGCGTCATGCAATTAACTCTAGAGTAGGTCCCACCTAATCTTGTTGAGAGATTCTTGTTGCTGCACCGCACGAGGTGCAGTCAAGTAGGTCCCAGCTAATCTCTATACGGTGCAGTTTTTATTTTATTTTTTTACATTTTTTTTGAATAAATGGACTTTGGCTATGCATTATGCCAACTGGACCTAGGCCAAGCCCCAAATCTAAAAAGTACCATGAGCATCTCAAAGGCAGGTGATGTCTGAAGGACCACCTTCTTGATGGCCAAAAAAACAACATACAAAAAAGAGAGGGAGGGGTGTTTGTTTGATCTTCAAATTGTCTCTAGATAGTAAGAATATGACATTCTTACTTCTCTGTAGAGTTTGCATCTCCCAGAGTTTCCAAAACCCTATCATAACTCCCAATCTTTCAGCACTTGGGAAAACCGACCTAGTCACGTGGAATTATACACACATGCATCTATCGGCCAATCTGATCCGAAGATGGAAGAATGTTGGGAAGAGTAATAAGTGCAACAAGATTCCCAATGCAAACATACAAGAAAGAAAGAAAATATAAACTTAGTTAGGGTGATTTGGAGACATTTCATAAATTCCTAAAAGCAGAATTGTCTTCTATACTCTCAACTTTTTTTAGCCACAAAAACTCATTAATTTATCAATTGATTCTTTTTAAAAAAACAAAAAGTATTGGAGATGCTCTAATTTAAGAAGCCATTTTTCTGTTCCCACAATGTTCAGTTGCCAAGACATGGTAAATTCAATCTCTCTAGGACCAGATAGGGCTAGAACTGTAAAATTTATTTTGCAATTGCCAACATGTCATATAAAAGTAGGTGATGTACAATATAATATTTGTGCCTTTTAATCAATAATGTTTATTTGTTGACACGCGAAACATTAACGATGATGGTGTGGGTATTAGAACAAATTATCGTTGATTACATGTTGTATGGGAATAGAATAAAGTTGAATAAAAAAAATTGAAATTTTCAAAGTTGACGCTTGCGCCCTGAACATGAACCTGAACCCCAGCTCCAGTCCGACTGACGACTGGGCGCCTCCGTCGCCAGTCGCCACACGGAATAGAGGCTTCGGTAGATGTGGCTGTGCTGGACAATTTCGGCGGTGGTCGACACATGGAGTTGAAGACCCAGGCGGCCAGACAGCGGTAGCAGGTAGCACATGCGCATCCATCACCCAGCTAGGAATAGGATTAGGAGATCTACACCCAATCTCAGTAAAAACAAGTCACACACACACACAAAAAAAAAAAAAATCTCAGTAAAAACAATTGCGTACGGCCCAATCCAAAGCTATTTGTTCAGCTAGCTGGTTCAGCCACCCGCCAATATTGTTTTTCTCTCATAACAAATCGACATTAGCTAGCCAACAAAGTATTTTTCTTTCACAACAAATCAACACTAGCCAACCAGCAAAGAGCGAGCCGAACAAGCTATAATAGATTCTTGTTGCCGCTAATGCTGCACCTGCACCTGCACATGAAGCATGAAGGAAGTCGGCGTCCCGGCCGGGATTCCACGCCGTTTCTTGGCCTCCATCTGGTCGGTCCCTCCCAAACCTTCCTCTCATCTTCTTCGGTCTCCTCGTCTCTTGGCGCCGCATCAAAATCCGCCACATCTGCATCCGTCGTCCATGAGATACTCTATCCTAGCCGGGATATACATATATTAGGTTGTGTTTAGTTCACTTGCCTAAAAAAAATTAAATGTTTTGGCTCCATCAGTTTACAAAATGGAAGTAAACACCGTGGTGAAGTACTTAAAAAGTTAGGCTTTTGACATTTGTTGGATTTGACACCTTGGAGGCCAAAAAAAACAGGCAAAGTGCCCACCCGCCCCCACCCAAACCCTATTCATTCTGAATTTTGGATGAAACTAAACAAATGGTATTTTGCATTTCATCGTTCCAAAGTAGTTGGCATTTTGCATTTGTATTCCATGGGGAACTAAACAAACCCTTATTTAGAAACCAAGCCTAGCGACGCGCCAGAGAGGAGGAGTGTGCATCTGCTTCTTTCTTCCACCTCCTATCCTCCTCATCTTAGTGCGCCTCTACTTCTTTCTTCCTCCTCCTTCGTCATCTCACTCCTCTTGTATTGCACAACAATAACATACTAGCATAAGCCAGGGAGCAGGGGCCTCAGAGCAACCACATTGTTAGCCATAAGTAGTCCATAAGATTAAAAATATTTTCTACCAAACTACTTAAAACATTTGAGTGAAACAATAGAGCAGTTCATAGCACCCGGTGTTCATAGCACTATGGGCAACCCATAAGCAAATAAAAAATATTACTTTCTCTTGCTCTTTCCTCTCTCTCTTTCTCCATCTTGTATAGGATTGGAGGTAGACGATTTTTTTATCTCAGATAGGACCTACCTTATGGACTACTTTTTGTCCGAAACATTGTGACAACAACAATAACTTTGGTCTCCTAACACAAAAGCTGCACATATGGAATATTATGTTCATATACACTGTGGTTGCCCTCATGCATGGCACGAGATGTACGGCACAAAGATGTTTGGTGGAGGTGAGACCACGGTCACTTGCTTGAAGTGTGGTGCCGTTCAAGCAGAGGAAGGAACTGAATGATAAGAGCTCTACAGATGCCTTTATTGTAATCATGTCACATTTATTAAACAAATAAAAGCATGCCGTCTCTTACTTGTTGCATGAAAACAAATAAATTCAAACAAAAAAAGCATGAAATGTTCTAAGTTGACGTTTATGCCCCTCACCCGAGTATGCGAGTCCGACCCGGGCGTCGCCCGTCACCGTCGCCACACGGAGCACGTAGAACGCTTGCGGGGCATTCTCGTCAACTCCGAATGGCCGGGTAGCATAATTTGGCACGATGACTTTTAGTTACTCAACCGTACATGTCATATCAAAATGAGCCAGAGACCACGGGCATATGGTATATCTTACGACTCTTCCCCTTTGACGGAGTAATACGTGATTAGCAATAAAATAAACGCATGGGGACGGACGGACGTGTAATGACAAAGTGTAATTGGCTTACCCTTTGTTACTTTCTGTGTGTACAACGTACGGAACACTTGTAAATTCATCGGGACCATGGAGATCTACACCCAAGTCTCAGTAAAAACAAGTCACATACACATAAAAAAATTATTATTCTCCAGTAAAAACAACTGCGTACGGCGTACCCGAACCAATCCGGGCTTGTTTAGCCTTGTTTAGATGGCTAAAAATTGTAACGAATGTCACATCGCATGTCTGTTGAAGACGTTTCGTTTGTTAGTGGTAAAAATATCATCCTACCATAGAGTAACTAGACTCAAAAGAATCGCGTCTCGCGAATGTATATCTAAACGTGTAATTAGTTATTTTTTTTTACCTACATTTAATACTCTAAATATATGTCTTTTGGTGTATTTAATGTGATGTGATGGAGAGAAAGTGGAAAAAAGGTTAGAAATTTTAGCCATCTAAACAAGGCCAGTTGGCAAATTTTTAGAAAAAACATTGTTATAACTCTTGTGACAATTTTGAAGCACGTTTCGTTTGTTTGTGGTAAAACATTGTCCGAGTCATGGACTAACCAGGCTTAAAAAGATTCGATCCGTCATATACAATAGAACTGTGTAATTAGTTAATTTTTTTACATACATTTCTTTTTCGAATATATGTCTTTTTGAGTACATTTAATGTGATGTGATGGAGAGAGTCTAAAATTTTGCAATTTTGTGGCAAAAATTCTGACATCTAAACCAGGCCCTAGTAAAAATTTCTTGTTGCCTGCACCTGCCACCTGCACGAGGAAGGTCCCCGGGATTCCATTCCACGCCGTGAGCTGACCACCTCATCATCGTCTCCACCGGCCTCCACCAGGCCCGTCCCTCCCAAACCTTCCATTTCGATCGGTCTCGGCCGCCGCTTCCGTCCGTCCGTCCGCCACCGCAGCTCCGATCCTCATCACTACCCTACCCTACCCTACCCTACCCGGGATGGATACATACATACTCCATTATTTAAAAGCCTAGCGACAAGAGGAGAGAGTGCCGCTGCCTGCCTCTGCCTCCTTGCTCCTCGTCACCATCGCATGCCCATGCCCTCGAGATCCCACACCGCGTGCCACGTCACCTTCTTCTTCCTCCTCCTCGGCGCGTCTTGGTTCACCTCACCCCCTGTACGGCACAACAACAGCAACAAGAAGAATATACTAGTAGCATAGCTGCATAAGCGAGGATCGAGCAGGGGGCCTCATGCATACCTGGTTGCTTGCTTGGTTGGCAGGGGATGATGAGCTGAAATTACTGAATCCACGGCACGGGATGTTGGTGTTGGTGGAGGTGAGAGCACGGTCACTTGCTTGAAGTGCAGTGTGCCGGCCGTGGAAGCAGAGGAAGGATTCAAGGAAGAGGATGATGGGAGCTCTGCAGGTGCAGAGCAATGGCGACGCTGCTGCTGAGGCTGACGAGCTCTTCCCGGACGACGACCCTGGATACGTCGAGGTTGATCCTACCGGGAGGTATGGCAGGGTAAGGTCGATCGATCATCTCGCTTCTCTTCTTCCTAGCTTCCTCCTACCTACCTCGTCTTCGTCTTCTTCCTCTCGCCATGATGCTCCGTCGTGTCGTGGATCCACCTCGTGCGTGCGTGGTACTAACAGATTCTCTTTCCCTCCTCTGTTCCAACCAACCACGCCGACGATGACTTCAGTACGACGAGATTCTCGGAAAGGGATCCTCAAAGACAGTGTAAGATACTACGCTCATCGCCATCATCGATCGATCGATCTAACTGCAACGACAAGCGTCGACGCGGACCCGACCATGGCGACTGATTGTGTGTTTCTGCGTTGGTGTGTGATCCATGTCGTCCATGGCGACCAACCACCAGGTACCGTGCCTTCGACGAGCACCGAGGCATGGAGGTGGCATGGAACAAGGTCCAGCTCCACGACTTCCTCCGGGGTCAGGGGAGCTCGAGCGGCTCTACGGCGAGATCCACCTGCTCAAGTCTCTCCGCCACCGCGCCGTGATGCGTCTCCACGCCTCCTGGGTCGACGCGGACCCAACCGCGCCCGGCCGCCGCGCCGCCGTCAACTTCGTCACCGAGCTCTTCACCTCCGGGACGCTGCGGCAGTACCGGCGCCGGCACCCGCGTGCTAGCGCCGCTGCGGTCCGGCGATGGTGCCGGCAGATCCTCGAGGGCCTCGCGTACCTCCACGCGCGCGGGATCATCCACCGTGACCTCAAGTGCGATAACATCTTCGTTAATGGGAGCCAGGGGCAGGTCAAGATCGGTGACCTTGGACTCGCCGCCGTCGTGCGCCGGGGACGTGATCAGGCCAGGTGCGTCGTCGGCACGCCGGAGTTCATGGCGCCCGAGGTGTATGCTGAGGACTATGATGAGCGTGCCGATGTCTACTCGTTTGGCATGTGTGTTCTTGAGATGGTCACCCTTGAGTATCCATATAGCGAGTGTGTTCATCCCGTGCATATCTACAAGAAAGTCACCTCGGTAAGACATGGAATTTTATTGATTCACCATTTGGAGTTGTTTTTCCTTTTTTTGTTCATCGATCGATTGATTGATCATGGATTCATGGTGGTCAGGGGATCAAGCCGGCGGCTCTGTACAAGGTGAAAGATCCCGAGGTGAGGAGGTTCATCGACAAGTGTCTGGCGCCGGCGTCGTGGCGGCCGAGCGCCGTCGAGCTGCTCAGTGACCCGTTCCTGCAGCTGGAGGACGACGGGCTGTGGTATGGCGGAGGAGACGACGCAGACTACAGCGCCATGTACAACTACCTGCACCAGCCGGCGTGCCTGGTGGACCACCACCACAACAGCAATGGCTCCACGGCGAGCAACGGGGTGGTGTCCCCAATGGCGGCGGCGGCGGCGATAGATGGGCCGACGACGACGACGACGGCTCTGAGGACGACGACGACGACGGTGAGAGCGTGTTCCAAGGCATCGACCAGCTGTTCAACGAGCACGAGGACGACGAGCTCCACGCCGCTGGCGTCGACATCACCATCAGGGGCAAGAGGATGGAGGACGGAAGCATCTTCCTCCGCCTGCGCATCGCCGACAAAGATGGCACAGGTGACGACACTCCGTCCATCTCTGACCATTCAAAGTTGAAAAAATTTTAGGAACTTGTTTTCAACGCGAGACCTCAATTTTCTTCTTCATTTATTATATATACAAATTCACTTGTGTTGTATGGAATTTCAGTTTCAGTTTCTTGTGCCTGACGTATGTACAGGGAGGGTCCGGAACATCTACTTCCCGTTCGACGCGGAGGCGGACACGGCGCTGAGCGTGGCCACGGAGATGGTGGCGGAGCTGGACATCACCGACCACGAGGTGACCCACATCGCCGAGATGATCGACGGCGAGGTCGGCAAGCTGCTGCCGCACTGGAGGCCGGGGCCCGGCATGCACGACGACGACGACGGCGCTCAGGGCGCGTCAGGCGCTGCTGGTGAGCGTTGCAAGAACTGCCGGTCCAGCACGTCCTCCGCCGGGTCACTGGACGACTACATGTCGGCGGCGGCGGCGCGGCGTGGGTGCCGGTGCGCGGAGATGCACGGCCGGTTCGAGGAGATCACGTTCCAGGCCGACGAGGAGCAGGTGCCGTTCAGGAATCTGGGTGCAGCTCCGACGATGGAGGTGGCCACTGTGCCGCCGGAGACAAGCTCCAGGACGTCCATGGCGTCGCGCAGGATGGCACTACGGAACGTTCAGAACAATCTTGACCTGGTTCATTAGTCACGGGAGCAAATCCTGTTTACTGAAATGATCACCACCGATCGTCGCCTGTCGCCATGGGATCAGAGCACTGATCTGCTTGCTGTTACTGATAAGAAAATTGCGCATGTCGGTGCCGCAACCATGATCAGGGAGATCTTCACCAGCAGTAAACTAACTAAAGTTACTGATGAGCAATGTTGCTGATGTTCCATGTGCCCTTTGGACCGCGTAAAACTATAGTTCCCAAATTGGTTTTGTTTGCTTAGTTCTCCTGTTTCAAAGGCGAATTTGGTAGGCAAGAAACTCACTGAAAAGAAATCTGAAATGTCAACAGGGCGGCCTCAGCTGCTTAATTGTAAGTAGACTTTTGTAGCTTTGATTTCAGTATACAATGGTTAAGATGGGTATAACTTTAAATTTTAACAGGCAGGGCGCTTCACTAATCTGAATCTACCCCTTTGTTTTTCACTCTAAAACAGTTGCTTGGAATTTATACAGAATAGTACATATGAATAAATAAACAAGGAACAGTTGCATATTCGAGATGATCTATCCATGATCCTATTCAGTGATCCCAAAAAGCAGCATGGAGAGGGACATCCATGCTTAGCTAGATGCAGAAAAAGCATTCGAGTATTATTATGCAGGAAAGTTTCCTGAGCTGACATACGAAAGATGGCAAGTTGGATGCCTTTATGCACTAGATTAGGCAGGAAAAGCTAGAGAAACAATCAAACAAAGGTCCTGTCCAAAGCTGCATCCCACAGGACCAAACTGGGAGCTGAACTACTCTTCTTCCCTGTACTACAGCCTAGTGGAGGGAAGCCAAGATATGATTGAGACATCTATGTCAAGATAAAAGATACCCACCATGTAAACTTGCAAATTGCCAGCTATTGTGGGGAGGTATCCACTGATGCTTTTTATCACACAAAATTCCAATTTGCTCAGTTGGAAGCCCAATGGTACTACACAAAGGGATATGCTGTTGTTTCATCACTTGGACCAAAAGAATTAAAAAGAAAGATGGTCATCTTCTAAATAGGATATTTTTGGCATGTTTAGTTTGTGTTCAAATGTAGCACTAGCACATGAAGGCTGTGCCAAGGTTCTGCATAGGTTTTAACCAAACTTTGGTTTCAAAATGAACTAGATGGGCGGGGCCTCCTTTGCCAACATTCTAGCATTGGAACAAAACTAAAACTGACAAAATTTGGTAAGGCAACATGTCACATGTATGTGGCACCACTCTTGGGCATCAAACCAAACAGGACAAAGACAAGTTAGTTACACACCCTTAACAGCTTTCTGAAGTGCACATCTCTTCTATAGATAACCCTCTACTAGTTTCTTGAGAATATTTTAAGGCATGTTTATTGGCATTGGTATCCAGATCTGCAGCCTGCAGCTGCAGGCCTGCCACAATCTTACTTCTAGAAGTAGGAGTAATGGGTCCCCATCTAGAGATACTGTGTGGTGACAGGTCGGTGATCCTTTATGGGTGGAGATCTGCAGATGCTAAATATATGAAGTACAAGATGCATACATACTGGCAAATAATCAAAGATGCGGTAGTCACTTTCCTGCAATTTCTCCCATATCTTTTATTATTTATTTCTTCTTCACATTGAATTATTTTTTGAACAGGACATGTTGTGAATAAGGATTAAACATGCGAACCAAGATAATTCTGCAGAGGAAACCCAGAGAATAGGCTACATCACACAGCCCAATAATTCCTGAGTTCATCAAAGATTTGAAGTGACACTGCTTGACTGGCTGCAAATCAGCTTGCCAAGAAAGGCTCGGTAGTCACAGTTCTAAATAAAGGTCCACTGTATGTACGTGAATGATTAGGCAACTGAGAGCAACCTTGCTGTTTGTAATGTTAGGCAGGCATTTGTCAGCAGCTCCGACCCTGAAGACCAGGCCGCATCTGCTGGGAGGCCCGTCGGGCGTCGCACCAAGAGCGTCAAGCGTGCGGGCCTGAGTGGGCTATCGAGAAGACAACCCACAAGCCCGGTGGAGAATGATAAAAGAAGCACCCTGCGTGGAGAGAGCAAGCTTGAAGATTTATTCTATTGCATTTCCTTTCTTGCATTAGGGGTAGCTACTTTTTGTAATATTTTGTAGCCTTCTGTCAACCGGGATGAACTCGTAAGAACCCGATATCTATCGTGAATCGATCCGACTCTTCGCTGTTGTCGCGATTAACATTGGTATCGACTCTTCCCGTTCTTTCCGTCTTTGGAATCCAACCCACCCACCCATCCCCACTACACCCGCTTGCGGCGATCGAGAGGCTTCATGGATCCGCTCGTCGTGGCCGCCGATTCGCTCATCCGCGGATCCAAGAGTTCCGTCGGGGGTGAGACCTCGGCTCGGATTGGGCGCGCCTCGAAGCGTACGGGGCGGCGGCGACAAAGCGCCGCCGTCGAGTCCGCCTCTTCGGCGCTTCAGCGATACAACGTCGCCCGGTTCTCGCCGCCGTCGTCGCGGACAAGCGGGGAGGCCCTTCAACGAACGCATCAACGACGTCGGCGCCGCGTCGTCGGTGGAGCGAGTCCGCTACGCCGAGATTCAAGAGGACCGAGCTCGGATCTGGGCCGAGTCGACGGCCGACAACCTCACCCGGCCCGAGGCCGCGGATCGAGCTCCCTCCTCACACTCCGTGCGGAGGTCGACCGACTCTCTGGCTCGGGCTGGATCCGCCGCTAAGACGGCCACGGGATCCCTCGAGCGGTCGCCGGGCGTGCCCTGCCGGATCAGCGACCACATGGCCCGCGGGCGCGGCGTGTTGTTCGCGATTCCACGGGATGCGGGCATGGACCGTTCGCGGCCATGGCTCCGTTCGGCCAATGTGCGTATCATCCACCCTTTCTCGCTTCTACATCCGTGCAAGGCATCAATCCTCCGCTAGATCCATACCCTCCACCCACGATTCCACAAACCCAATCATACCAAATTCCTCCACCTCCACCAATCTATCCTCCCCCAACCTTCAACCCACCTCCCGATCCGTACCCTCCACCATTCAATTCCCCATCGTTCCGGCCTCCACCTCCGGTTTATCCCCCACCCAATCCCCACCCAATTCGTATGCACCACCTTACCCACCGTTCACCCCTTCTCACATGATTCCCCAATTCGATTCTACCCACCACCAATCCAATCCCCACCTTGGCCAACTCCCGAAGCTCCAATTCCCACAGTTTGATGGTGACAACCCAAAATTGTGGCTCACCGAGCTAACAATTACTTCAAAATGTACCAAGTGCACCCCACCATGTGGATCACCGGTCTTTACACACCACCGTGCAAGCGGCAGCTCGCTGGCTCCAATCCGTAGAGAACCAAATCAATACATGTCACGGGATTCCTTCTTTGCCCTTATCCTTGGCGCTTTGGCGTGACCAACATGAGCTCTGATTCGCGCAAGATGTTTCACATCCGAATGACTTCTTCGGTCACCGACTATGTTGATCGCTACACAGCCCTCCTCGAGCAACTCAGCCCATACCGAGACACACCACGATGCCTTGTCCCATACCCAGCGTTTCATTGATGGGCTGCGTCGACATTACGCCTTTGTTGTCATGGTTTTCGTGTCGCCAAAATCTCGATCTTGCTGCAAGCTTCGCCTTGTTGCGGGAAGAAGCGACCGAGACCTGGCGCACGGGGGCTGAAGAAATGCGAAGGTTCCATGGTGGCGAGGAACATTGTCGTTAAGGGCGCTCTTCCTCTTCCTCCTGCCACCCGGTCTACGCCTCGATGCTCCCGGGCAGTCGCGGGCGCTCGTCCGCGTACCGTTGATGACAAGCTGTCTTCGCTTCGGGACTACCGCCGGGCTCGCGGCCTCTGCGTCCGTTGCGGGGACAAGTGGGTTCCTGGCCACAGGTGTGCGCCCACACCGCAAGCACACGCTCTGGAAGAAGTGTGGGCACTTTGTTCCGACAAGTTTGAGATCTCTGAAGAAGAAGAACCGCGGGCGTGCGAGAGCCCGAGGTCGCTCTTGATGCCCGGGTCTATTCTCATTGCTGCTGCTGCTATGTCATCCGGCCATTCTCCCAAGACTCTGATTTGCGGGGTCGGTTCGGCTTGGCTACGTGTTGATTACGATTGATTCGGGAAATGCGCATTCCTTCATCGGCTACGCGCCTTGGCTTCGGTGCTCGGTGTTGGCGATTCTGACAACCTATTTACGTTCGTGTGGTGGTGGCGGTTCCCTTGCATGTGACTGTTATTCCGGTTGCCCGGTGGATGGCTCGGGGTATGTATTGGTCGGACCTGCGTGTTTCGCTCTTGGCTCCTATGATATTATCATCGGTATCGGTTGGGCGCCATTCCCAATGCATGTTGATTGGTTCGGGGAAGTGGATCCGCGTGCCTTATGGCGAGGTCATGCTACTCTAAAGAGGTCTGTTACGGCGATGCTTCTTGTTCCTCATACCGGCTTACGCATATTCTTTGCCCGGTTCGATCACGAGGAACTGCGCTCCCCTGGCGGTGCAACGGCTAGTGGGCGAGTTTTGCGGAGCTGTTCCAAGAGCCGGCCGAGCTTCCACCTCGCCGACATTGTGATCACTCTATTCCAGCGGTGGGCGGCGCTTCTCCGGTGGCGATTCGGCGATACCGGTACAAGCCAGCGTTGAAATCGAGAGATTGAACAACGGTGGCCGAAATGTTGCAATCGGTCTTATTCGACCCGATATGACTCCTTCTCATCCCAGTCCTCTTGGTCAAGAAGAAGGACAATTCTTGGCGCTCTGCGTCGATTACGAGGATCTTGAACTCCCTAACCGTCAAGTCAAGTTTCCTATACCCGGTAGTCGGACGAGTTCTTGGATGAATTGTCGGGCGCCCGGTGGTTCACCAACCTTGATCTTGGGCGGGGCTTCAACGGATCAGGTTGGCACCAGGCGAGGAGTACAAAACAGCCTTCCAAACTCATTGGGGGCAGTTCGAGTATACGGTCATGTCCTTTGGCCTGACGGGTGCACCAAACACGTTTCAGGGGGCTATGAATTCGACCTTTGCATCACGTCCTCCGTGTGTTTGCCTTGGTCTTCTTTGGCGACATTCTCATCTCTGACCCACCTATGAGTCTCATTTGGAGCATTTGCGTCAAGTTTTCTCTACGCTTGCGGTGATCATTGGAAGGTCAAGTATTCGAAATGCGGTTGCTCGCCAATCCATATCATATCTTGGCCACATAGTCGGCTCTCAAGGTGTGTCCACGAGACCACGGCAAGATTCAAGCAGTCAAGAAGCGGCCCTTTCCCACGGATGTTAAGGAACTTCGCGGTTTCCTCGGACTCGCGGGATATTACGGGAAGTTCGTCGCAATTTTGCGTTGCTAGCTCGGCCCTTGACAGATTTGCTTAAGAAGGGCTGTTTGTTTGTTTGGACACCTCAACATTCGGCGTCCTTTGAAGCTCTCAAGGCTGCTCTTGTCACTGCTCCGGTCCTCACATTACGGACCGCCAAGCCATTTCAGCTCTGAGGCGGATGCGGTGACACCGGTGTCGATGCCGTGCTATTACGGGATGGACACCACGTGGCCGCCGTCGTGAGCTTTGGGCGAGAACACGTGCCTTGTCTACGTGCGAAAAAGAGTACTGGCGATTCTTGTGGCGGTTGAGCGAGTGGCGAGCCTACCTCCCGGCATGCGAGTTCACAATATTCACGACCACCAAACACTAACCCATCGGCCCGATCGGCTCAACACCCCTTGGCAACTTAAGATGCAACACAAGCTCATTTGGTCTACAATACAAGATAGTGTATAAGCCGGGGCTCGACCAATCTTTGCGGCGGATGCTTTATCTCGCCATCCGGCTCCTCGGGCTCGGCCGGGCTATGTCGATACGTATCTCCCACATGGTCGGGGTGATGTCGTCAAGGGTTATTCTTCGATCGAGTCGGTCAAGTTCTTTGCGGCGGTTGGCCGTCAACCCATCTTCGGTCAAGCATTTCACCTTATCGGTGGTGTTCTTAGGCACAAAGGGTGCATCGGATTGGCTCTAACCCAACACTACAGCGCCGCATTGTCTCAGCTCTTCATAACAGTGCTCTTGGGGGCCACTCCGGCTTTCCAGTAACTCATAGCCGGGTCAAGAAGCTTTTCTCATGGCACGGGATGAAGACATTCGTAAAGCAGTTCGTGGCATCATGTACCATTTGCACTCAAGCAAAGCCAGACCGAGCCAAGTACCCCGGGTTACTATCCCCTCTTCCAGTACCAACTGAAAATTGGCAAGTTGTGACTATGGATTTCATCGGTGGCCTCCCTACATCGGTCCGCCAATTGCATCATGGTCATTGTAGACAAGCTGAGTAAGTTTGCCCATTTTGTTCCCTTGCACCATCCCTTATCAGCTAGCTCGGTGGCCCAGGCATTCCTTGATAACATCTTCAGGCTCCATGGGATGCCGATGCGGATAATCTCGGACAGGGATCCCCTATTCACAAGTATTTTCTGGAAGGAGCTGTTTCGCATGGCAGATGTCACCCTTGCTCTCAGCTCGTCTTACCACCCGGAATCAGATGGTCAAACGGAGCGAGTAAATCAATGCTTGGAGACGTATCTCGGGTGCTTCGTTCATTCTTGCCCTCGTATTTGGATCAAGTGGTGACCATGGCGGAATATTGGTATAATACCGGCCCCTTTTCGGCTGCGGGTCGTTCACCATTTGAGGTCCTCTACGGCCGCTCACCTCGCCACCGGTCTTGATGACAAGGCTGTTTCACGATACGGCGTTGCGGCCAAGCTCGGCGAACGCATTACTATGCTCTGGTGTGGCGCCCGGCACTTGCTTCAGCGCCCGGCGGCGCATGAAGTCTCAAGCCGGCAAAACGGTCGAAAAGAGTCTTCAATGTGGGTGATTCAGTCTATCTTCGTCTGCAGCCGTATGTCCAGTCTTCTTTGGCTCCAAGATCGAACAACAAACTCTCGTTCAAGTTCTTTGGCCCGTACAAGATAATTGCCAAGATTGGGACAGTTGCATATAAGCTTGAGCTGCCGGCGTCCTCTTCTATTCACCCGGTGTTCCATGTCTCATTGCTTAAACCGGCCCCTCGGGTTCAACCGGTAATGGCCGACCTTCGACCATGATGACATGCTACAAGTCCCTGAGCAGGTGCTCAAGACTACTTTGCATAACGAAGGTGCTCGGACTATCAGCGATTCTTTGATCAAGTGGAGCCGCCTCGATCGATCTTGCAACTTGGGAAGATGAGGTCATTTGTCAAGCAACGTTCCCGGATGCTCCGGCACGGGGGACAGGCCTCTTCTCAAGGGGAAGGGATGTCGGCAGCTCCGACCACGAAGACCAGGCCGCATCTATTTGGGAGGCCCGTCGGCGTCGCACCAAGGCGTCAAGCATGCGGGCTGAGAGTGGGCTATCGGAAGACAACCCACAAGCCCGGTGGAGAATGATAAAAAAGCACCTGCGTGGAGAGAGCAAGCTTGAAGATTTATTGTATTGCATTTCCTTTCTTGCATTAGGGGTAGCTACTTTCTGTAATAGCTGTAGCCTTCTGTCAAGCTGGGATGAACTTCGTAGAACCCGATATCTATCGTGAATCGATCCGACTTCGCTGTTCGTCGCGAGTTAACAGCATTGTTTTCAGATAAGCATCAAGGCAACACCAGGCAGGCTTCGATGGTAGGGGATGAACGGCATATATGCATCCATGCTGTACTGGCTTTCATTCATCCCATGGCCATGTGTCAACTGAAGGTCACTGTTAGGCTTTCATGACATTGCAAAAATGCATACCTGGTGGTCTAGGTTTTGCTGCCGGTGACCAATTATTTGAGGTAGGCTTGTGGTGGATATTACTACAGCAAAGAACTGCATGTTCTGGAGATTCTCAGCTATCAGAAAAAGTTGCCAGGCATGAATTATTCAGTTTGTTGCTAGATTATTTCTCATGGCAAAAATCTATCATCAGTCTAGGTTATTGTGCTGCTCTTGACCAGATTGCCATGATAAGTGATATCTTGTATCTATAATAAAGTTTGGTGCAGAAGATGGCAATTGTGTTATCATCAAGTGAACATGTTTGTCAGCCTTGGTTGAATTGGCTTGCATCGTTTTGGGGATGTGTGGCATGTAAGAAATATGATGACATGTTACTCTCTGCAAATCAGCTGAGCTCCGCGCGCGGAGACGCTGTCCAGTGTCCACGACAGCGTAAAAAAAAAATCTACTGTCCGATCATGTTCAAGATCCAAATTTGCCCTGCCGCCTGCGTCTAGCCATGCGTCAGCCATTCAAAGGTTGGAGATAAACATTTCGGACTAACTTGTGGCCTTGTGGGTGGTAGCGTTACATGTAATGTTTCATGCCTTTTGTAAGTATAAGAATCTAAGAATACAGCACCAACAAAAAAAAAAAGTCATATTTATCCTCTTCCATCCATATACCAAAAGCAAATCGTGGATAAGTTGTCAAATCGTGACCATATAAGAATCTAGAACTAATGTGTTCCCCTAAATAAGACTTGTAAAAATGTTTTAGGATTGCACATGTACTTGTCAAAAAACTATCATTTCTAGTGAGCCATAAGGATTTAGGACCAACAGAAGATGGTCACCTCTGCTAGTATAACAAGCTTAAATCTTCTCCATGGTGCTTATACCAATTCCTAAAAAAAAGGTTTGCCACAATTTGGTGGTGGAGGAATACCAAACACCATATGCAATGCATGCCAAAAAATTTAGCATACATACACTTAAAAACGAGATGTTGAATAGCAGTAACATTTGCTTCGTTTACAATTTCTTTTAGTTAGCTTGTCTTTAGTTATTGTCTAGTATTATTATGTTCTTCTTAAGGAACTAAAAAATATCTTAATTTTAATCGGTAGTTTTACTCGCCAAATTTTGTGTTACCGTGATGTCAAAACTTCCACTTTTACTTAAGATGCATTAAGGGGAACAGTGTTGAATACTTGACTATTGTTGCATGTTTTTAGGAACAATGGTGAACAAGTTTGGAAATTGTAGCGGGGTTGGTTCCTAGACCCTGATTCGAGAACCGTCCATCATCAAAATCAAAAAATTGAAAATACCTTAATAACTTGAGAAAGTATTTTTATTTTTAAAGTAATTACTTTGTAATAATTCCTGCCGCATTCCATCTTCATGACAAAGTTTGTTTCACCATTTACTGTAAAACTAGACTTTAAATTCATAACCCTCTTTGTTCCCTAGGTTGGCATGCTAAATCCTATTTTATATATAAGTGGTATATATGTATATTTTTCTCTTGTGCTTGTCATTTTGCCAAAAAAAATGCTTAATCTACAAAGTTATATTTTCTTAATAATCCCTCAAAGTACCTCGAAGAAGGAGAGTATATAGCCATATACATAGTTAAACTTTTTGAATGTATGTACATATATAGTTAAACAAGAAAGCACTAAACTGATTAGCACAAGCCTACCACTGATTGATAAAAAAACTTACTTTTTCTCTTTTTTTTTTTGACATTAAAAACTTACTTTTCAACTACAAAGTTAGACGACGACAACTCATTGCTTAGAATCTGTCCACACACCACGTATGTCCAGAAGATAAATCAAGGCCATCTCGATCTCGCTAGACTGGACCTAGCTCCAGCTGCCTCTTCCTGTTCTAAGATCAGCACATCTTGAGAGCCAAGATGTTGACCGGGACTACCTTTTCTAGGTCTCTTTGTCGTGGAGAAGATTTGATTGGGACTATACCTCACACAGCATTGCCGCGGCCTTTGATGCTGCTGCACAGCACGTACGGCTATGTATAGATGAATATAGCTAGGCAGCCGAGTTTTACTAATGCCAAAATATGAGAGGAAACAAGCCTATCTTCATAATCATAATGTATTACCTCTGTCCAGTACTGCCTCTCTCTCAAAACAAATTGACTTTTAGAGTGACTCTAAGCAAAACAGTCTTAAGTTTAATCAAATTTATATAAATAAAAAAAACACCGGTACTTATAACATATCTTCCCCATGATTCTCTTCCCCCTCACTCTTTCAATGTAGAAGCAGAAGCATTTGTTAGACCCCAGTGGGAAAAATCAAGGTGATTTCTCATGCCTAGCACGATCAACACCGGGCCATGTCATGACATGCTCGGGCCGGGCCAAAACATCGGGCTTCTTGCCATGCTTCCGGCCGGCCCACGGGCTGCATGACCACATATAGTCACGGCTCCTCGTGCCCTGTCGTCACACCACGCCTCCCTCTTTCCCCGTGATTCCCGCCACCACACCTCTCCTTGTCGCCCCCACCCCCTCCTCTTCTCGTCGGTCCCATGACCTCTTCCTCCTCATCGATGCCAATGGCACCACTTCTTTCTTGTCGGCACTCGTGTGGCGTCTTCCTTCTTGTTGGCACCCGCGTCGCTCCTACCTCCTCTACACGGCAACACGCCGCTCATCTGTCTCTCTTGCCACAATGCATTGCCCCTCTAGCCCCCTCTATTAAGCACGGTGGCCCATGACCTTCTCTAGGAGAGGATAAGGCGATGGATTCGTTGTGGTTAGGTCATCGCATCAGGGCATGGCAGCGGCGGTGGCCCTAGGTGCCTCTCGGGAGAAAAAAGGTAGGTCAAGAGCTTCTCTTGTAAGTAGACTCTCAAACACCATATTTTTACTTATTTTGCATTTAATAAAAATAGGTTTGGTAGAAATCCGGAATTATTTCCAATTGTGGTTGACAAAAATTGTCCCAAACAATCTTAGTTTGGGTGGGAAGTTTTTTTTTTGGGTCAGACCGCTGGAGATCGGTGGTTGCCTCGCAAAATGCGTCATGGAAGGAAAATATTAGAAAGTTTATGACTTTCAATTCTGAGAGGTTCGGCAGGTGCTAGCTCTCCCTATGTCAGATGTGCCTGTGTGTGGGCCCCATTGGGACCCATCCTATACCTGCGCATGGGCCTCTCTCAAGACTTGAGTCACACCTTTGGGTTAGGGGCAGGTCTCATCCACTCCTGTGTGCTAGAGCACGATCGGTCAGAATTGTGAGGTACACCTCACACCAACAGTGGCCCATGGGCCCGATGCATGACGTATAAAAAGTTTTTATTTTTCTCATGCCCTCTCTCTCTCTTCCTCTGTGTGTCCTCATCTCCCTCACCCTGACCCTAACACAGCTCTCTCCTGAACAATTAATCCCATCGCCTATCCATAGATCGAGCAAGGTGAGGAGCAGATCAGGTTGTCCGACGAAGGTTTCGGGCACGGGCAGAGCGTTCTGGGCATGGATTTGTGGGTGGGGATGGGAAGGGGATCTCTATTGATGCACCGGTGAGATCTCGTCGGCTGGCAGTGGTGGATCCAAAGGGGGCATGATGTTGTAGAATGCAACATGAAGCTTGTGGTGGCGCTCGGCTTGCTCACTGAGTGCTTCAACCTGGTGAAGGATCGGTGCACCAAGATTGATATACTCCACCAAGTTGTGTATATCTTTGCGTGTTAATTTAAATGACTAAGATACAAAGGGTTCTACAACATGGCTCTCGAGAAGGATGGAGCGATCATTTTAGCAGCCTATAGTAAGGATCCATGACAAGGAATGATGCATCACCTAGTCAGTGCTATCAAGCAGGTTCTACCACGCCAGCGTTGGTGCAAGTGGAGAAGCTGATGATACCTACCATAGCCTCTCTGATGGACACATGGAAGAGGTCCTTCTCCTTCAATCCCATGGATCCCTAGGTGAGAGAGGAGCTCAAGAGGTTCAGCATAGTGGTGATCACTGGCACCACCCTGCTCCACAAACCCATCAATTTACTACCGTGATCATCACCTTTGTCTCCATCACTAACAACCCATCACAAGTTCAAATAGACAAATGATGTGAATGTTTATTTTGTTATGTATTACACACTCACAAAACAAGATCCATGAGTGAGACTGACTATAGCCTCCTAGGATGAATAAGATGAAGGCAATCAAGAAGGACTCAGCGAAACACATGCGGCGTCTATGTCGTGAGCTACTCTACACCTCCACCTTCGACCTGAAGTGCCCTACCATCAAGGTTCTAGAGGGCTCATGGTTGTGCCACTACTCGGGGTGCACATTGTGCATGTCAAATCATGATTAAGGCCTATCCACATGCCAGCGGTGTGCTCATGAGTATCATGAAATCAACACATACTACGGTGAGACCTGCAAGAAGGTCTGTTCTCAACTATCAGAAGTGGCAGGCGTGACGAACCCTACCGAAGATGGTTTCTTGTGGTCTCTCTTGAGGACTAAAAAAGATGAACCAGCTAGCTCCTAGGGAATGCCTGACATTATGGAACACAACATGAACCTTGCGGTGGCACTCAACGTGCTCAATGAGTGCTTCAACCCGGTGAAGGATTGGCGCACTAAGCTGTGTAAATCCTTGGGTATTAATTTAAATGTCTAAGTTATGAAGGGTTCTACACCGTGGTTATAGAGAAGGATGGAGGGATCGTTCAGCAGCCCTACTGAGGGTCTAGGAACAAAAGTGGCAAAGATGACCTCACAGGCACACTGCTATCTTATGGAAAATAAGGAATGTTGCATCACCTAGTTAGTGCCATTGGCAGGTCTTTGGTGTCGAGTGGAATTAGAGAAGCGATGATGCATGCCTTAGCTTATCCGGTGGACACATGGAAGAGGCCCTTCTCTTTCGGGCCCATGGATCCCCGGCTAAGAGTGGAGTTCGAGAGGTTCCGCCTGGTGGAGATCACCGACACCACCCTACTCCACAAACTCGTTGCTTCATTTGCCACCGCCTCCATCATTCTAAAAAACTCATCACAAGTTGAAATGGACAAATGATGTAAAAGTTTCTTTCCTTATGTATTACACACTTACAAAATGAGATCCATGAGTGAGAATACCTATCCATAACTTCGGATGAAGGGCTTTAGGATATTGACCCTTTTTTATGAAGCAACATTTGATGATTGATGCTTTTATTAGTTGATATGTTGCTATGCTTTAGAAGAAGGATCCAAAACTTTGCTCTCACCAAATTTCATGAAACCAAAGCAACAATCGACAAAGCATCATTGATGGAATTGCACAAAATGTCTAGATAGAGTAAAAATTTCAGCCCCGAATTACATCCGAAACTGCTTCAATACAATAGGATGGAACTAAAGATGGTTGCTCTATTTCAATAGTTCGGACTTTGCCTAATAATTTCAATTTTGGAAGACTAGTCTCTTGGTCACGACAACCATCCAAATGGAATGATCACTCAACCATTTCAAAGGGTGCCCAAAATGCAATTCTCCTTCTAGCAATAGATCGTGCAATTTCTGCGGTGAATGTTCCAACCACATTAGGCGAAGAAAATGTTCTAGACACATTCATTGAAAGAAGTGTCCCGGTGATCGAAGGTATGCCCGAGCTTGGTGAATTCAAACTAGTATTGTTCTTTTTATACTAAGCTAATATGACATTGTATCCATAGGTTTGAAAACAATATAATTGTAGAATAGAAAATAGATCTATCAATTAAGAACTTGTGTTTAAAGAACTAGATTGAACTTCTTTACTTTGGGCATGCTTGGTGAAGACAAATGATTTCCATGGCAAAGTTGGCTCCCTCTTGCTCTTCATCGGATGTCTTCGTGTAACCACCATAGTTGAATCCTGCTTACTCCTGCCAAAGACAAGATTTTTTACATGTTAGCAATGATAGATGTGGCATAGACACACAAGTTTGTTAACACAAGAGAGGAATTACGTGAACATATAAAGTATAAAATGTAGAAAACACATTCGTATTCATTTTCGATGGAATGCTCGATGATTCCCCATGCAAAGCGCATGTCCTCCCCATGCAGCCACCCTAGCCACATCACCCAAAATCTGCTGCCCTATCTTCATCTCACGAAAAATTGCTTCCGTGCACACAGTTCAATACGTCGCTGGAAAACCTCGTCCAAAAAATGATGTCTTATCTCCCTTGTATATCCCCTTTCTCTCTCCCCCTATATCTGCAGTGCTAGATCTCTCTCACTCGGTCAGTCTCCTTTACCTCTCCCTCCCAGAGTACCAACCCCCAAGCTCGTGTCTCCCGCATTAACTAGACATATCGATGCAAGATATAGAATGTCGATATGTCATTTAAGTTTGCTATAAAATCACTGGTCCTGAAGCCTAGTGCTCACCAAAATACAACATAGTCATGTAGGGGCCTGTTTGGGACCATGGGTGAGAGTCGAGTGGCGCTTATACGCGGTGAGTGGGTGGGAGGCCGCTTCTACAATATTGTCGTGTGGTGTTCATTTATCCGCATTTTGCGTGGTGGGTGTCCGGCAGACGCATGTTCGCCGTGCGGAGTTCGACGGGATTATTTCGTGTTTCTGGCTCATAAGCCACGCGGTGGCGGTCCAAAACAGGCCCTAGGTGATGAGAGCAGAGGCAAGGAGGACGCTTATGTATAACTGGCAAGTAGTAACAGTCAGGGAAGCGTCACGCTATAATTGGCTGAGAGGGTTCACACACGGATCACTAGCTGATTGTGTCGACAGTTCCTTGCGGGCTATCGGATCTGCCGGGATCCAATGGGTGGGGGACGCTCGACTCGCGGTGGCTCGAATCTTTGCCCTCTTGAATTGACGCTGGTGGACACGAACTGTTGCAATTGTGCTTCTCTTCCGAATCCCCGAGCTCCATCGACACACAAGTTTGATAACGCGAGAAGAATTAAGTGAACATATCAAAGTATAAACCATAAAAACACATCTATATTCATTTCTGATAGAATGCTCGATGAGTGATCGCACCATGCAAAGTGCATGTGCTACCCACACAGCCACCCTGGACACATCATCCAAAATCAGCTAGACTACCCACGTCTCCCCCAAAAATTGCTTAAGTGGACACGGTTTAACCACACCACCCTAAAACCTCATCCACAAAATACCTTACCCCCTCATCTTTCCCTTTCCCATCTCCTCTATCTTTGTAGTGTCGTCTCTCTCTTTTGGTCTTTGTCCATCCTCTCTCTCTCTCTCTCTCTCTCTCTCTCTCTCTCTCTCTCTCTCTCTCTCTCTCTCTCTCTCCTTGTCCTGTCCATTGCCGATCCCTCGTGCTTTCTGGGCGCACGCCGGCATGCCAGGCACATCACCGTAGTCACCCGACCCCGGCGCACCGGCAACACCGACTTAGTGTTTCACCTCACTGCCGCCGGCCGCCCTAGATTGACCGGGACCCGGCAGTAACAATACCCTCTAACTCGCGTCTCCCGCATTAACTAGGCATATCGATGCTAGATATATAATGTTAAAATGTTGCTATACAAGCACTTGTCCTGAAGTCTAGTGCCCACCAAAATTGGAGTCAACACATTCATGTAGGTGTTGAGATAAAAGGCAAGGACGAGGCTGCTTATATAGCAGCGATGAGTACAAACTCTCAGGGAAATGCCACTCTCATCACCTACATGAAGGGAATGATCAATCAACCCTTTCAAAGAGTGCCCAAGAATGCAATTCAAAATGTAGTTCTCCTTCGGCAAATGGTCGGCGATTACGTCTTTGCAATGAATGTTCTAGCAACATTATTTGAAGAAAATGTTCCGCACACATTCATTGAAAGAAGTGTCCCCGTGATCAAAGGTATGGCCGACGTTGATGAATTCAAACTAGTATTGTTCTTTTATACTAAGCTAATATGACATTATATCCTCAAATTTGAAAACAATATAATTGTAGAATGGAAATTAGATTTATCAATCAAGAACTTGTGTTCAAAGAACTGGATTGGACTTTCTTACTTTGGGCATGCTTGGTGAAGACAACGAATTTCCATGGCAAAGTTGGCTCCTCCCTGCTCTTCATCGGATGTCTTCGTGTAACCACCGTAGTTGAATCTTCTTACTCCTACCAAAGATCAGTTTTTGACTAGTTAGCAATGATGGATGTGGCATCGGCACACAAATTTGATAATGTGAGAGGAATTAAGTGAACATATCAAATTATAAAATGTAAAAACACATTTGTATTCATTTCGATGGGATACTCGATGAGTGATGTCCCCATGCAAAGCGCGGTACTCAGCCACGACCACTCTAGGCTCATCACCCAAAATCAGCTAGCCTATCCATGTCCCTCAAAATCGCTTCCGTGGACATGATTCAACCACGTCGCCCAAAAAAACTTCGTCGACAAAATATGATGCCTTATCTCCCTCGTCCCCTCCCCTCCCCCCCCCCCCCTCCTGTAGCCAGCGCCGCACCTCTCTATCTATCTCGGCTCGCCCCTTCCCCTCCCCCGGTCCTTGTCCGACCATCGTCGATCCCTCGCGCCACATGTGCATGGAAGCACACCCCAACATGTCACCTCGGGTCGGCCCGGCCCCGGCGCATTGGCAACCTGGACCTAGGGTTTTTCCTCACCATCGTCGGTCGCTCCAAATCGATCGGGACCTAGCGTAGCAACCCGCTAGCTTCGCATCTCCCACATTAACTAGGTGTATCGATGCTAAATATAGAATGTCGAAAGATCATTTAAGTTGCTATGCAAGCACTTGGTCTCGAAGTCTAGTGTTCACCAAAATAGGAGTAAACACATTCATGTGGGTGATGAGAGCGGAGGAAAGGACGAGGCCGCTTATATAGCGGTGGCGAGTAGAAACTCTCGGGGAAGTGCCACTCTCATCACCTACATGAAGGGAATGATCAATCAACCCTTTCAAAGAGTGCTCAAGATTGCAATTCTCCTTACGGCCTTGGTCGGCGATTCTGAAGTGAATGTTCCGGCCACATTTGATGAAGAAGATGTTCTCGACATATTCATTGAAAGAAGTGTTCCAAAGGACCGAAGGTATGGCTAAGCTTGGTAAATTCTAACTAGTATTATTGTTTGTATACAATAAGCTAATACGACATTATATCCTCATATTTTTAAGCTCTCCCAATAATATTGATGTATCAGCAAATATCCTGTGAATGATGTTTCCATGGATATCAGTGAATTACGATGATGTTCCTCAAATAATGACATCAAGCAAAGAAGAAAATGGCACACAGTCCAAAACCTTGTGTGCCAAATGAAGATGATAATAGAACAACTCAAGATGTTACTAATGATGGATGTAATAAGCCTAATGTTCATAAAATGACACCTAGGCACAAAAGGCTCTAAACAAATATCTATGCACAAAAGCAACCAAGTCTGCAACCAGGTTGCATGTCGGGCATCTTTGAAAACAAATGTTAGATCTGTTTGTAAGAAGAAAAGGAACAAATCCACTGTGTTATTTTTATCTCAAATTTTATCAGAGAAAGCAAAAAAAGATGTGACAGTTTATCGAGAACTCATAGGCACCGACGAGTAGGTGGTTCTACGGATGTTGTTAAAGTTGACAATGCAAACACTATTGATCCGTGAGAATGATAAAAGCAAAATTTCATAGAGGTAGGAAATAATAATAATCACACTACTATTAGCAAGTAGAAAGTGGGTGAAACACAATCAAGAGTTGTCAAGAACAATATTGTGAATCACACAAGAGTAGACAAGGTTGATGGTGGATCTTCTCTTATGAACTAGATGAAAGAACGAGTAGACAAGGCTTTCGACCCGCATCTAGCGAGTATATTCGTTTGAGGTTGGCTCCAACCCTCCTCCAACCCCTAACCAAACACCCAAAAAACGGGTTGTTCGGGTTCAACCCAAGCATCCCAACCAAACACACCGTAAGAAAATCGGAGGGCAGAAAACGGACCACAAGAATCAACACATCTTGCAAGCCAAGATGTTGACCGGTACTACTTTTTCTGGGTCTCTTTGTCGTGGAGATTGGAGAAGATATGATTGAGACTACACCTCACGTAGCATTGCCTTGATGCTGCTGCACCGCACGTAAAAGAGACAATGTATAGATGAATATAGGCAACCGAGACCGTGTTTTATTAATGACTAAATATAAAGGTCCGTCTCAAATTAAATTAAATTTTAGAGTGGTCCTAAGTAAAACGATTTTAGGTCTAGTCAAATTTATAGAGAAAAATACAACAATGTTCATGATGTTAAATTAATATTACTAGTAGATAATCATGGAATATATTTTCATAATTTATTTCTTTTTTATCATAAGTGATGCTACTCTTTTCTATAAAATTGATCAAACTTAAGAGATTGACTTTAGATGACTCTAAAAATTGTTTTACTTTGAATCAAACTTTAGAATAGAGATAGCATGTGTGGTAGGTGCACATATGTGGCATGTTAACCCAATTCTTCTTATTGCTTAGGATAGCATGTAACCCAATTCTTCTTATTGCTTAGGATATCAAGTCACCTAATTCTCTTAGTAGTATAGCTGCTATACTTTTCTCCAAAAATAGATATGACCATCATGGCACGCCCAGAAAATAAAGGCCATCCCTAGCTACCATTCGTCCATTCAGTCCAAAGACCGACACACATGGTTAGGCAAGACGTTGTTATGTTGGGGACCACCTTTTTGCTATGTCTTTTCCGTCAAGATTTGCAACGGAGCTTTACCGATAGAATTCCAATGAAAAATTAACCCAGGTTTTGGAACTAGTTGTATAAAAAAAAAAAAAAAAAAAAAACAGGTTTTGGAACTGGCATGGATCGGAGGATTTTTCGTAGCTATTTCAAAGAAAACCAATTTATATTTGAAAAAAAGGAAGATGTCACGGAACTAAATGCTTGTGCTTGAGATCTACATATAATTGATACTTCCTCCATCCCAATTTGTAAGTCGTTTGACTTTTTTGTATATCACTCAATATTTTATATACACATCAGATCCATTCCTGAATGTTGACCATTTGAGTCCTTTGAACTTTATATGCCCTCTGGTTGTGTGTACCGTCAACGTGCCCCTACTTCGGTTTGTTGTGGAGACCTTTAGTTTGCTATAACCACCATATCTTCTTCAATCTAGACTTTTATACACTACACGTGAGGGTGGACGTCAAGTTGATACTTTGGTCTACTAGCTCAAAACAAAGACCGGAGGAACTGAGAAAACAAGGGTGAGATGCGGTTGAATTCCTTGCACGTGCGTCCAACATATACGCTAGTAGTCAATTACTTATCATGTGGTCGTTGCTTTGGCATAATAGCTAAACCGCCAGGTTCGAAACCAAATGGCCAGTAAGTAAGCCTTTCGTTTTCTCCTTTTAATCCCTTTTCTTCACGACAAAAGATAGAGATGACGACAAATACTTCTCCTTTTATTCTTTTCTTCAAAAAAAAAAAAAAAAACATCAAAGACAACAGAGATATGTCAACTACTAGCTCTAGCTCAAGAATCCATAGAGCGAGCTAGAACTTTGGGCGCATTAAAAATATTAGGTCGAATATTTTGGGTTGAAATCATGTTTAAAGAGGAATTGAAGCTGAAGCCGCACACAGAGGGCACTAGTATAGCTTCTTCAATTATGCTCTATCTAGTGGCTCTCAACTATTTAGAACGACACGATGATCCATGTTGACAAAAGCAGATGATACCAAGATAAAAATCACACACAAGTTACACTGGCAACTGGTGCTCCGTCCATATCGCTATACAAAAATTTGGCACGTAGCTTACACAGGGGGGAGGGTTACGGGCTTACGGCACACAGTATCCAAGCTAGCCGTAAGACAGCACTACAGATGACAGCCGGGTCAGAGAAGGCTAACAGTTCCGATACGTGGCTTCACTTGCCCAGATGAGTCAAGATCCTGTTGACAAGTACCTCTTTCTTACCAGAAACCGGTAGGTCATGCGCAGTCAGGTAGGATTTCAATTCGCTACCGTCAATCCCTTGAGCTGCAAATGACAACCTCCGAATTTAGAAACAATCATGGTAACCAAACAATATTGTAGATGCCAATGATTATTGGCAATTGCAGAAGCTTTAAGTCTAAATTCATTGGCACATTTCACCTGGAAGTGATATGCTGAATTCTAGTTGCATGTATACTCAGGAGACAATTTTTTAATTAACTTTAGGTTAAGAAAAAAATTATGGCATTTAGTGTCCACTGCCTCCCCGTTTATGGATATGGATCTTACTAAAAGGATCTGACTACTCACTTTTCCATTGTCTGCAAGTTCTGCCCAATCATAAGCAGCAGTTATCTGTGCAGCTGCGTCAGTGATTTCCTTCCGCTTTTTTGAAGCATCACCACGGGAAGCTTTCCCCGCTGCTGCTTCTGCCTCCTCTTGATCATAATTTTCACCATAGACTGAAGTCTTGAATTCCTCAATAGCTTTGACTATCCCTGGCCTGAGATAAGAATAGAAAGGAATATCACACACAAGGCACAAATAAGATAGACAACTATTGCAAATTGCTTTTATATAACCAACAGGAATTCAGCTTGTTCAAGCATTCAATAAGTTATGCTTCCATCTTCCTGCGCTCTGTTTGGGAAGAGTGACATCACCAACAAGATTGCCTATTTCAAAGAGAAAGAGAGTATATAGTTTATCATGCATATAAATAGACAAGCAAAAGAAGTACCTAGACAAGCCTTCTTCGTGAGGCAGGGTCTCATCCTTTATATCAGGCATCTCATCTTCGCCTAAAGCTAAGGCCTCCAAGATCCCATAGTGTCTTTGCAAAGCTGTTGATGTTGGACAACAGAAGCCGTATCAGAGTATGTACATGTGACTGGTTTTTGTGTAATTACAAAAGTGATTCACAAGTGAATAAAATGCTTGTTATAATATGCATCAATGACATTTCAGCCCAACAAGCAACATCGAGCGTGCAACAAGCACTCTTCAAATATTGAGCATTTATCTAATCCACCAAAAAAAAAGTGCCTGCAATAGGTCTCCTGATCTTCGTTACAGCAGCATCTGGTAAATATAAATACTTTCAAAGCTACGGAGCATGTTCATAGTGGATCCTAGAGTAAAGCAGATGGTTCTAGTCTCTAGATGTTGTGGGCTTATAGTTGACCCAAGACTCTAAAGGTAAATTTCCGAAGAAGTTTATGTCCAGGTTAAGAAGACTCTTTCAATGACTTAGGGCATGCAATATTTACGAGGACACAATTCATTCTTGTTCATTTTGCACTCAGCTTTAATATGAACTAATAAGATAGGGTCAAATGCAGGAGTCATAAAGATAGCTTTGGAGTAGCATTGTCAATAATGACTTCATAGTTATTTACCTGGATTAGAAATTTGCATTGCAGCGAAATTTTTCAGATCCATACGATTGAATATATTCGAAGCTTTCTTGATTTGTTCATCTGTTGCACGCGGTGCATCATCCGAAGTCACATGAACCTGCAAACCAAAGAAAGAAAAATTAGCTTACGGTGATGGTAAAGTTAAAATACAACACCAGTCCTTACTTCTTCAGGATATCTAATATCATCGGAGTATGGAAGATAGATCATGTTCATGCCAGGCGGTTCAAGTTGGCCACCAGAGGAAGTAGCCTCTTCCTGTTTTATTGACCAACAGACCAGAGTTAATTGTGAAAAGCATATTAGGATATATATTGGTATCAAAATGTTAAACAGACATGGTAGAACAGAATCCCTCACTTGAGCAACAAGGGCTACGAGCTGTGGTCGAGTTGGGTTCCCATAAAATGCAAGCGCAAACCTGAAATCACACACATGCTATATTTTACAATATATGATTGCTTAAGTCCACTATGTTATATAGATCACCTCGCCATGTTTGGCTCTCTTGTCTACCTTGCCCATCTAAGAGCTTCTTGACTTTGAGAGATACAAATTTACATTTACTCACCCTAGCAAGGATTTCCTTGTTCACTCCCAAAGGTTGGTTAAGCAAGGCATGGAAACCAATTATGGCCAACGACTTGCTTCCTGAGACTCAAACTTCAAGACTAATAGCGGCATGCAATTGCATGTCACGGTACCCAACAGTTAACCACAGCTGGCGATGTGATATGTTTTACTGTGTATATATTGCATAACTCAAGCTACTGCCAAAATGTCATATAAGAGCATAGTAACAATTGAAAATGCACTAAGATGATTCAGTGCAGATTATACACATTCAGAGTATTTAGTTTCCTTGATTCAGAGTATTTTCCTTATACAGTTGAAAAGGGTGATGTGAAAATAATAGTGGCTAACCTTCCAAGGCGTAACATTGAGCTATGTAAAGCAACGAAAACACGAAAGTGCTTCCAAATATACGCTGCATCAAAGCATAAGGGTGAGCCAACTATCTGAGAAATGCACAATAAAAAGAAAATTTTACACATGGAAGCTCCAAGCAAGAGTAACCAAGAAACGAAATAACACATAGAATCCTATGGAAGAGCCTCCAAGAAATTTCTACCCCACCTAGAAGTGCATACTATTTGTTGATGCATAGCCTTAGTTCTATAGTGTAATCAAGTCTTGTGTCCCTTGCACATTCTTGTAGTTTTGGTACTGCAGCCCTCTTGTGCAGTAATCCATTGTTTGCCTAAACTGAATAACAATTTATTTACTACACTAGTCAACATTCAGTAGAGTCCTCTACTGTCCTTATATGGCCAAAGAATTATTTTTGGTTCAAATTAACAAATAACTAACATCATGCAGACAAGGTGATAGCTCATTGTTGAGACAAAAGATGAAATGTTAAAATCACTAACGTTGGTTTAGTAATTAGTATGCACCTAAATACTAAATCAAGTTGGATACTGTGTTCACCTCATCCTTTTACAATGAAAATATATATTCATGAAGAACTTCTTTAAATTTTGAACTTATATTATCTGCCGAAAGTTCAGAAGCAAGATGACATGGAAAAATAACGACATTCTCAGCATTAAGTGGATAGTTGCAGTACAGCAGCAAACTAGAACTGGACACTGAAGCAATCCCAGAAGAACACAATACCTCATCACTTGGATAAATAAATGTTGACGGTCGTAAGTTATGATAATCTTTCAAGCAATCCAATGGCTTGAAACCTAAAAGGCGAAGATGATGGCTTGCAACCCTTTTAACCTCAGAGAGTTCATGTACAGAAAATTTGACAGTTGTGCTGCACAAAAAAATGCATAAATGGGTAGTAAAAGTGAAATAACATATAACAGTGTAATCCAACACAATGAAATCCAACAAAATACTAGTGCAGCCAAAACTATCTTGCAAGGCATGCATGCAAAAATAAGCTTGATGATCTTGCAATATGCAATAGACTTTCTAAAACATAAAAGGTGTTAACAGTGCACAAGTGAGGGCAGTTTGCAATTTGAAAGCTAGAAATGGTTTCAGAGACATCCATGTCTGCGAATTCTCAGTGCTCCATAGGAATTCATTTCTTCCATCTGAAAACATGCACACATGCCAGCTCCCAAGGCTTTTATCAACATAATGTTTAATAATGATATGTTCTAAAAGGTGTTTGCGATGAAATTGTTTTGTGCAAGCATGCAGTTATCAGGATCCTCCTTTTCAACCACATTGATATAGACAGCAAGGAGATCATACAAGTCAACAGTAAACCACCCAAAGATCATACATGACAGTGCCAGTGCCGTGTGTGCTTACTCGTTGTACATCTGAAAACGTGTCTGTGCATCCTGAAGTAGAGCCCCAGTATCATTGCATATGAAAGACCTCTCAGCCTGCATAAACATTCTAGTTATTATATCTTATATGTGGAAGAATCATAAAAGTAACACTGGTAACTAAATGTAAGACTCAAACCCAACTTAACAAATATGGTTGTGCATCCAAGCAATCATATGAATAGACTTTTGTGTCATGTTTAAAGTCTCTCGGCACTATAATAGTTCACAAAGACTCCACCCCCATTAAAAGTTTCATTTTATGATTTTTCGGTGATTTACTATGATTTTCCAAAATTCAGTGTAAATAAATAAAATGACAAAACCACCGTTACTGTAGCAAAACCACCATCCAAAACCACCAGGGGGGTGTATTTGACCAGTTTAAGAAAGTTCAGGGGTAGAAAATCCGGTTTCATAGTTTGGGGGTGAAGTAGACTACCCTCCTCCAAGTTGAGGGGGTTATGTAGACTTTTTCCTAAAAAAGAAAGGATGACCAAAACCTATCAAGGGTACATTATAGAGAAAATTATATTTGTATTATCGATGATCCAATAATGGCAACAATCTCAAAACAATAGTATTAGGCCAGAAGTATGCATGGTCAGTATGGTCTGTGTAGCTCAGCTGTGATCGGTGAGGTGCTTTACAACTTTTTCTATGTATCAAGTATGAATTAACGACAACTTCTTTCATGAAAGACAGTAAACAAAAGTAACAAAACTTGCTCACGAGTCAAAGATTAACCAAAGAATAGGCAACATGGAACTGATTTTAATCATATGCTCACCTTTAATGGAAGATTACTTAGTGAATCAAGCCATGTAATTGTCCCTAAAAATATAATCAGCATATACTTAGATCTTTCAACACCAATAGTTAGTAATAAAGCATGAAAAAACCAAAGTCAGAGCATGCCTGGAGTAGTAGGACGGACCAGCGCGTATGTATGTACTTCTATGCACACATCATTGGTAATCGCAAATGAAAGAGTTTTGACTCTGCGCTTCTTCATTATTCGTCTTCTCAGTTGATTAGTCATATCCTCTAGCCTTTAAAGACATAAATGAAAAATTGTGGTTTCCTCAGTTATTAGTCATATCCTGTAGCCTTTAAACTTAAAGACATCAATAAAAAATGTGGAAGAGAGAGAACTTAAACTAAAATGTTCATTCAGAGAAAATACAAACTTCCTAAATGATTAGAGATCAACAGACCAGCAGCATAGCAAAGCATAAAAAGAACAAGCAAGACACAAACATATGGTATAATTTTTAACATACTCCAACATAGCTCTATAGCTGGAATCTACAAAAGCTCTATAGTATAAAACAATCATTTTTAATAGATGCACTAAACACAAATAAGTAATTCATGTTATGCTATTGGATAGTAACACAAGAAACTCACAAAATATTGTATCATATAACATCAAATACATGGATAACTCTGTCCATTTTTTTCTCAAACACGGAGGCGAGCTGCATATTTTTATAATAAGAGAAGATAAGAAAAAAAGGGGGGGTTAAGGAGCCCCCACAAAAGAAGACCCGGCCCATACACACACGCACAAAAAAGACTCACACACTCTGCAAAAGTGCCCTCCATGACAGACTTTTTGATAGAGGTCAAGGACAAGTCTAAATGAGATACCGCTATGAAGCTGTGGTGCATAGTGGTGTGTGGTTGGTGTTTATTCCCAGTGTGTAGGGGGTGGGTGTGTTCAATTAATGGCAAAGCCCTTGCCCTTTGTTCAAAGAAGAAAAGACAAGTCCAAATGGAAACAAAATGGAGGCAACTGTGATTTCATAAAACATGCTGGGCCTGTTTGGTTGCGTCTCCAGGCATAGTTGCTTGGCCAGGCAGCAACCCAGGCCTCCGATTTTGAGCAACTGGCGGCTGGAATCGCTGCCTGGCTGGCACCCTGCCTGCCAGGTGCCACAGGTTGCGATCCAAACAGACCTGCTCCATTCATAACTCGAGTGTGAATGTCTGATTTGTTTGAGCTAGGAGATGTAAGAATAAAGTACCATAAAGTAAATATCATCTAAATCCGAAAAATACATAAGTAATATTGATGTTTCAAGAATAGTACTTATAACCAGCAGTTGGCAAATACTCAGTTATCTCATCTCCATCCAGACCAAGCAAATCCTGGGCAATTGGAGCTGTTCAGCAGTTAGCACATAGAGAAGAGAAAAAGCAATCATGGAGACTTACTGCATAGAATAGGGACATGTCGAATTGCTCATCAGGCCGGCTCAGTGGAAGAAGTTCAATAGACAGGCCAAGATCTCGTGCATCCTGAAGAAAAGAAAGTATAGTTATGGTAAGCAAAGGACAAAAATTCATTTTGAGATGTGCTGGCAGCATGCAGTTTTAAATAGAAGCATTGCCTTTGCACGTTGAACTGTTGTCCTAATCATATCAGTTTTCACTGCTCCTGTAATAGTACCAAAAGGATCATCTTCATTGGTGAATATAAGAATTCGTTTACTGACGGTCTTCACAGATCTGAAAAGATTCAAATGAGGAACATGGAATGAATAGATTCAGACAGGCATTAAGTGGTGCACTTGAAGGAAGACAGCACTATATATATGCATGCTACATTCACTTTATCAATCAAATAACTACACAAACTGATGCAGTCTAGTTTGCATATCGTGAAAAAATTTAGCTTCACTGAGTGATCCTACATGAAAGGTGATGTACAAAAGCTACATAACATGTCAATAGGCAATAGCCCTCACTAAACAGCAATGTGTTATTGGATGCAAATTAATGACACTGCTCAAAGCCCAAAAGAAGGGAAGTAGTCATACCCCTTGCGCAGAAGCGCCTGAGCAACCCAAAGAGCATTATACAGGGTATTCTCCCGGGATCCAGATGTTATTCCATATCGACTTCCAATGGTGCTCATAAAAGAGTCTGCAATGAGTAGAAACAAGGTTTATAGCCAGAAAAGAAAACAGGATTGCTAACTTTTTCCCTATAAATAGATATCTTATTGAATTCATCAATCCAGGCCAAAACAAAATGTATATCTATATATCTTATAAAAGCAGTCCACGCTTATATATCTCTCCATGCAATTATGAAAGCTCTCTCCGATCTCCATGCAATCTAGCCACATCAGCAAGCCACAACACCTATTAACATGCACTTAGCTGTCGACATCAGCAAGCCACGTCGTACAGCAACATCCATTTATGATAATAATAATCTACCTATCCATGCAAGTTTTCCGTACTAATAGGTCCCATAAGCTGATAAGCCAGTAACTATAAGTCATCCCATTTTCATTCCAAACCATCTGCGATTCCTACAGCAAATGTGCGGGATATCATTCTAGAGTTCTAGTTAACAAGAAAATCTGATGAGTATGATAATGTAGCCAGTATATACTGTTACACACCACACTGCATCGAATTTGAGAACATGAAGCAAGCCTAATGAGAAACTATAATGAGATTTGAGATTTATTTTTAATTAAGTCTATATGTCTTATTTTTAAAGCATGTGTAGTTGCACACACAAGTTACGAAATAAAGTTACTTCCTCCGTTCCAAATTGTAGTTCACTTTGGCTTTTTCTAGATCCCATTTGTTTTACTATGTATGTAGACATAGTGTATAACTAGGTGCATAGCAAAATCAATGTATCTAGAAAAGCCAAAGTGAACTACAATTTGGAACGGAGGGAGTACAATATAAAAAGTCGGTAGACTATCTGTACTTAAAGAAAGTGGGTGGAACTTGGAAGCAATATTAGTGGCATGGGAAAACAGGGAGGCCCAAACAATTGTATGACAAAAAGATAACATCACTACACCCAAACGAAATCAAGGATTCTACTGGACAAAAAATACCTAGCCAAAAATATTTTCCACGAACCACATTCTACTGAAAAAGTTGAGCATGCATATCCCTCAAACATTGACCATGTGTCACCAACGAATGATTCATATTACCTTCAATGGAAGAAAAATCTTTGATGAGTTTTGCAGTGGGTCTATCAAGTTCCTCTCTGTCTCCAACATTATAAACATAAACACCAGCTGAGTCCTGTAAATTCTTCTTCTCTTTCTGCGAGTTGTGAACAAACCAGATCAAGCAACTGGGCACTATGCTTAGCAATATCTGTGCAATGGTTCTACTTTACATGCTACCAACGCAAAGTTCATGAATAGTGCAAGGGACCTAAGCAGGCAAAGTTGAATATTTGTTGAGAAATGACTAATAAGTAATACAAAAAGGGCAGTTGCAAAGTTAGGCAAGTTAGCTCATTATTTCACTTTAAGAAAATAAGCAAAAAAAACTGCAACTCATCTACATCTATATTACAGAAACTGTCATTCGACTCCGATCCTCCCATTTTTTACTGGAAACATCAGCACTTAAACTGCATTATTTAGCCCTCAAGTTTGCTACTTATTCATCAAGCTTAGTGCATAAGTGCGCTCTATGCAGCAAACAATTTAGTAACGTTTTTTCATCCAAAAAAAACAAAATAGTAACGTTGGGGTCACTGAGATACAAGCAATGAAGCTTTCAAAATTTGCCTATCAATGGTTTCAGTTGATATTTAGTTGCAATCTAAAACTTTATTTATATTTGTCTCACAACACACTATATTAATATTATATTTTTCTAGGTTTATAAATAAAGTTACAATAGAAACCAGTGGCCAACTTTTTTCTTATGAGCTTATGGCCCTAATAATGGATAGCATTTTGGTGACCAATATCCCAATTATTTGTGAGAGGTGGTAGTAATGATATGTTGAGTAAGATTGGAAATGTGCAACATAGAGTTCTAAACATAATGCAAAGAAGAGTTGGCAACATGCACTCTTACACATATGCTTGTGATAAAATCGAAACTCAAATAGGAAAAAAGAGAACTGAAAACTACAAAAATTGCTACTTGCTAGCAGCAGAGTTGTATGCTTACTGATTTGAGAAAAAGAGCTTACAGTGTTAAAGAAACATATTGCGACTTCGTCGTAAGATCTACCAATAATTTGTGTCTTCAGAGCGATTGTGATGCAGTTAATAATGGTATGGAAATGTGTCTCCTGCTCTTCGTTATCCTGAAAACAAAATGTTACATTGTTATTTAGAAATAATTTTAACTGTTATTTAGTAATAATGTTGCAAACCCTTCGACGAATGTCAGGGCGAAACTTGACCACATAGACTGAATAATAAGATACAGAGTTACAGACAAACCGACAAAGCAGTACATTTAGCATTGCATTACCTACTACAAGGTTATGAGGAGTACTCATCAGCTGCCTTCTTTCTGAAATGCTATATGGCTACAGATTGTAACACAGAAACTACTTGCAAAAATCCAGAACAGACTTAATGATCCCACTTCACACTAGGTTTTAATTCCCAAACCGAGACATAAAAAACCCGATACCCAGATTGACGAAGTAAGTGGAGTAGACTAGCTGTGCCTCACTCACCTGGGTGGTAGCCGTAGCAGGGGTGAACATTTTGGGCGAGGCGTCGACAAGGTAGACAACCAAATCCTTGTTCGCCTCCCTCTCCTGATTCCCCGGAGCAAGCAATCCAGCACCCGCGACGAATGCGGTTCCGTAGCAGGGTCCAATCAGTTTTCAGAACACTGATGATTATCCAATAACAAAAGGGGAAAAGAGGGTAAACAAACGACGCAGCTAAGAGCCGCCGGTGCGAACCTGGACGTTCTCTTCGTCCTCATCGCTGTCGTCGCGGAAGATGCCCTCAGGGTCCAGGTCCATGGCGCCGCGGCTTCCGAGCGAGGGGTCAGGCTTCTGGAACTGGAAGGTTCCAGAAACTCGCTAGGGTTTAAGACAGAGCAAAGGGACGGAGTCACGGAGGACGTGGGAAGGGGCTAGCGCTGAGCTGTTTTGTCTTCTCGGGGAAGAAACAAGAGGGGTGCGAAGCCCAACTGAGCCCACGGCGCGGGCCTGAACCTGTTGATAGGCCCATGGGCTGGCAACGTGGATGAATGGTAGAAGCCTCCTCTAAGCTGATGGTGGTGGTGATGCCTCTAAACGAAGCCCAACTGAGCTTGCATAGGAATGGATCCTGGAAAACCTTTGATGGAGGAACAACAAAGTGGAATTGAAGATTGAAGACAACGAGTGACTGCCTGTCTGTTCAGTAGCTCCTTGCTTCCTTGAGCTTAGGAGGTGCAATAGCAACACAGTTGTTTCTCTTTCCCTGGTAAGTAAACTTCGGCACCTTCTTGGACCAATGAACCCACATGGGGTTGCAAATCTCTAACCAATTGGGATGTCAACAGTAGAAGTGAAGATGTGACCCTAAGCACTCCACTACAAATCCAGAACCTTATGTGTGCAAACCATAGTGCTGCCATTAGCTGCTACAAATTGGGATGTCACACAAGGCGCGCACTGGACTCAGAGATAGTGTTTTAGCCAATTGATCACTTATGAAAGTGCCAACAGTGCCTGAGTCCACTAAGATTAATACCTCTGACTTCTAAATTCTACCACAAAGTTTTAGTGTCCTGCTTTTGAGAATTGTCCAAGCTTCACTCAACAGACATGAACATGATTATAATCATCGTACAAAACCTCCCGTAGAGCCGGTGGTGGTACAAGCCACTCTTCCATCGACCTAGTACAAGAAGCTAACTTTGCACATTAATGAGATATATAGCCTATTATTGGAGTACAAAAGTTTGAAATCAATAAGGCTTCGGCTAAGATCGTTGATCTTATGCATAAGGGGTAAAGTTTTAAATCTCCGGCTATAGCTGCCGGAGATAGCTGCTGGAGAAGAGTACAGCTAGGAGAATCAACTTTTAGCGCTAAACAATCGCTGCCGATAATAGCCAGAGATTACCGGAGATGGCTGCTAATTAGTGCCTATCGCTTCAGTTAAACGCTTGACTGACCAGATAATGGTAGTAGCCCACGAAACAGAAGCCCACAAAGGCCCAAAATGGCAGCGCATTCTTCAATGTGCAGAACCTAGCCCACGAAGGCCCATTTGATGGTATATCTGAAGGTCTTAGAGAATTGGTTATGGGTCACTTCATAATTGTTATGCCAAAGTTCTATACTTTTTGTCAAGAGGCTAACGGCGCAATAGCAAAGGTCATTGGTTGGGGGCTCCCACCCAAGGTTCAAATCCTGGGTGCGACACATTATCCTGGATTTATTTCGGGATTTTCCGTCGCTATGCGTATTAAGTGGTAGAGCGACGCCCCCGTCGGCAATGGCGCTGTGGTGACTTTGTGAACTTCAAGATTTGTCGGCTCGGTCTTTCGAAGGTGCTCATAAGGGTAGGGTTTGCGTACGTGTGTTCATAGGGGTTTAGGGTTTAGGGTTTAGCGTGTGTATTGAGTGTCGTTGTCTTTGTGTAATCTAAAAAAAGTTCTATACTTTTTTGTTTTTTGTAAAATCAGCTAAATACCTTAGCCGGAGATATCTCCGTCTATAGCTTCTGTTAGCCGTTGCGAGAGGACTGACAGCTAAGAGGCTTACACGTCCGCACCGGCACGCATAAAACGCATACCGGAGGGCGCCTAGCGCGTCTGAGCAAGCCGCACCGGCCATCGGGAGGGCGCCCGCGCTCGCCCGTTCGTATCTGCTGCGGCGTCTTCGCGCCGCTCCTCCAAAGACGCCCGGCGTGGCGGTGGCAGCCCATCCAAGAGAGAGACCGAGGTGGGACTAGCCCGGCGCCGCCCGCCGGAGCGGGGGAAGGGTCGGCGGCGGGAGACCGCCTCGCGCTCGGCGGCCGTGGGCTCCGGTCCAGAAGCTTTGGTCGCCCGGCGCGCCAAGATACCGCTGCCGGGCCGGCCGCCCGCCATGGTTGGGGTGGAAAGGAGGTGAGCCCGCCCACGCGCCGCCGTGGTGCTCGTTCGCGTGTCCGTCCTAGTTCTTCCGGCCGAGCAGCGACGCCCGGCGCGGCCCACGTGGCTCGGCGCGAGCCCCCGGAAGCGGCCCTCCTGCGCTGATGCCCCAGGGCGCGGCGGCCGCCCGCCACCGCGCCGCGAATCAGGAACGCCGCCGAGCCCCTCGTGAGCGAGCTCGACGCCCGAGCCGGTCTCCCCCGGCCGCGGTGGTGGTGTTGGTGCTCGCGGAGGTTAGCTAAAAGGGACGACGGCCTTCGCTCTTCTCGGGTCCGGCCAATGGCTTGCACAAACGGCGGCGGAGACCCATGGGTGGTTGTGCGTGCGGGGAAGGAGGGGAAAAATCCTGCTGCGTGGGACCCATGGGAATTAAAGTTTGAGATAGAGATTGGACGGCTGTAGCAAAACTGAAGAAAAAAACACGTGGGCCCCACGCCGTAGGAGGGATGCAATATAACATTTTAAAGGTCGGCCGGTGCGGGACAGTCTTAGTCGGAGATTTAAAACTTAGATAAGGGGGTATATATTTCTTAAAAGTGGACTTCTGAAAGGTCCTAATGGTTAGAGGGGGGTGAATAGCCTATTAAAAATTCTTGCAACAACACTAAGCACCCGGGTTAGATAATAAGATGGCGTAGCAAATAAGCAATGCTTCAACTAGCTAAGCAAGCCACAAGTCAAGTTTATTGTTTCTAATCCACACAAAGGCTATGTCGCTAGTTTACTCCTAGGTGAACAAGCAAGACAAACTAATTCTACTACTAGGAGCTAACAAGGCTAATCAACCTACACAAGCAACTCAAGCTAAGCACCCTAACAAGATACACTACCAAGGTAATGCGAAGGAGTGCTAGAATACAATACCACCGGTGTAGTGTCGAGGTTGTAGCCAATCACCGTGATCACCAAGAAATCTCCAACGAGCAAGAACAAGTGACACGATGATTTTTTCACCGAGGTTCACGTGCTTGCCTAAGACGCTAAGTCCCCGTTGTGGCGACACACTCACTTGGTGTATGCTAAGCTTAATGGCGGTGCCAAATCTCCTATGGGAGCTCAAGCAAATGATCACAAGAGAGGGTCCAACAAAGCCACGAGCAATCCACTAGTGCTCCTTTCGCGAATCTCCGCGGGGTAAGGAACGACCCCTCACAATCACCACCAGGTGTGGCCTCAAACAAGCTCCACTTGAGCTCAACACCGCCTCTTGCTCCAAGCCGCTAGGGAACCGGGCAAATTCCCAAGAAAACAAGAATCCCGCGGCTTCTCCAAGGATGAAGTGCCTCTAGATGCAACCACCAATGCAATGCACTTCTATCACTCTCAATCTCACCAAGAATTCGAGTTATGGATGGAGAGATGAGTGGAGAGGAGTCTCACAAGCTCACTAGCAAGTTAGAGTGTTCAAATGTGCAAGAGAGAGGTCCCAATACCGGCCAAACCAATATATATAGACCCCCTCACGAGATAGAGCCGTTGGTCTTCAAAAAGGGCTCTCTTCGGGGTGGCCGGACACCGGCCCAGGAACCACCCGGCCAGGTCGGTCAAGCGTCCGTCCCGCTTCCGTCGCTACCGACAAGGGTCGGGCCCATTTGGCGCCCTCCTCCGTCGCGTCGGTCGCGGCTTCGGTCCGGCTTCGGTCATGCGTCCGGTCAAAACCGACTGCCGGGGCTCTCGTTATTTTGATCGGACGCGACCGGCCCGGAGCCACCGTCGATCGCGTCCGGCCGCTTCCCTCGTATGCGTCACGGTCGCCCTATGACCGGTGCATCTTCATCTTTTTCTTTGCTCTTTGCTTCAAACTTGCTTCGCCTCTTGCCATAGGTTGCCAACACGTCCAAGACAACCACATTATCACCAATGTTAGCACGCGTCGAAAAGTTAGGCAAGATCGAAGTTAGTGCTCTCATGTCCTAAATGCAATATGCAAGTCAATTGGACCTAGAAGCACTTCACCAAAGGATTGTCGCGGCATTCCCTCTTGATAGTCGGCTATCTATCCTATAATGTGATCACACGCTCTATCTTGTCTTGATCACTAAAAGAAAAACCTTATCAAGATACCTTTGCCTTGATCTCCGGGTTCCTCTCAAGCCGATCACCGAGCTTGGCGATCCATCAAGTCCACCGACATGGTCCATGTTCATGATCATCATGCTCCTTGTCATCCATCTAATCCTATCTCAAGTCATATACTTAGAGCAAGGATTAGTCCACAAGTGTATCATCAATTTCCAAAACCAAACATGAGATTTCAACTTCTCCTACGTGAGGCAAGCACACGGCAATCTTTCTCTAGCTAAAGAAACCCCACTCCTCGTTTTTCGACGAAATTGCATTCCATCACGGCATGCCATCGCCTCTGTAGCCGGCATTCCTCATTAATTAGAACCGAATTTTGGCCTTGGCGATAAGCGATCGGCGGTGTTAGTCTAGGTCATCACCATCGGTTCAAACAAGCCGTGATGGACCACCAACATTAGTCAAGGAGGAAGAATGTGTGGATTTCCCAAGAGGAGCATTAAAGCCGGCTTAAATAGGTCAACCTTTTTTATGACCGAATAAATAGGGAAACCTTGAAAATGGTTAAAATGTGTGATCTAGGCATACGCACCGGGGAAGATCGATGAGGTATGCGGCGGTTCCGGTGGAAGTGGTGAGACCGTGTTGGAAGTTAGGACATTCAACACTCACGCTGAATTTACCGTCGATGGACTAAACGGTCATGTAGGGTGGCGGGCATAGAGCATATCTCGGTCGGCTCGGCGTTCCATGCGATTTAGGAATTCAACACCACTACTCTCTCCATCTCAATATACATGTCGTTGTAGCACCCATGAAAAGTTTCAAAATACAAGTCGTTTTTAGCACGCACCCTACTACAGTATGCGGGCACGCCAACAATCCATCCATCGATCCCATCCCCGCCTCCCACTAGTACAAATGCGTGAATAAAAAAATGAAAAAAATGAGATGGTGGGAAGGCTTATCGGGAAAGCGGCCGGGCTTATCCTCTCGTTGACGCAGCGGCCCGAAGACGATGTACAATATTTTTTTTATCTTTGCAATTATTGAAATTATAGGGGCATGCAGGTCATTTAGTTACTACCTTGATACTCCCCCATCCGCTAAAACCATATGTATATTGAGATGGAGGGAGTACATCGCATCGATGGTTCAACCATCCGTGCTATAAGTTTCATCTAGCAGTTTGATTCCTTACGAGGCACGGCTATCGATCCAACCCACCGGCGGGGCCGGCGATTTAGGGTGCGAGATGTGCGACCGTTCAGGGCATCCAAAATCGGAGGGCCTCCAAATTCACGATTCTTGCTAAGTACGCTATACTAGCGTTATAGTGCTAATTACTTGCGTACTAGTTTTTACTCTTTTAGCATTAAGATTCACTACTACGAATTGTCCATCACTGCTGGGGCTCCAACCCCCCCTTCACTGAAAACCGAACCGGAACCATAGCGGTAGTGATGTGGGGTTCAAACACTACCGGGTCAAAACACCGTCGGTGATGCGAGGAGAGAGGCTGCCGGTTTGATATCGAACCGGCAAAAGATCGGGTCACCGAACACCGTCGGGTGTTCCACGACCGGCGGCATTTTTGATCCAAGCATTGCGGGTTCGGAAGTCAGCCGGCAAAGTTGATATTGGGAGCACCGTTGTCGGCTTTAACGAACCGACAAAAGCGTGGAGGATAACACTATCGGGTTAGACCGAGCCGGCGAAGGTGTATCGAAGAGCTAACAATGGCGGCTTACTTTGAACCCGTCGGTGAACTTTACGTGGTTTCTTGCCGGGTTGATCTCAACCCGCGGCGGCGTTATTAGAGTGGAGACTATCGGTTGGTTAATGCGTAAACGGTGATGTTTCGTCGTCTATGACGGTTAGTAATTCAAACCGATAGTGTTTGGTATAGTTACACTCTTGGGTTTGTTGCTCATTCACCGTCGGGCCCATGCCACCCGTCGTTTTTGTTTTAAATTTTTGAATTTATTCGTGGAATTCAGCTCTTTTTAAATCCAAAAAATCATCATACATTAATATCGTCAAAACATTACAAGCATTTAATGGTTACATACAACAAAATCCACCTAATGTTCTAGAAACTAAGCCTACATGAACTTCTAAAATAAAAACACCAATGACCATAGAGTCATAGACATAAATAAAAGGATGACATCTTTCCAAAACCAATTAAGCAGCAATTCTCGCAATCTTCATAAGTATGTGGGGTGGCTTCTCTTCAATCTCCAGGGCCGGCTAGTTTGCACCATTGTAGGCGACGACATGACTTCACCTTCGGTGTTGTATTTTTCGTAACAATTATTAGCGTAGCCTTGGACTTGAGCATAGCAATCTTCCCAGGTTAGATAGATCCCCGGCACGCGACCAACAAACACTACGTACCACGCCATGCTTGCCTATACATGTCACCAAAATAGGATGATATTGCTATGTTATTCATAAAAGTTGTACAGTAAGTTAAGCGGACATATATTTAAAATATCCAACCGGATTTCGAACAACACTAACTCGTGAATTTCAATCACAATTCGAGCACGCAGGGTTGCGATGACCGAGACGGGCATTTCAACGAACACCTCAAGGGCGTGACCGACGTACTCACCAAGCTTTCGTGCGCTCCTATCTTGTCTTGGAGGATTTGAGGAGGACAAGGTCGCGGACGGTACTGGGGTCGGGCGGTGAAGAGGAAGACGGCGTGAGGTGCGGACGGCGAGAGAGAGAGGTGTGGCGGCGGTCCTCCGTCGGCGTGGAGGAAGACCAAGCGGGCGACGCGAGGCTAGGACAGCGGCGAATTAGTTCTCATTCTCATAGGTAAAAACTCGTACACCTAAAGGGATAATTAGTTCTCACCGTGGAAGGGGCCGAAGGGCAGAGGATGCCGTTGCGGCGTTGGGGACGTCGGAGTGGAGGAGCGCGGCGTGGGAGAACGCCGCGTCAAGCCTCGATTCGGCTGAGCGAACGACCGGGGATGCGCGAACGGGACGGCCCGGGCGGCGAGGGGATGACGAACGGCGACGTTGGAGTTGGTGGTGCGCTCCGTCGGCGAATCTGGTGCTCTTTCGGCGCTGGTGGGGAACGAGAATGGCGCGGTGTTCAAATGGCTTGCCAAAATTTCGCTCCGAGCCACTCACCTATATATATAGGCAAGGCTGGTTTGGGCGCGGTGGGGAACGAAATGGCGGGAGGTTCAGATAGATTTGGAAAATTTCACCCCAATCCTATTCAGGCCTAGGTTATTACACGCAACCAGACGGTGAAATAGAAATGCCGCCACTTCATGGATGATCATGTACCTTTGTGAAGGATGTGTAATCCTCCATGGTGGAAATGGCTTGAATTTTTTTTTCCAGTCATGTACACCCAAAATATGACCCCACACAAGTTCTTAGGTTTTTCTGATAAATATTTTAATTACTATGATTTTCTTCTACCTAAACTGGCGACAAGAAGGCTAATTAAACCATGGAAACACAAGAATATGTCTTGGACCTCCACGGTGATTTGCCTCCTAGGGCACATGAGACCCTGTGGAAAAGTCTAGCAGCATTCCGGCTCTTTTCGTAGATGCCTTTCAGTTCAAACTATAATTACAAGGTGGCGTCGCGAGAAATTCAAATAAACGGGAAAAGTACCAAACCAACTCCGAAAAATCTCAAACTTCGTGGGTGCTTCCCAATTTGCATGTGAAAGGCTCGAGAAAAAGTTTGAGACCACTACAACACCGGCAAACATATGAACCACTTGGACCACAAGAACTACATCTGTATAGTCTGGTTTGATGGTGGGGATCATGTGCCTCGTGAAGGATGTGTAATCCTTCTTGGTGGAAATGGCTTGAATTTTTTTCTCAGCCATGTACACCCAAAATATGACCCCACACAAGTTTTTAGGTTTTTCTCGATAAATATTTTAATTACTATGATTTTCTTCGAGCTAAAGCGGCGACAAGAAGGCTAATTAAACCATGGAAACACAAGAATATGTCTTGGACCTCCACGGTGATTTGTCTCCTAGGGCACATGAGACCACGTGGAAAAGTCTAGCAAGCATTCGGCTCTTTTAGGTGGGGTACGCCCGAGTTCAAACTATAATTACAAGGTGGCGTCGCGCGAGAAATTCAAATAAACGGGAAAAGTACCAAACCAACTCCGAAAAATCTCAAACTTCGTGGGTGCTTCCCAATTTGCATGTGAAAGGCTCAGAAAAAGTTTGAGACCACTACAACACCCAAGCAAACATATGAACCACATGGAGCACAAGAACTACAATTGTATAGTCCCGGGTTCGATGGTAGGGATCATGTGCCTCTCGCGTGAAGGATGTGTAATCCTCCTTGGTGGAAATGGCTTGAATTTTTTTCCCAGCAATGTACACCCAAAATATGACCCCACACAAGTTCTTAGGTTTTTCTGATAAATATTTTAATTACTATGATTTTCTTCGAGCTAAACTGGCGACAAGAAGGCTAATTAAACCATGGAAACACAAGAATTTTTCTTGGACCTCCACGGTGATTTGCCTCCTAGGGCACATGAGACCCCGTGGAAAAGTCTAGCGGCATTCCGTCTCTTTTTTAGGGATACGCTCAGTTCAAACTATAATTACAAGGTGACGTCACGCAGAAATTCAAATAAACTGGGAAAAGTACCAAACCAACTCCGAAAAATCTCAAACTTCGTGGGTGCTTCCCCATTTGCATGTGAAAGGCTCAGAAAAAGTTTGAGACCACATGGGCCACAAGAACATTACAAATTAATTAGGAAGTAACCATACAACCTTACAAATAATTAACATAGTAAACACACTAATCATCATCATCGTCATCGGGATCAATATTGGGTCCAGCTTGTGATCCATGCACACGAATGTAGGATTGTAGAAATATCGGGTAATTGATGTCACGGATTAAGTATCCGCTTGAGTCGATGAAGGTCAATGCCCTTATGATTGCACTCTCTCGCCCCTCGCAAGGGGCGTAAAAATGCTTTCGACCATAGATATAACCTCTTGAGCGACCCAGTGCCTAAATTAGTAAACCTTATGCAGTATTGTCGCCCTTCCGTAGTTTTGCTGGCCAAGGTGTGCAATGAAGTCTCAATCGTGCCGAAGTCGGTCCGTAGCTTGGTCGAGAACGGCCGCCAAGCCACATGCGGCATAAGTAAGATCGTGGAGCAAAATCGCAAGTGAGAGAATCAAAATGAATGAGGATGATGTGAATCTATCTAATATGCATTGTCAAAATGATGAATTTAGTTTATTACCACATCATCATGGTTGTAACTCCCAACATATTCGCTATATTGCCATGGGGGGATATTATCGCCAGACAAGGCAAATATCTTTAAGTGCGAGAAATCAGGGCACAATGTAGCAAACACGTCGAAGAGAATCTAAGCACAAGGAAACGGCATGGTACTCGGCGTTTTGCACGGTCGTTCTCTCGTTTCTCCTCTCGTGGATTAGGTGGTCTGTTGTGTCCTGGAATCCTCGAAGGGATGTAAAAACTTATTTCACACGTATATAGTTGATGACCGGGTGACGATGCTCTAGATGTCGTGGTCTCCACAAAACCGAGAGATAGAGAACCAGCTAAGTCTTTGTTTCTAGCCATTGTATTGGGGATAAAGTCTATGAAACATATAAATGCAACAAAATGACGTTAAGTTAAACTAATTGTCCATGTATTTGTTATAGTAAAATAAGAAATAAAAAATATTAGAAAAAATTACATACGATGATTTGGATAAGGGAATGGCCTTGTGTCCACACCAGGGGCGAATGGCTCATCGCCCGGCGTGGAAACCTGGTTCTTGTGGTGGCGACAAAGGCGGAGGACCGTTCATACCACCGGTGGCGATAAAAAGAAAAAAAGGACAAAGCTCATAAATATATATGGTATATATATATGTATTGTTTATATGCATATATATAGGAATTCTCTAGACAGAAAAAAATATCCTTACCAATGTAATATCCTGGAGCCATGAACAAATCTCCTAGAAGAAGAGAGAGAGAGAGAGTGAAAGAGTGAGTGGATTTCGTGCGGGGGGTGACCGGAGCTCGTGGGTGCGTGCTTGGGTATGTGTGTGGATGCGGCGGCGCGCCTTGATTTATAGCGATTGATCGGTGCGGGTATATCACTTTGTCGGGTATTAAGATATACCCGGTAGTGATAACAACATGACTACCGGTTATTTGAATGGAGCCGGCAGTGAATACAATATCACTACCGGTTGTTTGTATGTATCCCGGCGGTGAATTCACGGTGTTGTCACTTCACTTTCGGTTTGTATGCATGCATTGTTGCGATGCTGCCGCATCTGTATGCAGTAGATGCTTCACGCAAAAGCTGGGGTTTTGGTTATCTGTTCTTAAGGGGATATGGATGTGAATAAAATTCATTATACGTTCTTTGTTTTTGTTACATATATAACTTTATTTCATTCACATTAGATTTGGATATATCTGTTGAATTTTTCTCACAATATGCAGCATATTTCATTGACGCAACCGTCTTTATTGCAACCGTCTTTATTATGTTCAATGAAGGGTAAAAAATAGGAACTCAAAGGTATCGAAGAGACAATCAAGATTCATATCAAACGTAAATACAACAGATAAGAAATTTGATTGCATATATTTCCATAACAAAGACCTTACATTACATATATTTCCATAGCAAAGACCTTACATAGAACTAAATATATGGTAACAAAGACCAATTCACGAGATAGGTCAATGCTACAATCAAAGTGTACAAACACATTAAAATTTAACCACCTCAGTAAGTCTCTTGTAGCATCTCCTCGGATCGAAGAAGTGGCGAGGGCGCTACGTGCACTCATTGAGGAGGTTGGAGGATGAGATTCACAGGGAGCTTCATCTTGACCCAAACTTGACCATTGGACCGAGGATGAAATCACAAGTAACTAGGTCCAATGGTCATTGTTTTTCCATGGATGCACCATATGATTCGAGATACTATATGCCCATGTGCCTGGGATATTGGCTGAACACTAGCACCCCAAAGCACAAGGACTCAGGACTCTTAATATGAGTCGAGTTTGACCTTGAATCATGGCACCCACGTAAGCTGCATGCCCCGGTGTCTCTCCTTCATCAAGTAAGACTCTTCTAGCACATTTTACGTAAACCATTTTCTTGGACTAGGCATATCTCGTATGTGGAGGGCTTTCTCCCAAAAAAAAAAAAATCCATATGTATGTGGAACTGAAAAGTACTTGCTAGCAAAGAAGATCGAGGAAGAAGAACGAGGAAAATAAGGAGAAAAAGATTTTCTAGATCCAAAACCCATGACACTAAATTCAAAACTAAGCCCCTCGTATTTTGAGGAGAGGGTTAGGAACTACCGGACGAACCAAGAATGCAAGAACAGAGAGGAGAAGGCGGGTGCAAAACACACGGCGTCCCCCTTGCCGTTTAAATAGGCGAGATGGCGTGGTTGAGTCGACCGGCCGTTGTACCGGAGGGCGGGCGATGAGTGCGCCAAAGATTGGTGCGATGGTCAGCCGTCGAGTTGAAAACCTGTGCGGCCGTTGAATTTTTGAAATCCTTTGCCGGGGTCTAAGTTTTCACCCGGCAGCGATGTCGAATACCACCGCGAAAGATCTGCGACCGGCAAAGTGATCTACATCATCGCCGGGTGTGAAACTACACCCGGCAGTGTTTTTAACCGACATTGATTTAACCCGCCGACGCCGCGCAGCCGGTGCCACGTGCTTTCTCATCGATTTCAGACACCGCCGGTTTCCTAACCGCAGTGAATGCTACCGGGCAACGCGGTTCTCCAAGCGGCGGCATGCATGCAAGATGAGCCCGCGGAACACGCTAAGTGAATGTGACGCTACTACGGGTATTGTGGTAAAAAAAAAAAAAAACATTGATGGCTATCCGTTGGGCTGGTACAAAGTTTGATTCTTTAAATAGCCCGGCAGTGTTGTGGACGCGTGCTACAGCTTATTGAGTGTGTCATTTTCGTGCTCCGCCGGCCAGCCAAGTCTCTCGCTCTCCCCTCCCTCCCCCCTGCTCCCTCACCCGTCGGCATCGAAGGTACGTGTGGTTGATCTTGTAGCAATGGTAAACAATGTGAAGCATGCATTCCTTGTTTCAAAATAACAATGCTAAACTCGATCATCGTTCTTGAAAAAATGGTCAAAAAGCGGCTTGTTGGGGATCGAACCGGGATTTCGTGATTGGGTGTTGGGAAACGCCGTGCCGCCCGATGAAGCGGCCATTGGAAACGCCGCGGCGCAAAACGCAGCGAGCGGTCCGCCTTTTCGTGGGGAGACGGGCCGATCGTAACGGCCATTGGATGAGCGGTCGTGCGATGTTGATCGTTTTCATGGCGCCGCGTCTTGGGAATGACAATGGACTGCATGCATTCCATGGCTTGCTACTATATAAGAACGCCCGATTTGGTACTATCTCCATCGCTAATTAGCTTCTTTCTTTCCATAAACCCCAGGTAGCTAGCTTCTTCTTCATCGACGATGGCCGGCGTCTACACCAACGAGGAGCTTTTGTTCACCGTGGCGCGCCTCCACGGCGCCCTCCAGAAGCTCACCCACCTGGTCGAAGAACTCGGCCTGCCAACGGTGCCTTGGCCGTTGGTGGAGAAGGCGAACTTCTACGCCTTCAAGGTCGAGGCCATCGCCGACATCCTCGCTAGGGGATACCGGCGAGGCTGGCGGAGCTCCAGGCAGCCGGCGGCGGAACGCGGCCGGCGGGCGGTGTTGGCGTTTCTTAACGTTATTACTAGGATTAGATATTAAACCTATCGATAGAACGGCGCCCGAAATGCTTGTTGGCATTTCTTAGCACAATTACTAAGAATAGACATTATGATTAATGATAACATCGAGAGAACGTCGGGTGATAGATGAACTGAATATTGCAAGGGTCAACCCGCAAGCGCGCGGATCTATCATCGTAGCATTTCACCCGGTGAGTAATCGGGTATCGTTCATTTATATTTTCCCATGGGAAGGCAGGTTTAGATTTAATATGATGATGATAGCCCACAATGTATGTATGGATAGCCACTAATCATATACAGGGGTAAGTGATAATAATATTGGAGATAGTGGTGACACACACACTTCTTGAGCACTAGAAGGAATAATTAGAAAATAACATAAAAAGGAAAATCTATGTTGAGTTGGCTATTCTAATATCGCCAATGCGTTAGACTATAGTCTACATACGTCATTCATGGTTCACCGGTAGAGATGGGCTAAAGTGATGAGGAGATGCCCGCTGGCCGGTATCCGCCCGGCCCGGTTGCACTTTGATAAGACTCCAACCCAACACCCGGACGTGGAGGAGTGCAAAGGACGGACAGAGTTGTCACACCTCTGCCGCCTACCTCACTACCGTGGGATGCCGGCATTTCCCAGATGATTCCCTATAGACCTAAGCACCATGCTTACATTTATAGAGAACTACCTAAACCCCCTCATGCGGTACCCCGACCCTACGGATCGTGGGGAAAGAGTAAAGGTAAACCCGAAGGTACACCAGACCATCACTCGAACTTAGTTCTACTACGTTCCAAGAATAAAATATGATTCAATTAGCCTAAAGTTAGTCATGTTAATTATCACATTATACTAACTATACTCTAGTTGGCACAATATGAATATAACATGAGGGTAACTATACTCTAGTTCATATGCATTGCGATATAAATAATGAGACTTGAATAAAGGAAAGAACTTCATAGTAAATTACCAAAAGATCCTTCCAAGGAGACAAGCCCTCCTTGAAGCTCCGCCTAACTCAAATACTAACACTAAGCTAATGAAGGGGAGAGAGTGGTGCTCAAGGTGAGAATGTAACAATGTGTAGTGTGTTGTGTTGTGTGTGTGTGGAGTGCCTCTCTTTATATAGTGGAGAGGAGGAGGGAATGGAGGGCTCTCCTTGCTTCGAGCTCTTCTTGGCGGGAACGAAAGTTTGCACAACATGCAACCGCCGCTGAAGTTCGCACCAAACCGCCGGAGAAAGGGCGGGAGCATTGGCCGAATTTGGCGCCGACCGCCGCAATGGCCGGCCGGCCCCCTGGCCGGGCCTCTCGGCCCCGCCTTTCTCTCCCGCGCGTTTTGTCACTTGTATGTTGGGCCTATGGTGGTGCATGGACCAGTTTTATGCGCTGGGTTTGGTCTCCTTGCTCAATCCACTCCTTGGCGTCTTTTATTCAAATGCGCTTTCTAATTTATTTGGCAACTTTGTACTGTTTCCACTTTTATACCTGCAAGACATAATTTCTAGAATACAAGTGGAACTAGGTTAGAAGTAAAGGTATATGCATCATAAGTTTGCCTCTTTCTCATGAATTGGATATAAGTTGGCGGTGCAATATACTCAATAATGACCGCCAACAAGTCCCCTAAGCTTAACCTTTGCTCGTCCCGAGCAAATAGCTAAGTGTTTGGTTGTTGATCGGGAGTTGCTACAATCTTTGATATATTTCAAAATGTACCATGCTCATAACAAAATATTCTTCCGTTGTTTAAATAAATTGGCATTTCTATCTATCCTTGTATACTTAAATCATATGGGGCTTCTAACATTTTTCAAACTCTTGGGTCATTGCAAGATAGAATGGTTTTTATAGAAACACCAATCATTCGTTCTTGATTGATCATTCATGAGAGAGATTTTTTTTTTTTAGAATGATTCCTTAAATCATCTCAGGTGTGCAAACCATAAGGAGAAACAAGTCATAAGCCCTGATCAAGATATGCAAGTGAAATTTTATTTCTTTTTGATAAGGTATGGGCTAGCTCTTTATTTCTTTTTAGAGAAGTGGGCTCTACTCGCCCTCGGACACTTGTCCATTATTCTTCTCTTTCTTTTCTCTTTTTTTTTTAGAGGCGGGTATCGAAGTACCCATTGTTTTTTTTCGGACACGCGTCCATTTTTTCTAGCTTAGCCCATAACCTATTTTTGGCAATGTGAATCTTGATCAAAAGCGTATGACAGGTGTCTCACATAGGCTATCATGAGAATTTTGATAATTAAGGAATTTTGAAAATTATTCTCCGAATGATGAATCTCTCTTAGAACAAAATCATAGTAGATTCTATTTTTACCATATCATATCCGGCAATAGCTTAGAGAAGAATCATGTGTTTGCATACCCACAAATCATTAAGTTTTAGGACAAGACAAGTTAAGCCAATAAACTTAAACACTGGGGAATACAATTTTATGAACTAGGTGCAAATTGAACTATAGACAGAGCAACTATTCATCATTTCAACTTTAGAGAAATTTAAGCATCCTTATACTACATATTGGAGTGGAATTATATTTATTTATTTATTATTTTATTTTTTTTTTCTTTTCATTTTTTTTATTATTATTTTTTTATTATTTTATTGAATAAAGGAAAATGAAAATGAAAATGAAATTTAAGAGATAAAATAAAATGATAGGGGAGGTAGGCACTTACCTCCGTGGGGGTCCTCCCCAAGCTAGCCGATGGCTTATGGGTTAGGGGGTAGTACCCCATGTGGCGCCGTAACGCCATTCGTGCCTCATGCTCCGCCGTCTCCGTTCCGCCTCTTCGCTTGGTGTTGCAGTGCTGCCGATGGCGTTGATCGGAAACCCGCACAAAACCAAAGTGAGTGATCGTGCAATCTCACCGGCGGAGTTCCACATTCCCGAAGTCGGGTGTTGATCTCTTGGAGCGCTCTGGGATCCTTTGTAGAGTGACGTGGTGGTGGTGGTGTCACGCCCACTTTCAATGGGTCGTTAACCTCTCGTATTTGCGCCGGGATCACGCACAAATACGGTCATTAGTGTTAGATAATGGCATGCGAGATATAATAGAAATCCGAGCTTTAATAAAATAGGATTAGAAAGTCTTACGAGTGGCGAATATTTTATCGAGTTAGCCAACCGAAAGCGTGGATTAACTATGATCTGTTGCCTCATACTCCACGGGCATCTTGAGCACGGACGGAAAACCCTAGGCAACTACATCTTCTTCTTAAGCAAACGCCTCCGGACTCCTACGAACGCTGATCGTTTACCTTGACAACGATCTTACCTTTGGATGTGCCGATATCTGTAAAAACAGAGGGGTGAGTACAAAGGTATTTCAAGCAAGTCCAAACCGAGGTGGTTTGGTATATTAAAGGTTTGGGCCCTAGCGAGTCTCTAAAATCGCTCTCGCTAGTTCCGGGATTATCTCATCTTACCATCACCTTCACATTTCACAAAAGGTTAGTTAAAGCTAATCATAGATGTTCTTTCCTAGCATTCGCCCATTCCAAGGACGTGGCTATTCGAATAGATTTAATTAACTCTCGCAGAGGTTGTACAAATTTCCCCCACACGATAGGCACGGTCTTTTCCCATCCGGTTTTGGTTCCAACAGCCTAACGAGATCCGTACCCGCTTGAGTGCTACTCTAGGTATATTGGTATAATCTTCACCACGACTTCTCGGGGTTGGAAGGACAACACGCCACCACAAGGATGACGCATCACCCTAGACAATATGGTGATACCAAATCACCCGCGGCTTTACTGGTAATACCTAATTACCCAACCTATACTGTCAACACCACTCTCAATCTCAAATCATCAATATGTGCCTCTAGCACTGCGCCACCACGCCCAAACACTTCCGTGGAAGACCACTCTGCATCCACGCCAACCGGACCATGGGGCCACTCTCCCCATGTCGCTCCTAATAGATCGTTTGCCCCCTCCCGCCACCTTGGATCCCAATTATACCTCAACCCAACGGGGTGTGAATCAAGCCGCCCCATAAACGACGTGTGGTCGCACGAAATATCGCACTAGGTAGAAGGTCTATGAACCGGTCCTTAGGGAGGCGAGCATCTCTCCGCGGGATTCATCCCCGATTGTGATTAGTCCACCTCCATGTAGACAATCACCACTCACCTTTTGTTGGAGGGTTCACTTTATAACTCAAAGTTACATCGATCTTACTTAGTCATATTATATCATAGTTCATCATCATTATATTAAGGTCATGATTAAGGGGGTAAGGACTTGCCTGGGATGTTCTTACTCGACGGTAATCGGCGTCGAACGTCTCTATCGTATTAGGAGAAACCGCTAATCCGATCGTCGAAGGCTATCTCACGTCGGCGACAAAACCTAGCTTGAACTATAGCACACAAAACAAGCATAGAACATTATGGTGGTAATAGGTTAGTTGCATAGATCTAGAATTTAGATAAATTATGGAAGTCGTTTCACGCTAAACGGAATTAAAATGCATGAGTTATGGAATTTACAATATTAATCCCTAATTTATTAATTAGGGTAATATTATAATATAATTTTATCATGTAATTAATTTGAATCTAATTACATGATAAAATTCCATAAATCGAATAATGAATTTACAAATTTTTCGGGAATTTTCCTGATATGGGAAATAGGTTTTCTACCTCTGCGGTACACTATACGTGTGTATCTAGCAATTTCAGCGTGTGTACCCGCATCGTTTCTCCATGTGCTTGTGGCGTGGCACGTGGGTCCCAGGGACGCCACCGTGGCCTCCACGTGAGCGCCACGTGGGGGCGTGGGCCATGGCCACGTAGGCGAGGAGGGGCGTAACGGCGTGGCCGCCCGCGTTTCACCGGGCCCGCATAGCGAGAGAGAGAGAGGGAAACGGCGTGGCGACGACGTCAACGGTGGCGGCCGACGGGAGTTGGCGTCTTCCGTTGACCGAGAGCCGCCACGGCGGCGGCCTCGCCGGACCTCGCGGAGTCGGCCGGCGTTGGCCCATGCCTCGCCGCGGCCGGGCGGGTAGGGTTCCCGCCCTTGCCCCCGACCCGAGCAGCAGTGGAGCGGCGTCCGGAGGGTCCCCGCCTCCGCGGTGGCGGCGGCGTAGGGCGGCTTTCGACGGCGGCGCCGGCGGCAGTGGCAATACGAGGGAGGAAACAGGGCGCTTTATTTGCGAATCGAATAGAGGAGCTTCCAATTGACTAACCCGCCTCCTAATTTGGCCTACGGCGCATCGGGAAGGGAGGTGGTCGGAGGGACCGACGGCGGCGGCGGACTTGATTTGGGGAAGCTCGGTTTCTCGAGCCAGGAGAGGGGAGGGAGTGAGCCGAGGAGAGCCCGCGCGCTCCAGCAGCACGGCGGAGCCGATGGTGGGAGGGGCGGAGTTCGATTGAGCTCGGCCGGGCCTATTTATAGGCCGGCCATGGCGGTGCTCCCGGGCGGTGATATTTTCACGCCGGCGAGATCTTTTCGGCACCCTTCACTATTCCGTGGACTCCCAATTTGAGGTAGGCGCGTCCTCTCCGGCGCTACCGTGGCGTTGGCCGTGGAGTCACGCCGTGGTTACCCGGCCGGACAGCCGCCGCGCACTCATGCCGCTAGGCACCGGCGGACAACTCACGGTGGCCGCAGCGAGTCCGGAGTGGATTGGCGTCGGCTAGCGGGAAGGTCCATCCGCCGCGCGCAGTGCGGAGGTTGCCGGTGGCCGCCTTGCCATGTCAAGGTCGCCGGCGACGCTACCGGGCATGTTGGCGGATGCCGCCACGATAGCGGCATGCTCGCGAGCACGGGCGTTCGGCGCCGCCAGTTAGCGTTGACGCCGCCGCCGTGTTTCCTCGTGGCATCATCCGGGCGGCATATTCGAAGTTAATGACCTTTGCCGTGGCTCGTCGTCGTCGCCGCCCCGCGGACGGGTGGCATCTTGCGCCGGGCGCCGCCGTTGTCGTTGACACCCACCCATCTGACTCCACGAACGGAGCGGATGGCTGCGGCGCCGCTCCTCGGGAAGATAGACGAGGCGGCTGTGCGCGGGGTCGTCTCCTTTCCTCGTCGTCCGAGGCGCAATGGGCGTGGGGCATCGGCGTCCCGTCGCCCGCGGTCTGGAGGAGGAAGAAGACAGGCGGCGACGGCGGGGCCCACTCGGCGGTGGAAGGGAAGGAGTGAGTCGGACTCGGCCTCGGGCTGTCGGGCTCGTGGAGCTAGGCTCGCTTCGCCCGTTTTCCTCGCTTGGGCCGCCCACGCGGCGTGTTGAAGAAAGAGGAGGCGAGGGGTTCTTCTTTGGGCCAAGTTTGGAAGTGAGCCCACGAGCTATCTTCCCTTCTCTCTTTTCTTTCTCCATTTTCCCTTCCCTTTTATTTCTCATGTGTTATTGTGTATTCCTCTCCATTATATTTAGCAAGTGAATATATATTCTTAGGACTCTTTATTGAGTACTTAAAAATATATATACCCTCTCTTGGAAGAATTACATCGTAGCACACATGTTTTATAATTCCCTTTTTTATTCTCCACCTTCATGTATACCTCTATGTAATTGTACGTGTGTATCTTCCATCCATTTATTTAAGCATATATATTTTTAGAATTTATCGTTAAGCATTTATATATATCCTTGCTTGGAGGGTCACACACATACATACATATATTGGTATACATGCCCTCATTAATTTCCTTTTATTTCCTAGGGCTTACACATGGGTCAAGTGTATATATATATTCCACGGATACATTTATATATGCTAGGAAGATACATATACTCCTCACATATGCCTTCTAAGGTTTGTGGATTATTTCCCGTAAATATGTAAATCATGCTCATGCGAAAATATACTTCCATAATTCAAAGTCTAGATCAAGTATACATACCTTGGCCACCATAAGCTCAACAGCAACAAACAAAAAGGAGTCTAATTTTGTACGATGGATTTGGATGCAGGGTTTTCGAAAAACAGGGGTTTGGTTTTTGCGGAAAATAAGTCAAGTTTTAGTTTATTTCAAAAAGTTCAAATTTTTAGTGAATTTTAAAATGATGCAAAAACACGGTGTTACGGGTGGCAACCCTTCTGAGTCGGAGGACACCGAGTATGTCTCATGCCATGTTGACCCTCCCGCTTGGTCCGGATGAGGTGTGAACATCCCTTCATACTTTGGAAGGTGGGGTGAGAGCGGGGTTTGGCGTTGGTGTAAAGAACCGAGGGCGTGGGCACGGTATGCGGGTGTAGGCGTGGCATCTGGGAACCACCAGCCTCGTCCGTAGCTCTCCTTCGTGATGACCTGCGAGAAACAGAACTCCTGCGTGCTTCGTCTAGCTCAACTAGAGCGAAGGTGAGTGATGGGGATTTATATAATGAGAGTTCCGGGTTAGGGAGCGGAATCTCATTTATATATCCCGAAAAATAATAAATAATCTTCTCATGGTCATTCTCATCAAATTTTATTATGTGCCCTTGTATCAGGTGTGATATTGAAATTTCAGAGGTGGAGTATCTAGGTATGTGACATTTTAAGCCTTCCAATGCACCAATGTTACTAGCAATCCTTGTCACAAGAGAGGTACAATAAACAGGTGTGGATTGTTTAAAATTGCTAAGCATGCATTTTATGATTTCTTTTACAGGAGCAATCTTTCTCTTGTGAACCATGGCATAGAGGCATTGCATCTCAACATCTAAAAGACGATGAAATTCATGCCTAGGAAACAAAGTTATGGCAATCCATTTTTGCATAAATTTCAATGTTGGATGATGTATGTTGGCATTAGAAGGACGAAACCTAGGATCTGTAGGAACTATGGTGGAGATTTCAGTGAAAAAGGCGGCACGATTAAAATCTGGTAAAGCAACAGCTAAGTTTGTGCAACATTTCTTAGCATCAAAACCTATGTGCCTAGCCATTTCTTGCCATGTGTAATAGTAGCATTTATTAAAAAGTCTGAAACTAACACCCTGATCATGAACTTCCAAAGATCCTAGAAATTGGATGGTGAGGAGGCGAGAGCCTGGCTCATCCAGGGGAGCAATCCCGGACCATCCGACAGTTTTCCAAATGATGGGGAATTCGATATCCATACCTAGTTTTTCGAGGACGTCGTTGGGGAAGCGAGGAGCGGGAGCGAAGTCTCGGTTCTTGAGGATGTTGTAGGCTTGCATCTCCCGTTCTCCTTCCAGGTCGAGGTGCGGTGCATCGGCTTCCTCGATCGTCATCCCCGTGGGTGTTTGTTCTTGCTCTTGCTCTTGCGAAGGTGTGTCTTCTTCATATGCTTCGGTGTTGTCGAAGTGTGTACTCGAACTTCCTTGGGAGAGCCTCGCGCTTCTTCTCACGCCCTTCTTGATCGCGCTTGCCGCTTTCCACGAACATGTTAGCGAACAAAAGGCGAACGGAATGGAAACAAGTGCTTACTCTTGGAGAGAACTTGGAAGAGAGAGCTTGTGAGAGAGAATGTGCTGGTGTTCTTGCACTAGAGCTTGGAAATGCTTTGTGGAGTGCAAGGAGTGAGCAAGTAGCAAAATGAGAGAGTGAGGGAGTGAGAATGAGAGGGGTGGAGAGTTCTCCCGGCCACCTCACGAATTTATAGCTCGATGCACCCCCGACACTCGGATGAGGGCAACGGCTAGCGCTCGTGACCGTTTGGCCCGCCGGGAGGTCTTTGCCTGGGGGCGACCGGCCCATCGCGCCGATCGGCCCCACCCCGGGCCCTCTGCCGCCCGCTTTGGCAGGTGCGTTCAACGGTCGAATCCGACCGCAGTGTGCGGTGGTAAAGCGGTCGGGTTCGGCCCGAAACCTTGTTTTTTCATTTTCTCTCATTTTATAATTTTTTTTTTTTTTGGAATAAAGTTTTATTTGAGTATGAAATCTTATCAATCTATTTTTTATTTATATTATTATATTTTAATTGACATGGAAAATATGGCAATGGGATTAAAATATAAAAAGGATTTCTTTTAATGTTAAAGAATAAAAAGGAAATGAATTAATTAAAGAGGTTTTGAATTCAAATAATTTAATATGAGGAAAATAAATTTATAGACGGAAAATATTTATTTCTTACCTTTGGTGAAGCTTACTTTTTAGGTCGCTTCACACGCCATGCCTTCTTCGTATTTTTGGATGGTGACATGGTAGGTGATGGCGACTTTATTTCTTCTTGAATCTTTTCGGGGGTTGCAGGGGTACGTTCCTCCTCCTTCTTGGTAGGGACAGGTACAGCTTCCTCTTTGGTTTTGTCTGCCGTCTGTTCCCGGGGTTCTTTTGCCTTGACTGTTGTCTTTGCTTGGGGTTCAACCTTTTTTCTTTTTTCGGGATTTCTTCCGGTTGTATCCATTGAATAGGCATTGGACCATCTGTTCTTGAATTCGAAGTCGACCCTTCCCTTGCCAACATGGATGGTAGCGTTTGTTGTGTAGAGGAATGGTCTCCCCAACAACAATGCTACGTGATCTTCTTCTCCCAAGTCCACGGCGATGAAGTCGTGGGGACATAGCTATCCTTCACCCTTACCAAAATGTCTCGAAGAATCCCTTTCGGCTTTATTACTTTGTTTGATCCGCCATTCTCGAGTTTGGTCTTGGTGCGGGATAATGGGAAGTGTAGGAGTGTGTCATTGGTCTTCTTTGACATGATGTTGACACTTGCCCCTAGATCACGCGATGGCGTTACCGAACGTGTATGGGCCTATTGAGCGGTGATTGTTGGGCTCCCCTGGATCCTCCTTCTTTTACGCAAAAGGTGAGTCCACAACAACATCCGGTATAACCCGTTACAGGCGCGGTTGTTTATTGTTACCATGTTAACGGATTCAATGGGGCCCTCGCCTTGGGTGAGTCCTTTCCCAAGTTGGGTGCAAGCTGCAGCAGATTAATTGAGCTATTTGGGTTTCTATCATTTTATTAAAGCTCAAGCGATTCTTTCTTTGCGAGAAGATAGGGTTTCTAATTTTGTGTTTACATTTTCAAGCATTTTGTCATTGAAAGATAATTTTTTGTTTAAACTTTCATTAATTTTAGCTTGACCATAAACTAAATCTTTCAAGGAGGGTTGATTGGAATTGAAATTGGAATTGTAACGAGTAATTGTAAATGTTACCTCCTTGTGGGCGATTCGATTGTTCCACCCATTGTTATTACGGGACGAAATCCGTTGTTGACGAAGGCTACATCTTCTCGTGTTTCGGGACAAGAGCTTCCCGAATGTTCAACCTCTCCACAGACTTCACATGTCATATGTGAGTCCATGGGGAGTGTAGCACTGCTTGACGGAGCTTGGTCGTCCCAGTCTTTTCATCGGGAGATCGATCTTTGCGTAGCGGTCGGTCTCCTTGACCGTGTGCATACCTTTTTGTTTTTTCACGAGGGGCCCGTTCTTCTCCCAGCCTTGGTTCTCGATCATCTTCTCGATGAGTGCTTACGCTTTCTCAACGGTGAGGGATAAGAACGCCCTCCAAAGCAAAAGCATCTATGTGGCCCTTCGACATGGTCGTAAGACCATTATAGAAGTTCAAGGACGAGCCACTTCTCCATGCCATGATGTGGGCAAAAGCGAGGATGTACTCTTGCGACCTCTCCCACGCCTCGGTATGGGTTCCATTCTTGTCTGGCGAAAGTTGGAAATTCTTGCCCTTGAGGGCATTGGTTTTGCCCATTGGGAAGAACCTTGCGAGGAATGCGGTGGAGCATTTACTCCAAGTGCCGATGACCTCCTTGTCCTTGTAGAACCATTGCTTCGCCTTCCCCACAAGGGAGAAGGGAAACAAGCGGAGCGATTGACAGATCGGCTCAACGTCCTTGATGACGATTGTGTCGCACAACTCCAAGAAGTTCTGGAGATGAGCATTTGCGTCCTCGCTTGGCAGTCCACAGAATGGACTTGCTTGTACCATCGTGATGAGGCCAGTCCCTTAACTCAAAGTTCTTGTCGCCCAAGTTGACACGGGGGCCAAGCGGGACATTGCCCACGGCAGGGGACGAGTAGTCACGGAGTGTCTTGGTGGCCATGAGTGTTGATGAAGATGGTACTTGGATGACAGGTGCAACCTCCTCGGGAGTGATGACGGGAGGAGTGGCACGAGCTCGACTCATTCGGCGACCTCTACGGATCGTCGACGAAGTTTTTCGGCCGGTTCGCGACCAGTCATACACTATCTCTGTTTTCATCCACAACGGGAAGAAAACAAAAAGAGTTAACTTTGCAAAGATTAGGGCTATCATCCATACATGTGGTTATGATCATCTTTATTAATATTTTTTTTCTTTTTAACCTTGCCTTCCCCAAGAACGGCGCCGGAAATGCTTGTTGGCGTTTCTTAACGTTATTACTAGGATTAGATATTAAACCTATCCCCGGTAACGGCGCCAGAAATGCTTGTTGGCATTTCTTAGCACAATTACTAAGAATAGACATTATGATTAATGATAACGTCGAGAGAACGTCGGGTGATAGATGAACTGAATATTGCAAGGGTCAACCGCAAGCGCGCGGATCTATCATCGTAGCATTTCACCGGTGAGTAATCGGGTATCGTTCATTTATATTTTCCCATGGGAAGGCAGGTTTAGATTTAATATGATGATGATAGCCCACAATGTATGTATGGATAGCCACTAATCATATCTGAGGGGTAAGTGATAATAATATTGGAGATAGTGGTGACACACACACTTCTTGAGCACTAGAAGGAATAATTAGAAAATAACATAAAAAGGAAAAGCTATGTTGAGTTGGCTATTCTAATATCGCCAATGCGTTAGACTATAGTCTACATACGTCATTCATGGTTCACGGTAGAGATGGGCTAAAGTGATGAGGAGATGCCCATTTTGGTATCCGCCCACCCGGTTGCACTGATAAGATTCCAACCCAACACCCGGACGTGGAGGAGTGCAAAGGGACGGGACAGAGTTGTCACACCTCTGCCGCCTAACTCACTACCGTGGGATGCCAGCATTTCCCGGATGATTCCCTATAGACCTAAGCACCATGCTTACATTTATAGAGAACTACCTAAACCCCCAGCGGTACCCGACCCTACGGATCGGCGGGGAAAGAGTAAAGGTAAACCCGAAGGTACACGGACCATCACTTTCGAACTTAGTTCTACTACGTTCCAAGAATAAAATATGATTCAATTAGCCTAAAGTTAGTCATGTTAATTATCACATTATACTAACTATACTCTAGTTGGCACAATATGAATATAACATGAGGGTAACTATACTCTAGTTCATATGCATTGCGATATAAATAATGAGACTTGAATAAAGGAAAGAACTTCATAGTAAATTACCAAAAGATCCTTCCAAGGAGACAAGCCCTCCTTGAAGCTCCGCCTAACTCAAATACTAACACTAAACTAATGAAGGGGAGAGAGTGGTGCTCAAGGTGAGAATGTAACAATGTGTAGTGTGTTGTGTTGTGTGTGTGTGGAGTGCCTCTCTTTATATAGTGGAGAGGAGGAGGGAATGGAGGGCTCTCCTTGCTTCGAGCTCTTCTTGGCGGGAACGAAAGTTTGCACAACATGCAACCGCCGCTGAAGTTCGCACCAAACCGCCGGAGAAAGGGCGGGAGCATTGGCGAAATTTGGCGCCGACCTTGCCGGGTGGGCGGCCGGCCCTGGGCTGGGCCTCTCGGCCCCGGCCTTCTCCCTCGTCGCGTTTTTGTCACTTGTATGTTGGGCCTATGGTGGTGCATGGACCAGTTTATGCGCGGGGTTTGGTCTCCTTGCTCAATCCACTCCTTGGCGTCTTTTATTCAAATGTGCTTTCTAATTTATTTGGCAACTTTGTACTGTTTCCACTTTTATACACCGCAAGACATAATTTCTAGAATACAAGTGGAACTAGGTTAGAAGTAAAGGTATATGCATCATAAGTTTGCCTCTTTCTCATGAATTGGATATAAGTTGGCGGTATAATATACTCAATAATGACCGCCAATAAAGCGCGGAACTGCGGCAGCGGCGACGAGGCCAAAGCGGCCGGCGGCGAGGAGGCGATGGCGGCGGCCGGCGCGGCGGAGAGGCGATGGCGGCGCCGCTTTCTTTTATTTTTTCGTTTTGTAAATATATTATCTAGTAATATATAATGACTCTCAAGTCGTTTTTAATTCATCTCCGTTCTCTGTTTCTATCATTTGTCTTTCTTTGTTCCTTCTTCATTCAACCCCCATGAGCTATCGGTTCCTTTAATTTGCTTCCCTCCCAAATCGCTATCGGTTCTAATTCAACCCGGTTGTGTCAATCTTCAAATCGCTTTTCGGTTCTAATTCAAACCGCGAGTGATCCGTGTCCATGAAGACCCACTGCCGGGAACGATTCAACCCGGTGGTGATCTGAATCTTCACTACCGGAATTGGTCGAATCCGTGGAGTTTCGAGTTTCCCCACGCCTGAAGCGGTTCATCTTTGCCGAACGAGGTTCAACACTGCCGGTGGATTAAATTCGGCGGTGATGCCGGCGAGTAGTGATGGCGATTCTCGTAGTAGTGATTTGATTTATACACTTCGGTCAAAAAGATTTTATCTATACCTAGTGGTGTAAAACCCATATATATTTGAAGCTTTATAATTAAGTGAAAACATGCTTTGATTTTCTTGAAATTTAGGGCCTCATCATGAATTTTGTTCGGGGCCTCAAAATCCACGGTGCGGCCCCCGCCCACGGCACGGGAAGTATGACACCATCGCTTCTGTCTTTTACGGCAATGAAATTGGCTACAGTGATCGCTCAATCTCTAGTAGTGCTTGATGGACCTTCATGATCGATCTCTATGAGCAGCTCCCGTCACACCCGGTCGATCTTCCACTCTAAGGAGCATCAACATTGCGTTTCACCCAACCAGCGGGCGGGCTTTGCCGCTTAGGTGACAACACCGGTTTGTCTTTTGATGTGCGTAATAGTTGCCGAGGTCGAATTTGGTGTCCTTCACCCACTCGACTACCTTCACCATCATCGGAATTTCCGATTCTCCATGCCTCCTTTTGTTCGACAAAGTCCACACATCCCGTAGAGAATTACGGCCGCCTCCTTTTCTGACCAGCAGAGAATTGCCAGGTTGAATAATTTTAAATCACGGAAACCCATCCCACCTGCAATTTTTGGCCACGTCAGCAGCTCCAATGTTTCCAATGCATATTTGTATTGTCGGCTCAACTTCCCCACCAATGATTTGAGATTATCGACTTCATCTTTCTGCAAGTATTTTTGGGAATTACTCCCTCGGTCCCGATTTAAACGTCGTCGAAGCTACAGGAGCGTGTCCCAAAATACTTGCCTAGTCTGCAGCAGGCCTATGCATGCAGCGAGCACAGTACGGTAGTGAAGTCCTGTCCCTTCCCTCCCCTCACAGCCACATGTTTTTTCAGCCTAAAAAAAGTAAAAATCGCAGCCGCTTTGTTGAGCTCCATGCATCTGGACTTACCGAGAACAGACAAGTCGCTTTGTTGAGCTCCATGCATCTGGACTTCCCGAGAACAGACAAGTCGCTGTCAGGTACTGGTTTCATAGGGGTGTTTCTGTCTTTTAACCTTTACCTTGTTCTTGGTGCATCCTGTCCAACGACAGTTAATAAGGGACGGAGGGAGTAAGAAGCAAGTCTTGGGACTGTCTGAGTGTGCAACCGACTTTAAGCCAAATGTCCCTTCCCATTTCAGCACAGCGCTCGCCTCTCTTCCACTCCATGACCCCACTAGATTCTTCAGTCTAGTTGGCATGTATTCAAACGCTTCTTTTGTTGATCGCCCAAGAGCAGTAGGCAACTCTAAGGGCAGGACCAATGCAAGCTAACAAGGCTGTTGGCTTCAACTCAGAACTACTGACAACGGAGACTACTACTCCCTCCGTCCCATTCGAGTTTGTCACCGGATTCCGTGCCATCTTATTCGATGCTTCGTCTTATTTAAATTTTTTGCACAAATATAATTTATTTTGGTACGACTTATTTTATCAATTAAGATACTTGAATATTGATTAATTTATTTTATGATTTACATAAATATTTTGAATAAAGACGGATGGTCAAACATGAAGTTCAAAAATCAAAAACGACGAAGTCCATGGGACGGAGGAAAGCAGTGATGTAAGAAAAGTCCATTTAGCTTTTTGCCTATTGCTTTGCTCGTCCTTCTGCTACTACTCAATTTTATCAGACTTTGTCAGGCTGGGTGACTTGCTTTTTTCTCTCAACGCGTGAAACAATAGTGGCTTACAGTATATTCCCTCCGTCCCTAAATAGATGTCATTCTCGCCTTAAGAAGTCAACGTTTTCAAACTGCCGGCAATTATATATTAAAATATATAAATATTTATGCTAAGTAATTAGTATCATTGAAAAGATCTTTACGTTTAGTTTTTAATAAATTTATACGGAGATATAAATGTTGCACGTATTTTCTACAAACCTAGTCAAAGTTGAGAAAGTTTGACCCAAGACGCACCCCAAAACGACGACATCTAAAAAGGGACAGAGGGAGTAGCTTTTTTTGGCAGGCGAGGCATTCGTCCCCTCTGCAAGCTGCTCTGACAAGGTTTATGTGGAGGCTGAAACTCCCAGCCACGGCCCACGGTGGAGCGATGGGACGCCCTAAGTACGAGTACTATTTCTCATCAGCCAATAATGCGTCTGTATCAATCTGCATCACCTCACCTCATCTTTTATCCCAACCTGACAGTGTCGACTGAAGAAGACAGCTAAGCTGTCTTTATTTACCGGATGACGGATGTCCCGAATCTCCCGATCTCTTTTTTTTTTGCCGGGCTGTGTTTAGAGCCTAAATTCTTCCCTAAATTCCACTATACAAAAAGAAAATTCTTCATCACATCAAAATGCCGGCATATGTCCGGAGTACGAAATGTAAAAAAAAAATAAACTAATTACACAGTTTAGATGTACATTGCGAGGCCGAATCTTTTAAGCCTAGTTACACCATGATAGGATAATATTTACCACTAACAAACGAAACGTCTTACGATTAATACGATGTGACGTCCGTTCAAAATTTTCTCAGACCAAATTTTGGGTGTTAAACACACCCCCAGCCACATGAACTTGAGGACGGAGGACGGCACTTGTGAGTTGACTGTGACCCCACTTGTAGCGCGAGGAAGTTTCGTGCTAGCAACACCCATTTGCAGTCGGCCGCACGGCCGTTCCCACGTAAACAAACACGTGACAAAAATCAATTAATCACGTTCTGCAGTTGGACTTACACCGCGTGTAATACGAGGCCGCCTCGTCCACCGAACCAGTTTTGGGCCCGGCTTTTCATGTGTCTAAAACATTTTTTACTCTTTTTTTTTCAAAGCAAAACAGAAAGTGGTGTTACTGTTTTTTAATCGGCTCAACTCCATCATTATATAAGCGTAATATAAGTGTTTGGTGGATCGTTTCTATCTAGATGATTTTGGCTGGTTGATTTATTGGGAGAGAAAATCATGCTACCGCTGGGCCACAACTGCCGCCTACAGCTATTGTTGCGTCGACCAAATCGTGTCATAGGATGTCCTCATAATTCTCACCCCATAACAAGGCCCAAGCTTTGATACCAAATGATGCATGGCCCGGGCGTGGGGGTTGACCGAGGCCCAATAACTTAAGATTGCCCGCCCCTAACAATCCTCAGACAAAAGGCTCAATCTCCTTAAAAGACTAGTCCGATAGAGGAAGGGTTGCTCTCCCTTTTTAAGGTGGCTTCCTCCTCCCAAGTTAAGCAAAGTGGGATTAATTCGGATGTGCATGTCTGCCGCCTACACTGTTGTGCGCCTGGCCAAACCGTGTCAACGACCGCCACCTACAACTGTTGTGCGCCTAGCCAAACCATGCTCCCGCCGGGCCATGATCGCCGCCTACAGCCTATTCTTGCGTCGGCCAAATCATTACCCTAGGATGTCCTCATCATCTAGGTAACTGGGTTATAAGACTAGCTGCAATGTATCCGGAATGAGCGGATAGCGGACCAAACTCCCGCTAGCCGGGCGTGTAAGCCGCCCCGGGAGCTCACCCGTCCGGTATTTCGCAATGAGCACGCCAGACGCCGCTATCCGGGATGTGGGCGTGGGGACTAGGGCGGCAGAGCAGGGAGCTGGGGCGAGACGGGCGCGGGGCGCAGAGCTTGCCCGGGCCCGGAGGTGGAGGACGGGATCCGCGCCGCTTGTCCGAGGAGGTCCACTCCCGGGGCGCCGAGGATGCCCGCCGCCAAGAGCCCCGCATCCGCCCGGCCGCTCGAGCCATCCGCCGATGTCGAGGAGCCGGGATGGGCGCATTGAGGAGTGGGAGGCCACCCATCCCCAAGCCCGAGCTCCACCACGCCGGGCTCCTCCCTCCGGTGCCTGACCCCAACCGAGAGCACTAGCCCTTGTGGGCGGTGGCGTCGTCGTAGAGGAACCGGGCGGTGCCGCCACCGTCCGATCTAGCGGTCGAGGGAGGGGTGCCTCCAATGCGCCGGCCCAGCTAATGATGACAAGCTCGCTGTGGCGCTGGTGCAGCCGTGGGCGGCCGCAAAGGCGTGGGCGGCGGTGATGTGACACCACCTCCCGCAAAACGGGCGCCGCAAGTGGAGGGAGCAAGGGAGGCTGAGAGAGAGGGAGAGAGGGGTAGGCGGAGGAGATGTTGGGGTGTGGGTCGCACTTATGTCAGCCAGTACAGAGAGGGTGTGTACACTAGATTTGAATAGAAAAAACAAACTGTATGAGTAGAATAAAGATGATGATGGGTGTGAAAAAATAGATACGAAAAGAATCTATATCACCAGGATGTATAGAGAATGAAAACGATGAGTGCGGATTAGTAGGTACGGCAAAAGGTATACGCCAAGATCAGTATTTCACTATCCACGCGTGGTGGGTAGAAAAGTTGCGCCGCGGCCCGCCCGCATTCTCCACGCGTACGTGGTGGGTAGAAGTTATGTGTGCACACGTACTCTCTGTGCTCCACTTGTGGCCGCCAGCTGCCCGTTGCCACGTAAACAAACACGTGACAATTAACTTAAATCACGTTGCAGTTGACGACGACACGACTTGGACCGACCGACCGACCGACCGCGTGTAGTACGAGGCCTCGTTCTAAACTTCTATGTACTCCCTCCGTTCCACAATACTTGCAATTTTTTTGACTCATGTAAACTGTGTTTTTTTTTTTAGATTACACGCATAACGCAGACGCTCAACACGCACGCACACTCACCCCTATGAACACACGTCACGCAAACCCTACCCCTATGAGCACCTTCGAAGGACTGAGCGGCAAATCTTGAAGTTCGAAGTCACCACCTGGCGCCTCGCTATCGACGAGGGGCGTCGCCTACCACTTAATGCATAAGCGCCCGAAAAATCCCGAAATAAATCCGGGATAAAGTGTCGCACCCAGGATTTGAACCCGGGTGGGAGCCCCTAACCAATGGCCTTTACCATTGAGCCATGAGCCCCTTGACTCATGTAAACCGTGTTTGATTTGCTTCGTCTTATTCAAATTTTTATATAAATTATAAAACAAACAAAACGTCATTACAATATCTTTAGTGATATAATAAGTAATAACAAAAGTAGTAATATTTATTAAAAAGGTTGAATAAGACGAGGTCAAACACGCTTTATATGAGTCAAAAAATTGCAGTATTGTGGAACGGAGGGAGTACACACTGTCGATTTCGTGCCGCGTGGGTAGCGTGTGTGTTTCTTTTCATTCGACAACATGTGCTGTGTCTCTCTTTAATGGTGTCCCTGTCGCTAGCGTACATTGCTGACGTGTCTGGAACACATTCATGTCGGCAAAAAAACTAGAACCATGTATAAACAAAGTACATATATAAATCTAGATAACCAAAAAACCTATCATTCATCAAAAAGTTAATAAACAATATAACTAGTGAAGAATGAACAAGATCGAAGCTATTCGAAGGCACTGGCGGCGTACACCGGAAATCGAACTTTCCAGGTGCTGCACTGGCGTACACATACGGAGTATAAGCACCAATCCAAGGTGTGTACTGGTCTCCTCTATATATACTGTTTGTTGCTTGCGGTTGCGGACTTGGTCTTGATTAATTGTCGCAGTCGCTCCAGCTAGCCGCGTGCCAAATTGGGCAACCGCACCTGTTCCTACATTAAATAATGCAATTATCTTAAACTTGTGTTGCTCATGGAGCAACAAACCCATACTAGATAGCAACTACCAATATTATATAATCGTTGTAGGCTAAAGATATATACTAGTACTATACTATCCCAAGATATCATCTGGTTACCACAACCATAATTTTACATTTCTTCTAGTGAGGTGTCCTATATATCTCCTATTATTTTAATTACCATTCTAAATTTTAGTACTATAAACTTCCCCTACAAAATTTTAGTACTATAACTAGTTGAAACACTAGGAGAATTCCACCATTATATTTTAGTAGTGTACACACATACTTAATGCTAGAGGTAGAGACCACATGGAAATCTTATTATTATGAACATATAAAACCTAGTTGGGGTATGCTAAGAATTATATATATTGGCGTTTGATTGTTATACCTAGTAGACTCACATCGTCCTCTTTCCTCTCAAGTTGAAGTCGTCTGCTTGCTGTTGAGATCGCATCGCTTCCTGTTTCCTCCTTTTCCTGAACAAATCAACAGTGCAATATATCTCTCAAAAATCTGTCATGGCGGCTTACCACATCCAAATCTGAAATTAATTAACAAGCAGAGAATTTGTTTATACATACACTTGTCTTTCCTTGAACCGCATCATTTTCAAGCTCGCTACTTGGGGCGGCACAGCAGGTACGTCTGCACAAGACAGATAAATATATTATTATGAATCGAGAGCAGTAACAACTTACGCTTGGAAGAAACAAATAAACTTTGAACAAGAGGTCCAATGCAATTCCCTCAACAAGAGCAAAAAAAGATGAGCAACAAGCAAGCGTAGGACGCACAGTTGCTGCTAGCAGCAGAGAGATGCTCAGGCTCAGCCGACTCACTTGATCGCTCGATGTTGTCCAGGCCCTCGGCGATCAGCTTGTCGTACAGCTCGGGGATGTATATGCCGTCCACGGTAAAAAGATCCTTGTCCTCAACGAACACCGGAGGAGACGGCGAGTAGTCGTCGCCAGGAGAAGTCTCAGCGGCTGTGGTGGGCGGCGACGCCGGTTGCCGGCAGCTGAGCTTCAAGCGCTCCGCGGCGAGCTGCTGGCACCTCCTCCGATGCCGGCGCAGGTGCGACGTGCCGTTTTGCCGCCGGCGCACAGCGTCAGGCCGCACTGTAAGCACGTCGCCGTGGGCGCTCCTCCGTCGGCAGGGTAGTTGACTGTGTAGTTATCCCACACGTCGGAGGTGAGCCGCCGCGTGGTCGTCGTCGCTGCTTCTTCGCCGGCCGGTACTATACTTGCTGCCATGCCGGCCAAACTGACCCCAGGACGTGCTGCGATGCTTCTGTCTCGTACCGGATCGACCCGGAATTATATACTGTGCGGCGGCCGGATTTTTGCACAGAGTAATGTATGCTTAGTCTCTCTTGTATATATATTTTTTCTGGATCTGCTGTGCCGTCACAGTCGCACCCGCTGTCCAGTGTCAAACGTCGCACGGCCCGTTACGCGGGTCCAAGGAGAAGATTAGTTCAGTTTGAACAACACAAATGCTGTCCAGCAGAGTGCGCTCCGCTCCTTATCTATATAGCCATATTCAACACGTGCGCTATACCAGCAAGCGCACCCAACAAGGCTCAAATCTGGTCGCTGTGCTCGCTATTTTCCTCGCGTGCCCATTGACAAAGTTACACCAACACGGGCCGGCCGCGGCCGGGCTGATCTGGTTGTTGTGCTCGCCGCTCGCCGGTCATTTCCTCACGTGCGTAAATTTCTCCATAAGAACCCAACTAGAAGTTCGTGTGGAGAGCGGACACAAACATCTGAATTGTGTCTCTCCTTTTATACGGAAAAAAAATACAAGATTGTTGTTTACATGAATCTTGTTTATCTGACAAGCGTATATCTAATATCTACGATCATGTAGCCTCCCAATTCTAGTTCCGGAAACACTGACCAAGGAAAACGACCAAGCACTCAATTTGTCATCTACCCCGTCACTATTACATTAAACATTAACCGTGGCGGTTTTTGAAACTGCCACCGAGCAAAGATCACGGTTAATTTTTGGATTAATCGCGGGCGGTTTTGGGCCCCAAATAACCACCGCGGTTAATGAAATAAAAAACTCAGATCCAGGCCCAAAAGGGCCCATCCGCCATCACCGACCCGTTAGGGTTAGGGTTAGGAGAGGGCCATGCGCACGAGGCACCCACAGGCTTGGCCGCCGCGATCCGAGGCGACGAGCACCGGCCGCCGCCCGCGGCGCCAGGCAACCATGGGCCAGATTCGTCGTCGCGGCGCCTCCGGGCGCGCGCCACCACGCGCGCCTCGCGGGTGCCTAGACCGAGAGCCTCGCAAACCGCGCAGCCGCCAAGGGCGGATGGGGATGGCGGCGGCGCCGGGCTTGGGAGGGTTGGGGCGGTGCCGGCGGGTTTGTTAAGAGAGAGGATGGGGCGACGCTGGGAGAGAGAGGGGAGAGAGAGAGGCGGACGGGCCACGCGCGCCGTGGCCGGTGAAGTGTGGGAGGGAGTGGAGTCGAGGAGGGAGTGGATGAGGCAGAGTGTGGTTGTGGGGACGGAGTGAAATGAATTAGGGTTTCCAACTTCCTCGACTTTTATACTATGGTGTCTTTATCGGGCTGACATGAGCCGCTCATTGCCGTGGGCTGGAAGTCTGGTCCTCATTAAGCGAGGCGGTTATTAGAACTACCATAGTTAATTTAAAAAATCTAGACATTAACCGTTGCGGTTTTTCAAAACCGCCACGGTTAATAAAAATGAAAATGCCTTGCAAAAGATTTAATGTAGTAGTGCGTCTCAAGCTTCACCGGCAAAGTACTAATCTCTAGCTCATATTCGCTAAATAAACTGTAAAGATCCGAATTAATTGATAGGGCAGACTATTTAAGGTGTCAAATGTTGCCATTTAGTACCTCACATTGCAGGCCAAATTTGTGCGTCCACGGATTATTATTAGGATTAGAAGGGAGAAACGGGAACAACACTTGTTAATTAGGATTAGAAGGGAGAAACGGGAACAACACTTTATACTCAGCACCAGCCAAACGCAAGTGCTCCTCCAACAACACAACCCGTTCCCACTGCACGACTAGAAATTTATTCTAACTAAAAAGAGCTATGACACGTAACGTAACAAGAAACAATGACATGTACTTCTAACAAAAGTCAATTAATCTACGTCACTTGTCATTGGTTCCTTAATTTTAGAATCCAGTCCCATCAATCAAGAGAAAAAGGCTGCACGGCCCGTCACGGGTCAAGGAGATTTGCCAGCACAGGATGATGCTTCCTTAGTTCCTATACCCACAACCACAATCTACACGTGCGCGCACCAATTTATACCAGTGTCCAGAGTAAAGAGCGTGAAGAAACTCGGGCCGCCCAGGCTCTCGCTATTTCCTCGCGTAACCGTTGACAAAGGTCCACCCGGCCGCCCAGGCAGGTTGCTGTCACATCGTCAAATGAACCCAACTAGCTGACTTGTTCATAGTTTCTTGGGCCCTGTTCTAAAAAAAAAAAAAGGAATAAGGGTCAAAAGCGGCTGTTTGATTCAGTTTTGGATTCTTAAAATAAGTGTCTCTGGATTTGAAAAAACGCGATTATGATTTACTAGCTCACAAATTTGGCATGAAACATAGACGTGTGATTCCATTCGTACGCAAACACGTCATACGTGTGAATGCAAACCCACCTATTATGTCTACTAGTACCGTGCTAACACTACTGTGTGCATCTACAAAGATTCTCAACCAAAAAAATAATGAACATTATATATAAGAATTGGCAAAATCCCATTACTATCTCGTTTCATGTCTTTAAAGGCCATTTTTTTTTTTTATTATATACGTATAAACATGAAACTACATATCTTCTTACTATTACTAATTAGAGACTCCACATTAATCCTCACCAAGGCTCCACATTAATCCTCACCGGGCGTCTTTAAAAAAAAAAGATAAAGTGCTACAAATTCCCACATTAATTAGAAACATCCAACCATTAAATCGAAAGACTCATCCATCCACAACCATTAGATCTAATGTTTCTCCTCCAATTAGTAATAGCAAGATATATATCTAAAATATCTATTGTTTCTATTAGTATAAAAAATAAAACAATAGGTACGACAGACGTCGTTCAAGGTTGGTTAATAAATGGGTTACGTGACGGCTCACAGTAGTATTGGGCGTAATGCCATCCTCTCCCCTCCTCTGACCTCTCCTACACCACTGCCTCCACCCCTTTTCTTCCCCACTTTGCCGGCCGCCAGCCCCTAACCGGCGACCGGCCGCCGGCGGGCGGCAGGTGAGCCGCCCCCCTCCTTCTCTATCGTCCCCTCTTCCTCCTACTTGTAAGATCACAGAATAAGAGTTATGAAAATCTTTCTCTTCTTTATCTCCCTCTTCTTCAAGCTAGCCATGGATGGTGGAGATGATGGCGCTGAGCCTCGCAACCCTCACCGAGGGGACTTTCGGCGCCGTCCACCGCCAGCCTTCAACTCTCTTCGCGGGCCGTCGGGGGGCAAGACACCGCGTCATGCGCGGACTTCGCCCCAGGCGCCGTGCTCTTCCTCCGACCCAGCGCGGCTGCGCTGACGCCGTGGTGTCGTGACGCACGGTCGCCAACGCCAACAAGAGGGGCCTGCCCGAGGACTGTCCTATTCGCCTCGAGCCCCTCACCAACGACGACGGCGTCACGTTCGTTCCCGAGTGCGACCTCCTCTACCACGCGCGCCCTGCATCGACCGCTGCCTCGACGTCCGATGAACCCGGTGCCCGTGGAGATGAAGGACTTGCTGGCCGCGCTGGGGTACACCGGCGTCGTGGATCTGCTCGCCGGTGTGGTGGATCGAGGCCCAGGAGTCACCGGAGAGGAGTATTGTTTTTATCTTTTTCCACATGCAGTCAAGTATCCACGGTGGTTTCCATCCTTTTTGGTTTTCCATTCCAATCTTCGTGGCAGCGTTGGGACTGCAGTTTTGAGGGACAGGGAGGGAGGCACCGGTGACGCGGCCAGAGGCGGCCTGCCACCGGATCCCACGCCAGTTGAGGCGCACCGCGGCAACAGGCCCAGATTTCCTTGTAAAAAAAAAACGATCTCGAATTTTAGGAAAACCACAAGTCCACAACGCAGGATACTGTAGGTCATTTGGCAGGCCGCAATACGCTCCAGCTCATCCCGCCCGCGTGCTTTCTCATTTCGGCGAGCGCGCCTCCCCGTCCACACGGCGTCGAGGCCTGCCAAATCTGAAACTTTTTGGTTTTGGAAGAAACAAGATCTTAGCATAATTGGGTATACGGATGCAGGCTATTTATCTGATCCCTATAATGGATTATCACAGACTGGGTATGTATTTCTTAGTGGTGGAACAGCTATCTCCTGGAAATCATCTAAGCAAACTTTGGTAGCGACATCCACTAACCACTCTGAATTGATTGCATTATATGAAGCAGCCAAAGAAAGCATTTGGCTTAGGCGTGTTCATCAACATGTACAGAATGCATGTGGAATTAATAATACGCCTACCCCTACTATTATCTATGAAGATAATTCATCTTGTATTGCACAAGTTCAATCAGGTTATATTAAATCAAATACCACAAAGCATATTTTACCTAAATTCTTCTATACGCATGAAATGCAAAAGAATGGAGAAATTATGGTAACTCGTGTTAAATCTTGTGATAATCTTGCAGATGTATTCACAAAGGTTTTAGCTCCACCAATTTTTGAAAAATGTATACGTGGGCTTGGCATGAGGAGACTACGAGAAATACAAGAGTCAGGGGGAGAACTCCTTGATTGAATAAACCTGATTATTGTGTCCGGTAGACATACACAATGACTATTCTAGAAGAACATTCAATAAATTTTATTGTACTCTTTTCCTGTTATGAGTTTTTCTGAAGTTTCTCATAAAGGTTTTTAATGAGGCAATTTATGTGCAATTAACAAGAACGGTATATATGTACTCTTTTCTCCATAAACCGTTTTTTTTCCCACTGGGTTTTTCGGATGGAGTTTTTAACGAGGCATAATATCGTGGTAATCGCCTAAAGGGGAGTGTTGTAAAACATATGGACTTCGGAATATAGAAAGAGGAGGAGGCGGAATCCTAATCCTAGTCCGTTTGTCTTGTGGGCGATTTCCAAACTCTAGGACTTATTCGGACTATATATACATGGGAGATCCTCCATTGTAATCAATCAATATTCAGCAATAAAGAATAGTCCCACAATTGTTCTCTTGTGTTTACATACGTGTTTGCATTATTATTGAGAGCGAGAGCGGATCCATCGACAACGGCGTGTTTTATTACACGTTATCGCGACGACTGCCTCTGCCGCCGACATCGCCCGAGTCGCGGGAACACAAGTCTGCAACCGTACATCTACGTAGTTGAAGCAAGCCTCCAAACTACATCTACGCAGGCTGCAACCGGTCCACTTCGACGACGCCCGGGAACATCGGCGTTGTTGGCGAACGATCCGCATCGAATCTTCACCACGCCAAGGGTCCCACGGCCTAGCCGACTGTCCTAGTGACGATCTTCGATTCCCCCGAAACTCAAGAACCTAAGGTACACAAGAATTTCTTCTAGATTAGATCGATTGCTTTCTAATCTACTAGCTTTGCAAGAAATCCTCGTAAAACACAGTAGAAGGGCAATTTTCAATAGATCCAATAGGGTACAAATCATTGACATGAAGTCCGATGAACAATTTATTGATCGGCATGAAGACCGGATTAAATCGAATTTAAAACCCGAATCAAAACGATCACGGAAGACAAATTGATGAAAGGAATCTAGATCTATTATAATAGCAGCCCTACTTACCTTTATAGAATTAAATCGGCAAATATTTCTTGTGTCTATTTGTGACTCTGTTTCCCTTGCTCGCGGCCACCATAGCTCGAACGCCATGTCGCCGCCGCTGAACGCACATAGCAACCACCACCGCCCCGCTCAACGCACGCCGTCCCGCCACCGCCGCCGCCGCCGAACGCCGCTGACAGCGGTCGCCCGATGCCCCTATTGCGTTGTTGCGAACGCACGCCGGTTGACATACGACTCTTCCTAGGCTGCTTGTACACGCTTGGTCTTGAAGACAATAGCATGCACCTAGAATTCGGCCACCGCAGCTGAAGCCGCCTGACTTTGCCGGAAGCAGCGCCGCCGCCGGATAGATAGATAGAGGAAAGGGAAAAGTTACTTAAAAGCAGCTAGGGTTATGAAACAACATGGTTTTTAATCGGGCCGCATTGTCCAAAACCCCATCTAGTTACGAGGTGTTTGGTGCAATTTTTTTGCACAGCAAAGATGGCCACAAAACCTGCAATCAAGGCCGTCGCCTTTTTTTATTTTGCATTGTTTTGTCGCACCATGACATGTTTAGTAGCGATTCAATATATATGTGAGTTCTCGTTTTGAATCCCCTCGAGACTCATATGTCAAATTTTTATAGCATATTTTTATTTGGTGAATAATTTCTGAAAATTGTGAACCATTATCTTTGGAAGATGCTATAATTATATTACTAAGAATTTTTCCATCCACGTTACTTTTGTATACTATATATGTTTACTAGCGGTAGACTTATATGCACATTATTTTATATCATGTAGCCATGTCGACCTCGTGAAGAGAGAGATCACCGAGCTTGCCCCGAATGGCGGCAACTATCTATCTTGGTCTTTAGATCTTTGAGATTGTCTTGATGGGAAGAATCTTTTGCATGCTATCGAACCCACCAATGACAAGAATGCAACAAGTCTTTGAAAGAGCGCAAGCTCTACACTTTCTCAGGCATCATATAAGCTCATCTCTCGAAGAATGAGTATATGATCAACGTGATCCTAAAGTCTTGTGGAATGCGTTGCATGAACGCTTTGAAAAGATGGAGATCAGAATTCTCCCACGGGTGAAACGCGAATGGCGTAATCTTCGCTACCAAGACTACAAGACCGTTGAGGATTACAATGCCAAGCTCTATGGGATTGTCACACGCATGAAGCTATGTGGCACTAACCGACCGAAGGCATCTCATAGAAAAACCCCGTCAACCTTCCACCCTAAATTCACCCACTTAAGTCGCCAAGATAAGAAAGAAAAGTACAAGAAGTACACTGACCTTAGTAATGCTTTTTAAAGAAGAAGAAGGTGAAGATGAAGAGTTGATGCGTAATCATCTAACTCGCCCCATCGGGCGGCTTAAGTAAGCCGGCGAATCTTTGTTTCCTCATCTCGTAAGAATGAAGGAAAAGGTAAGGGGCCACGTAAGGCACCATGGAAGGGAAAGAACCGTAAGGTTCATAACTTCAAGAAGAAGGAACATTGGAAGTCAAAGAAGACTCCACCGAGGGGAGAATATGGCAAGCGGGACCAAGAATGCTATAAGTGCGGGATGAAAGGCCATTGGTCTAGAATTTGTCGCACTCCTAAGCATATAGTGAAGCTCTATCAAGATTTGAAGGCTCACTCAAGAAAAATCAGCATGAAGCTCACTTTGTCTCTACCAAGAAGATGGAGATTGGAGAATGTTCCAAGTCCAAGGACAAAGAGCAAGAATCTTCTCGAACTCAAGAAAAAGAAGAAATTCAAGCTCCCGAGAAGACCGAAGATGTACTACTTGCACATCACGCCCAATGATAGATGGGATGTCATTATGAAAAACCTTGAAGGCATGCGCATGAACATGGAAACCGATGATGTTCGTGAAGAAGTGGAAGATGTGCACGGAGACTCTATTTGAGCTCTTACTTAGCTATCCCGTAGTATAGTAATAAATAATAGTATACATTAAGTATTTTAAATTCTTGCATGAATTTGTGGTTTGGAGTCGGCTCACGTAGAGCCTAATGTAATGAGTCTTGCGGTGACCGGTATAATATATTAAATATATTCTTAGTTTTATTATTGTTCTATTTTAAGGCTTATTTTTCTTACCGCCGAGTAAATAATATTGCTTTATTATAGAACCCGTGGAGTACAAATGGCTTTGGAAGAGGAATTATGTTTAATTGATAGTTGCACAACCGATACAATCCTTAGGGATACAAGATATTTTCGCACTATTAGAAAGAATGATGAAAATATTACTACTATCACGGAAGTGATACACATATAGTTGGCATTGGAAGAGCCACTATAATTCTCCCTAATGGATCGAACTAGTAATCCAAGAAGCATTACTTTATCCTCGAATCAACTAGAACGTTGCTTTCATTTAAGGATATACGTGCAAACAATTTTCATTTGGAAACAAATGATGATGAAGGCGAAGAACGCCTAATCATGACTAAGTCAATGGGGACAACAAGAAGATTGTCGAAATTTTCCCTTCCATGCGCCAATCATTGTACTACACATATATTAAGCCAACTCAAAAACATGTTACAATGCAAACGATCTTAAGAAATAATGAGTCATATAGAATATGGCATGATCGTTTGGGACATCTTGGTCTAAGTATGATAAAAAGAATTACTAATAATTCAAATGGTCATAATTTGAAGAAAAATGATTTCCCTAATCATGAAGATTTTGTGTGCGTTGCATGCGCCCAAAGGGAAATTGATAACTTCGACCCTCTGTTTTAAAAGTGAGAGATGAATCACCATCGTTCACGGAAAGAATTGTGGCGATATTTGTGGTCCGATTAGTCCCTATCGGGGCCATTTCGGTACTTCATGGTGTTAATAGATGCTTCCACGAAGTGGAGCAATGTATGTCTTCTCTCTACTAGAAATCATGCTTTTGCACGGTTAATATCCCAAATAATTCAATTACGAGCCAATTTTCCAGATTCAAGAATTAAATCCATAAGAATGGATAATGCCGAGAATTTACCTCGAAGGTATTCAATGATTATTGTATGGCTTTGGGAATTAAAGTTGAGCACTACGGCCGCACGTGCATACAATGTAATGGTCCGCGTAATCATTAATTAAGAGGATCAAGTTAATTGCGAGACCATTGATACAAAATAGCCAGCTACCGGTCCACTTGTTGGGGGCATCGTAAAGCGCATGCGGCAACATTAATACAACTTAGACCATCTGCATATCATGATGTATCACCGATACAATTAGTGCGAAAAATGAAACCAAATATTTCCCATCTGCGTAAATTTGGATGTGCAGTATACATTCCTATACCACCACCTCAGCGAACAGCGATGGGGCCTCAGCGTAGTCTGGGAATCTACGTAGGATTTGAAAGCCCATCAATAATAAAATATTTAGAGCCATTAACGGAGATTTGCATACGGCTCGGTTCACGATAGTATTTTTTAATGAAGATCATTTCGGCATTAGGGGAGGAAAGTACCTCGCTAGGGACGAATGCCGAGAAATAACATGGGAAAGCACCGGGGTTCTTGGAATGGACCCTCACACTAAAGAAAATGAACTTGAAGTTCAGAATATAATAGATTTGCAAAGAATTGCAAACGAGCCGCACTCAAGCCTTCACTAATACTAAAGGGATTATGAAATCTCACATACCGCAAAGAAACGCACTGAAAGAATAGAAATACCACATGAAGTGGATGAATTGGAATTCCAAGTAAAATCTACATCGACTCCTCATACCTTGAAGAGGGGGAGACAAAGTAGAAATACTAATAAAAAAAAAAGGTGCATCTACTCGGTCTATAGCACCATGGAGACGTCCTAAGAGGCTTAAGATCGGGCGTAAAGAAAATAAGAATAATAAAAGTGAAGGTACACCCGCAGTGACGTATCTTGAAGATAAACAACCCAAAGTGAGAATGTGCACATAGAAAAAAACTCACGATGGGGAACCGGAAATTCTCGATTTAAAAATATACCGGTTAATCGGGATGAGTGTGAAAGAATATTAGAGCATTCAACAAATTATGTTGAAACAGAGAAGTATATGATAGAAAGACTACTAATGTCGACATATATTTTCTTTGAGAACATTGCTAAAATTGATCTAGATCCCGAGCCAAAACAATGATAGAATGCAAGAAGCGTTCGATTGGCCTAAGTGGAAAGAAGCAATCGCAAAATGAATTACTCTCGCTAAATAAAAAGAAAAGTATTTGGTCCTCAGAGGGCGAATCCCCCGAAGGTATATTCCTCGTAGGACACAAATGGGTTTTCGCTCAAGAGAAACGAAAATAATGAGGTGGTAAGATACAAAGCGAGACTAGTAGCACAAGGGTTTACGCAGAGACCTAGCATCGATTTCGATGAGACTTATTCTCCTGTAATGGATGGAATCACATTCCGGTACTTGATATCAATGGCCAAAGTATGAACTTGCGGATGAAATTAATGGATGTCGTGGATCGCATATTTATATGGGTCATTGGATGCTGAAATATATATGAAAGTCCCCTCAAGGAATTACCGCCCCTAAAACCGTAAAAAAAGCGTAACATGTATAGTATAAAATTGCAACGATCACTTTATGGCTTAAAACAATCCGCAAGAATGTGGTATAATCGTCTTAGCGATTTTCTTGAAAAGAAGGGATTCCTAAAGAATGAAGATTGTCCCTGTGTATTTATCCGAAAATCTGAGAAAGGTTTTTGTATAATATCGGTCTATGTAGATGACCGAACGTCATTGGAACTACAAAAGACATTGAAGAAGCAAGTACTTATCTAAAATCTGAATTTGAAATGAAAGATTTGGGTAAAACTAAATTTTGCTTAGGCTTGCAGCTTGAGCATACCCACGAAGGGATTTTAATGCATCACCGCATATACCAAGAAGGTATTAGAAAAATTCCATCATGAAAATGCACATGCCGAACGTACACCCATGATGGGGAGATCCCTTGACGTAGAGAAAGATCCTTTTAGACCCAAAGAAAAAGGGGAAGAAATATTAGGATCTGGATATCCCTATTTAAGTGTCATTGGTGCGTTAATGTACCTTGCAAAATGGTACAAGGCCCGATATTGCATTTGCCGTTAACTTATTAGCAAGGTTGAGTTCGGCACCAACCAAAAGGCATTGGACTGGTATAAAAAAGAATTCTTAGGTATCTACGAGGTACTATTTGTAACACCCCAGGTGTTAATTACTAGCTAAGCAAACGGATTTGGACAAAGACAAGTATATTAGTTCATGATCGTGAACTCAAGCGCCAATTTTGGAGCAAAAACAAGTTTTTATGTTTATATCCGAGCCCGGTTAAGGATATAAGTGATTAGTGGGGAAACTATGATTTCCTATGCTCCGCATCTCAATCTATATGTTCCTTAGCCAGTGGTTAAGTTTCATGAAGATCGGAATCAAAAAGTCACATGAAATGATAAGTCATGCATTTACTTATATAGTGTTTTCGGTGGCTCAATAATGTAACTGGAGCAGGTGAAGTTAACCAACCCTTGCCACGGCACTCAAATGACTCTAAATGAACTCTCCAACAAAAGTCATTAAGGGTTCATGTTGAGCAATTGCCTCGAAAATGCTGGAAAGGCTCAAAAACCCCGATTCGGAAGTTTATTGGGTTAATGTTGACCGAAGTGGAACTATATTTTCTCGAAAGCAAGATATGAAGTTTGACCTTTAAGTGAAATTGGAGATTTTGAGGAGTACAACAAAAGTTATTTATGGGTCAAGTCATGCTTTGGCTCCTAAGTGCCTCAAATACAACCCTCAAGTTGAAAGAAAAGGTTAAATTCAGGACTTAGAATTTTTCTAAGTCCGAAATTAGTATCCGACAGGATCGACGCCTCGCGTTCTCGAGATTTTGTTAAGCAACTTGAGTTGGACCAAAAACACGGATTTGAGTTTATGCTTTGAAGACCAACATATCAAAAGTTGAGATCGATCGGATTTGATTTGACAAGGTTTTGACAATCATTTCCAAGTATCATTAAGTCATTGACAATGCAAGTTTTGGAGATGATTATCTCTTAACCGAAAGCGTTAATGATCATGGGCCTGTTATGAAAAATGAAGGTTGATCGCTGGAGAACATTTTTGCCTCTTGGCCCATGTCCAGATTCAGCCCGAAAATGGCCCAAGATGACCCCAAAGTCGGCAACTTTGTCACGCCTCGGTGTTCGAAAATGCCTCAATGGGCGACGCGCTGTGCTCTCGGCGTGTCCGCTGCCTCCATGGGTGCCGACCGCCATCGCCACGCCACCCACCTCCGCGGTCGCGTGCTCCCCGAGGCCCCGCTGGGGTTTGAGAGGCGGGAACGAGCTTCTCCATCCCCCGCGCTTCCTCGCTCTCTCCCCACCTTCGAGGCGACGCCGCGCCGCCGCCGTAGGCAACCGCCGGACCTCATGGCCGCCGCCGCTCCTCCCCATCCTAGCCACTATCGCCGCTCCACATGTGACCCCAAGACCGCCCTTGGCCGCTTTCGGTCCTCCGCCCGCCCCCCGACGCGAGACGCCGGCCGGGCCGCCGCCGCGGGTGGCGCCGCCATGCCCTTGGCGTGGGTGGCCAAGCCCCGCTGGCTGCCTCAGCCGGGCCAGGGGCGCTGGTGCGGTTTCGGCGCCGCCTCGCCGCCCCTCGGCCAAGGGCCGATTGCCGACGGGCCGAGGGCCGGCCGACGGCCGCCGCCCTCCCCCCGCTTTGCTCCATCCGAGAGAAGAAGAGAAGAGGAAAAAGAAAGAGAAGGAGGACCCGATTGAAATTTTAAAACTCCGTGGAGCTAGATGAGAAGTTTTGTGACTCATGTGAATAGTGTTTTGTCCTTATCTATAATTTCATAGGAGTCCGAGGATCTTTTTATAAAAGTGCTAAGTCAAGGTCCGAATGGGCGTTGTCGGGCCGGCTTTTTACTATTCATGGGCCGGTCTGGTACTGTTCATCCGGGGCCGAATGACTTTCGCCCGGAAGGCCTTTTTCTTTTTAGCAAATGAATTTTCAATTTCTATTTATATGAATAGTATCTTTTTTTGTTATTTTTATATAAATTCAAATAGAGCTTTTAAAATTCTGAAAATTTTTGTATAGCCTTTTCATGATGTCTAGTATTTATGAAAATTTTGAAACTTTGATTTTGAGTAGTTCTTGCATGTTTTAAAAATACAAATTTTAATTGAAAAATGCATCTTCTATGATTTTTAATAATTATTTTATTTATCCAAAAATCATGAAACTTTATTTGGTGCTGTTTTATGAGATGGCTTACTTGTAGAAAAAAGTTTGGGGTCCATTGGAGAAAGTTAAATTATTTTCTATTTTATGCTTTATTTATTTAATTAGAAAATGAGGTGATTAGTGACTTCCGACTTAGGTTTTGTGAGACTTTCGGGTTGTTTTGTGAACCCTACACCACACCACTGTCAGATGATCCTTGAGAACTCCTTAGGCAATGGTGATGATATCTCGTAGAGTAGTTCAGCAAGTTGGTTTTGTTGGGTTGCAACTTTATCGTGAAGGAAAGTTGTACTCCTGTTGTTTATCATTTCATGCATCCATCAAGCATCATGTTTACCATTCCATCATGCTAAAGCATGCATCATTATCTACGTGTAGAATATACGAGAGTGAGTCGGATCGTGCTGATGAAGCTGTGGAGAAGATGTTGATACGGTTCGCGATGATCGAGCTTGAGAGAAGATCCGTCCGTCGACAACGATAATGTCAAGTTTGACTTCGACAATCCTTCTACGGAATCTAACTTTTTCCTCGCAACACGTGCAAGCCCGGTCCATTTAAACATTTCCTTGCGTTTTTACAAAACTTTATATCACCTTTGCTTTATGCTTTGCATTAGGTGATAGGAGTTGAGTGACAACCTAATTGATGCATTTCCATTCCTTGATTATTTCAATATCTACCTTGATAACCTGTTTTGCTAAAATGCTAGAACGCTTAGCCTTGCTATATTAGTTAGACTTTTGAGTCAAAATGTGACAAGTCCCTTATGAAAGCCCGAAGAGGCATTTGATGAGAAAGGATGCTATATGAGAAAACCATCTTCGGGATATGGTGTTGAAATTGAGACCGGTCGGGTAATTTGCATTGAGAATGGAGTCTCAAAGGTAGTATTTCCGGCTTGTCGATTAAGGACTTGAAACGTGTAGGCCTGTGTAACCGAGACTATGGAACGCAATTTGCGCCGAGGTTGTTGGACCAATGGCACGCCCGGGTCATGGGTGTCGCCCCATCACGGTCGACCCTAGTTCGACGCATACCGTAAGCCCCGATCTTGGGGGTGTCAAATCGAAACGCATACAACCGCAAGACGGGAGTGGAGAGATGGCGGGAGTACATGTTACCCTCGTGGGTTAAAGTCCCGGATTGGAGGTGTACGGTATTCTCGGGTGGCGAGGACGCGGTTCCGTTTTGAGTATCCGGAAAGGGTTGATATATGCAAGCTTAAGTGCTACATATGTCGCGGTGTGGAAAGAACTCCCCAGCTGGGTTAATCGATTTCGAAATCGCCGTGCTTCTCGGATATGGAGACTCGGTTTCCCGACTTATATCGTAGATTAATTATGGAACAATGAGAAGTTTGGAATAAGTGATGGAGTATTTAAGAAGTGTATGCTCTAGTATAAAATCACCTAGAGTAGGTGAGAAACTAAATTGAGATTAAAAATGTTGAAAGTAAGGATTCACTACTAGTAAGCTTTTCTCGCAAAAAAGGAGTCCTTGATTCTTGCTAAACCTTACCTTGAATCCTATTAGACCAAAGATTCCCGAAGTCTTCCTATTTTCTTTAGTCGGGTAAGTCTTGTTGAGTACTCCCGCACTTCGTGGTTTGTTAACCCCTGTTGCAGGTGTAATCGACTTCGGCCGTTTAACCAAGGTTATGTCTGGTGGCACCGCGACATGATCCTGGTTTATCTTCCGATTCTACCTAGCTTCCGCGAATTAAGTTAAGTTTACTCAAATGTAACTTACTCACATTTTGTAAAATTAATGTTATTATTCTTCCGCACTCGATCTATATTTTTATAACAAATGTTGTAATGTTGTAGTTACTCCTTTGTTGATCCCGGTATGAGATATCAAATGTAACTTCTTAAGTTATCGGGTGCATCACCGCACGGTACCGCCGTCGAGGTCTTTGGAACAAGTGGCAAAGTGTGTGGGCCCTGTATTTAGGAGGTTCTGTTACACTATTGATCTTGGATTATATTTCAGGAAGAAACAAGATCTTAGCATAATTGGGTATACGGATGAGGCTATTTATCCGATCCCTATAATGGATTATCACAGATCGGGTATGTATTTCTTAGTGGTGGAACAGCTATCTCCGGAAATCATCTAAGCAAACTTTGGTAGCGACATCCACTAACCACTCTGAATTGATTGCATTATATGAAGCAGCCAAAGAAAGCATTTGGCTTAGGCGTGTTCATCAACATGTACAGTAATGCATGTGGAATTAATAATACGCCTACCCCTACTATTATCTATGAAGATAATTCATCTTGTATTGCACAAGTTCAATCAGGTTATATTAAATCAAATACCACAAAGCATATTTTACCTAAATTCTTCTATACGCATGAAATGCAAAAGAATGGAGAAATTATGGTAACTCGTGTTAAATCTTGTGATAATCTTGCAGATGTATTCACAAAGGTTTTAGCTCCACCAATTTTGAAAAATGTATACGTGGGCTTGGCATGAGGGAGACTACGAGAAATACAAGAGTCAGGGGAGAACTCCTTGATTGAATAAACCTCGATTATTGTGTCCCAGAGACATACACAATGACTATTCTAGAAGAACATTCAATAAATTTTATTGTACTCTTTTCCCCGTTATGAGTTTTTTTCAAGTTTCTCATAAAGGTTTTTAATGAGGCAATTTATGTGCAATTAACAAGAACGGTATATATGTACTCTTTTCTCCATAAACCGATTTTTTTTTTCCACCGGGTTTTTTAGGATGGAGTTTTTAACGAGGCATAATATCGTGGTAATCGCCTAAAGGGAGTGTTGTAAAACATATGGACTTGAATATAGAAAGAGGAGGAGGCGAATCCTAATCCTAGTCCGTTTGTCTTGTGGGCGATTTCCAAACTCTAGGACTTATTCGGACTATATATACATGGGAGATCCTCCATTGTAATCAATCAATATTCAGCAATAAAGAATAGTCCCACAATTGTTCTCTTGTGTTTACATCTGTGTTTGCATTATTATTGAGAGCGAGAGCGGATCCATCGACAACGACGTGTTTTATTACAGAAACCAGAACATGATGCAATGCGAGTATCCTTCTCCAATGCTAGTTTAACCAGAAACCAGAAAAGCAGATGCTGCTCAGTTTTGTCTTCCGATGGAAGAAACAAGGGAAGCGAAACCCAACTGGGCCTACGGCGCGGGCCTGAAGCTTTATTAGCCCATGGGCCAACCTACTCGCTTTGCGTGTGACCGGCACCGGGTGAGGCACGCCGGCGAGGACGGCAACGTGACCAGCAGCAACTGACGACTCTCCAAGTTGAAAGTAGTAGCTAGTACTCGTACTCCTATATAGTATGCACCAAGGGGGCCGATTTCGAAATGAGGAAAAAACCGACCACAACGCCGGATACGTCATGAGTGGTGGCAGACGTGGCAGTCCATGGCCCCCACCTGTCCAAAAATTCGAACGCCCAGAGAGGCAAACACGCACGGGCACGGCTCCCCAAACCAAAATCTCCCGCCCCTGGAGGCCTGGACGGACAGTGGCTGCGTGATGCCTGCCTGCTGCTCGTCCGCTGGCCGCCGCCGCGCAACAAAACTGCAATCCGCTCAAGCTCATCCCCGCCCCGCGCCTGCTTATCATTTCGGCAAGCGCCACCACGCACACCACGCCACCTGCCCCCCAAATCTGATTATCCCAGTCGCGCAAACCAGGATACATATCTTTTCGATTTTGGAAACAACGGCGCCGCTCTGCTTTCTGAAATCACAATCACGCAAAGCCAGAATCTCTTCTGGTTTCCTAGAGCAATAATCGCTGTAAGCCAGGCGTGATTCTAGAGATTTCCGCAAGATTCTAGCGTCATTTTCGAACAAATCCCCAACATTCTCCAGATTCCAACAAAATAAACTAATCCAACTACTGAACAACCAACCCCATCATAATTGCAGAAAGATCACGGTTAGAATTGCAATCGAACGAATGCAGAAACCAGAACATGATTGCAATGCTAGTATCCTTCTCCAAATCCGACAAAATCAACCCGTCCAACCATTGGACATGTGCGCATCCAGAAATCCAAACACAATGCAACCAAAAATAGGAGTCAAGGCAACAGTACCGGAATCGTAGCATAGCTTCAAACTTGATGTTCATCATACAGGCAGGGGAGGAGCACGACGACTGATCAGCACGATCAACCATCCAAGTTTTTACAGACAACAGACTACTACATCTGATACTAATGGAGGGCTACGAACGGATCAGCAAAATCCAGATAGGTAGGGAGGTGGAGAGAACTATACTAATGGAGCAAGGACAGGCACAGCCACGAACGCAGGCAGCCTACTTCTTGGCCTTCCTGGCCGCGCCCTTCCGAGCCGGAGCAGCAGCGGCCTTCTTCGGGGTGGCCGCCTTCTTCTTGGGCGAGGCCGCTGCCACCTTCTCCTTCTTGGGAGCAGCAGCCGGCTTCTTGGCGGCTGCTACCTTGGCGGGGACGCCTTGGCGGAGGTCTTGGCGACCTTCGGAGGGCGGCCGCGAGGCTTCGGGGACGCGGGGAGCAGGAGCGGCGGGCTTGGCCTTCGCCTTGGGCTTGGACACCGCCGCCGCCGCCTTGGGCTTCGCCGCAGTCTTGGCCTTGGCCTTCGGCGACGCCTTGGGCTTGGGAGCTGCGGTCTTGGCAGCCTTGGGGGCTGCCTTCGGCTTGGGGGCGGTGGCCTTGGGCTTGGCTTCGGTGGCTGCCAGCTTGAACGAGTTCTTCACCCGCGTCAGCTTGCCGGCGGCGGCGAGCTTCTTCAGCTGCGAGGCCAGCTGCTTGCGGAAGTTGGGGCGGAGGTTGCCGCCGTGCTTCTCCTCCACGTACTTGCTGATGGCCACCGAACTCGACCCGGTCCTCTCCTTCAGGGCAGCGATTGCCTCTACAATCATCTGCAACAGCACCCCACAAACAATCCATCTTAGATTCAAGATCGAATTCGCGAACATGAACAAAACCGATCGAATAGATTCGTCATCAGAAACAAGCAATCGACAAAACCAATCCAACGGAACAGCTAATAAATTCGATCGCAATGGACTGAACAACCGGCCGCTCTCTCACCTCGGCGTAGGGCGGGTGCGCCGCGGCCTTCCTCGCCGTGTCCTTCTTCTCCTTCGGCGCCTTCTTCTCTTTCGGCGCCTTCTTCTCCTTAGGTGCCGCCTTCTTCGCCTTGTCCTTCTCCGCCTCCTGAGCCGCCGGTGCCTCGGCCTCCACCTCGGTCACCGGAACCTCCGCGGCAACTGCAGCCTCCTCCGTCGCCATCACAACAACTGCTACCACTACACTCCCAAACCTCTCCGGAACCGCTACTGCTTTCGCTCGCTGTGTCAGCTGTGGCTGCGTCGGCGGCGGTGGGCGATGAAACCGGAGGCGACGACGACGCCGGTTAAATAGCGCTGGTGGATAATGGAAAGGCTCCGCGCCGTGATTGGTCGAGCGGGTTCACACGCGGATCGCTACCCCGCCGTGTCTGCAGCGCCGCGCGGGCCGTCGGATCCGCCGAGATCCAACGGCTGCGGACGCTCGCCGCGCGGTGGCTCGGATGCGGCGTTCCTGCGTCGACGCCAGCGGACTCGAACCTGTTTAATCTGTGCTTCTCTCTCGAATCCTCGAGCTCACCTCTCGCGATGTGATCGATCGTTTGCGAGGAAACTCGGTGTGTTTGTAGGGGACTAAATTTTCTTTCGAATGCGAGTGGTTTCGTGTAATTTGGTTGAGGATTCACGGAGAAATTGGGGAGTCGGTGAGGACAGGTCTGTTTTGGGGAATATCCGTGCAAGTGTGCTTCTCTTCCCACTTTGGGACAGGAGTTCTTCAGGAATGATCGATCGTTTGGAACCAGATTTTATACGGACATGGATCCTGAAATTATCTTTCAAATGGAAGTGGTTTTGAACGATTTGGCTGAGAATCGGACGAGAAATAGTCGATCAAGTGATGGCTTGTCTAGACGGTAATTCTAATGCGTGTGTGACGATAAGCGTGCACGGGCTCACTTTGCCGTGTACCGCACCTAGAGTGCTGGTGCATTACATGCGGCCAAAAAATATGAAGGCCTGTCACATAGCATCTAGGCCGTAGGCACCAGCACTAATGTATTTATCAAAATCAAACAAGAGGATATCAGTGACTTGTGACTAGTAGATTCAGAACAAAAAGAGAACAGTGATCAGGTCTTATAAGCCTAGAATTTTTTCTGCTAAATGTCACATTTTTTTTAAAAAAATAATGGATAACTAGCGGTGTGATTTCAAATTGAAAATAATATAATTGTAGAGTAGAAATTAGATCTATCAATCAAGAGCTTGTGTTTAAAAAAGTGGATCAGAGTTCCTTACTTTAGGCATGCTTTGTGAAGATAGCGGATTTCCATCACAAAGTTGGCACCTCCTGCTCTTCATCGGATGTCTTCGTGTAACCACCATCGTTGAATCCACGCTTACTTCGGCCAAAGACAAGATTTTTGACTCGTTAGCAATGATGGATGTGGAATCGACTGCACAAGTTTGATAATGCAAGAGGAATTACATGAACATATCGAAAAGTATAAAATGTAAAAAAAACATTTGCATTCATTTCTGATGGAATGCTCGACGAGTCCCCATGCAAAGTGCATGTCCTTCCCATGCAGACCACACCGCCATATCACCCAAAATCAGGTACCCTATCCGCGTCTCCCCGAAAATCGCTACCGTGCCCACGGTTCACCCACGTTGTTCGGAAAACCTTGTCCAAAAAACAATGTCTTATCTTCCTCGTCTTTCCCCCTCTATCTACAACGCCGCCTCTCTCTCACTCGGTCTCTCTCCTTCCCCTCTCTCTCCCGACGTGGCAACCCTCTGCATTAACTAGGCATATCTATGCTAGATATAGAATCTCAATATGTCATTTAAGTTGATATAAAATCACATGGTCCTAAAGCCTAGTTCTCACCAAAATACAACACAGTCGTGTAGGGGCTTATTTGGGACTATGGGTGAGATTCGTGCGGCGCTTATATACGCTAAGCGGGTGGGAGGCCGCTTCTGCGATTTTGCGTGGTGGGCGGCCGACAGATTGATGTTCGTCGCGCGACGTTCTGCGGGATTATTCTACGTTTCTGGCTCATAAGCCATGTGGTCGTGGTCCCAAATGCAGACCCTAGGTGATTAGAGCAAAGGCAAGAGGGGGCGCTTATATAGAAGTGGGAGTAGTAACGGTCAAGGAAGTGCCACACTGTAATTGGTCGAGAGGGTTCACACACGGATCGCTAGCTCGTTGTGGCTGCAGGTTCATCGGCCGTCGGATCCGCCTAGATCCAACGGGTGGGTATGCTCGACGCGCGTTGCCTCGGATATTGCCTCTTGGATTGATCTTTGGTGGACGCGAACTTGTTGCAATTGTGCTTCTCTTCCTCAATCCCCGAGCTCCTCTCTTGTGACATGATCCATCGTTTCCAATGAATCTCACTATGTTTGTAGGCGACTAAATTATCTTTCGAATGCAAGATGTTTCGCCTAGTTTGGTTGAGAATTCAGGGAGAAATTGGGAGTTCGGTGCAAGCACAATAATCGGGAGCCTCATGAAACATGTTTGCTCCTTTTCTTACTAAAAAACTAATTTGATCGTTTTTAAGCAAATTTTGGAGTGACATGGGAGATGTTCTATTAAAGTTGGGTTGTTTTACGTAGATTATTGTGTGAGAGGGAAAAGACGTAGGTATGCCAACCAAACATACCTAAAAAGAAAAAAAGAAAAAGAAGAGGGACGATTTGTAATTCAATTATTGCCATTCCTAACTACTCACCTCAGGACTAGAAAAAGAGGCACCAGATTACTCTAGTCACTTTAGAGCTCCCTACGTCTTTGGACTAGAAAAAGAGGCACCAAGTAACTCTAGTCACTTTATAGCTCCCCACGTCTTTGTAGTAGGGCTATCTATCCTAAACCCTGAATGCACTCTATTGCACAATGCATGGCCTAAGCAAAAGCAAAGCTCTCACATTATAACTTCACCTTTAGGATTGCTTTCCAACTCCTTTTCCTCATGACTGAACACTTAGCTTGATATTGTCATGAACTTCCATCTCCACCATCTCTTAAGCCTTGTTCATCACCATCAAGTGGACCCTAACTTATCAAACTCATTGAAAGGTTTAGTCCAAATGGTTAGGACATCAAAACAAACCTAGGACTTTCAATCAGCTAGTTGTTTTCTCTTAGTTGTGCTCTTTAGTGTGTGATGGAACCCAAAGGGTCCTTGTTAGATTGACCCTCCAGTGTTGCCACACTAAAGCGCTCTGATTCCTTTATTGGAATTTTTCACGCACTTAATTGTTGTTGTACCGAAGCTCCAATGCTCATATAACTCCTATGGCACTGGAGAGATAAGGTGTATGTGTTGTTCAACACTTCACTACCTCGACTGGAGCACTATTACTAGCTTCCATGCACACTAGAGAGCTTTGGTTAGTGCAAAATGACTCCTCTAAGCTCCTTCTCTCAAACCTTTTCAAATGGCTATCTCTAATAGGTCTCCCATGACATGAACATCACCTTTAACATAGAGTTAGCATTTAGTGGTTGAAGAGAAGTTTTCATAGAAATGAGTGGGATTGGAACCGGATACCTAATAAGCATCCAAAAAAAAAGATTGTGAATACAAATATGAAACCATGACTATCAATAAATTTTGATTTTTCAAAATTAGATCTTTTAATTAAGTGAATACAGATAGTTAATGTGTGGGTCTCAATTTGGGGTTTGTCAAGTAAGAATTGCCAAACCATTGAAGATGTGCTTTAATTTAACTTGGCAAACGCCTTGGGGAGTTGGCAAATTTCAACTTTTTGCCAAGTGAGAATTGTCAAACCATTGGAGATGCTATAAATAGTCGATCTACATAGATTTATATTATTCTATATCGTTGATATGGAAGTCACGAACATGAATTTTCAACCATATTTTTACTTCCCATAATGTCTTCATTGAGCTTCCTATATATCTAGTTCTAGATTTGGATTTATATATTTTTCTAATATAAAACTATGACCCATCTATTTTTTGCTAGTTTTTATAGAAAACAGGCTAGGCCTGCAGAATGCGACAAGAATCGGTATATGCCCAGCCAGATAATAACCATAAGGAGCCCAGTAGAGTTGGACTCAACAACAAATGCAATTTCAGCCCACTCATGAATACCAACAGCCCAACATCCATCCAGGCAAGCCCACTAAACTGGAGGAATTCTCTTCACGGCCTCACTACCATCAGCTATATATAGAAGCTCCCATTCCCACGCGCTCCTCTCTCTAAACCCTACCCCGCAGCCGCCGCCGCTCCGCCTACGCGCATCGCAAACCGCCGCCGCGTCCCCGGGACCTCACCGACCACCTTCAACTTCAACCATGGTGAGTTCCCCGCCAAACTGCCTGTATCCAGCTCCCAGATCCAGCGCGTCCCTGTGACTCGCACGAGGGCTAATTCGTTCGTGTTGCGCAGGCGGACGTCGATGTGGAGCCTGAGGTCGCCGCGGGCGCGCCCAAGAAGAGGACGTTCCGCAAGTACAGCTACCGCGGCGTCGACCTGGATGCGCTGCTCGACATGTCCACGGACGACCTCGTCCAACTCTTCCCGGCGCGCGCCAGGAGAAGGTACCTTTCTTGCCGCGATCCGTTTTTGTTTCCGTGGGATTTTGGTTTGCGGAGATCTGATGTGATGTTTTTGTTTTGGTAGGTTCCAGAGGGGTTTGAAGAGGAAGCCGATGGCGCTCATCAAGAAGCTGCGCAAGGCGGTCAGTTTCCAACCGCTTAATTTTCGTTACCTCATTTTGTTAGTGTTTTAGTGTGGTCCGATCTGTATAATTGCGTGGATCTGTTACGCTCTCTTGATTATATGATGCTTATTAGATGATTCTCGTATTTTTTGGTGCGTGCTTGTGTTTTCCGTAGAGCAATTAGAAATGTGTCTGCTCGAATGAGTTAGATCCGTGTTCTCTGAATTGATTATCTGTACGATTCTGGTGTAGCATGTTTTTTTTGTTCAACTTGGTTTCACAAGTTGTACTTTGAGAAAAAGTCAAGTGGCTGTGGCTGTAGATTTTCTATTTGGTTGTAGTGTTACGTTTACTCTAAATTTGCACTTGGAAGGATATGCAGTCGATCAAATAACACTGTATTATAAAGGAAATTCATGATTACTTGCAAATTTGATAAGCTCACGAGCCCCGGGTTTTCTGGTGGCTTAGCTTAGCTTGAGTGTGTAGCAAATAAGGTTTGCTGGCACTGAGTGTTGCGATTATGAATTGTGTGTGAATCTTATGACGAGCAGACTTATTGTTTTATAGCTCTTTGTCATTTGTTCTGTTGTTTTTAACTGGGATTTTAGACAAATATGGACATGTTGATTTAATAGTTGCAAGTAAATAACTTTTGAATTGCTTAATGTATGGTGCTTTAGTTTTCTGTTGTTTTGGTTATATGCCTGTTGTCTTACAGAATTATAGCATCTGTTGAAGACTATTGGGATGATGATATATCAAAATTTCTATCTAGAATATTCAGTATTTTTGCTGCAGTTTTGTTTTGTGCCAGCAAGACATGGTCAATGCAAGATTCTGTGTTGATTGATCTGATTGCATGTGTTGAACTTTATTTACTTATACCTGATATACACAATTTCCTCACTATTTATCTCACTGCTGTGAACAGAAAAAGGATGCTCCTGCCGGTGAGAAGCCAGAGCCAGTGAAGACCCATCTCCGCAACATGATCATTGTCCCTGAGATGATTGGAAGCATTGTTGGTGTCTACAATGGCAAGACCTTCAACCAGGTTGAGATCAAGCCTGAGATGATTGGCCACTATCTTGCAGAGTTCTCCATCTCCTACAAGCCGGTCAAGCATGGTAGGCCCGGTATCGGTGCCACCCACTCCTCGCGGTTCATTCCACTGAAATGAGTTGTTACCCAGATCTGTAGTGTCCCAAGGTTCCAGTGGCATGGTCCTTTGAGCTTTGCTACTTGTTTTGAACAAGTTACATACCCAAGACATTTTGTTTTGTTCCAGCTCTAGAATTCAAAGCTAAGCATTGCACAATTATGCTGTTTTGTTGGAAGTATGTGAGTTGAATCTTATCTAATATGTGATGCTTCTTTGTTGTTTCCTTGATTTTGGGTTGTTTGTTTCTGAAATTCTGAAGATGAGGCTAACCACAGGCATGGTGTGCCGCGAGTGGCTTGATCGGATTTAAATGTGAATACGCTGTCAAATGTATCGGGCGCCCTGTTAACGTGTTACCTTTATCAGAACATTAATCTGCTAATTAAGCAGCCGACATAATAAAGCTCCTTATAGAGAACTGGAGAAGAATTAGAGAAATGTACTGACGATGGCGATCGATGAACCTGCAGAAGCACATTAAAAACAAAGATTTAGCCCCTTAAAGCAGTACAAAGATGTATCTGCCAACTGCCAACTATTGGTATTCACATTCTGATAAGAGAAGCAAATCAAAAGAATATAAGGCATGTAGAAGTAGAAGGGCACGTCCATTAGACAGTGATGAGAAGTTCTGAAAAAAAAAAAATCTGCCATTTAGCAGCAATAAAATCTGTCATATAGCAGCAATGCTGTTTCAATCTATTTTCCTCTCATCTCCATTTACTCCTGTTTCTGTGCAGAAAGATCAGTGAATGTAAAAGAAAAGCAGATTAATAGTACAAAAGAAATTCCAACCGGAAACATCCATGATTAGCCCATGGATGGCATCCTCAAAAATCCAAGCTGCGGCTAACTTGATCAGATGGGACATTTGGACATGGCAGAGAGAGTGCAAGGGAGCAAGCGAGAGAGGAAGAACAATCCTAAGTTTTTTCTTTCAATTCGCCGCTGCTCCGTTAATCAGACATCCGGACATAAAAAAAGATACGATGTTGGTGGGCGGGGGATGACGAAAGGATAGGGGTTCATGGTCGCTTTTACTTGGATTGTTAGGACCTTGCTCTGTATTGCAGACACAGAGGTATAACCTGGCTCCACGTGTTTGCGTCTAATACGAAGTCCACAGGGGTCATGTATTCGTGTCCAATTACTTGAGGTTCAATATAAAAAATTGTGAGCCCGGTGCAACGCACGCACACATAAGGCATACAATAATTTCCTTTTTCCTGGAAACAATGTACCCTTTAAAATTGTATGGAAGTTATAGACTCTAACAAGGACTACATTATTGGCCCCTGTTTGGATCCATGGTTTAGAGTTAGTTTGAGCAAGTTGATGCTCAAATAGCCCTAAAGTATCCAGAATATGAGGGTTACATTAGAGTTAGTTGCATCTAACCCACCTAAAAAAACTAGCTCACTCAAGATGTGCTAATTAGAGTTAGTTCAGGTTGGGTCCACTAAAAAGTGCATTTTGTTTCTCCCTCCACCTATACCAAATAATTGGACAAGTATATTTAATGTCAATCTAACCCTTCCATCCAAACACCTCTAGGGCTAGAGTTAGTTTGTGGCTAAAGTTGAAGTTATAAACTAACTCTAACTCTAACTAAGTTAGAGTATCCAAACAGGGGCCATTGCAGTTTACACATTTTCCCCTTTAAAGCAATTTTAGTATCAAACCGCATGTACCTAAACTATTCAGCATGTGGTCAAACTAATAGAATACCCTAACAGACCTAACAAAACCTCATAAAGCCAACCAAAACTTATTTTAGGGTGATAGTGATAAGTTCGAAAAAAATTCCATGTACCTAAACTACATTTTTTTTGAGGGCCATGTAGATAATTCTCCCATGAAGTTAACATACTGCCTCCGTCCCAAAATAAATGCACTTCGCTTTCTAAGAAGTCATTTTTTTTAAAAGTTTGATTAGATTTATAAAAATGTACTAATATTCTTTATGCATAATAATCATCATTAGATTCGATACAGCATGGAGTCTACTTCTATAGTAAGTTTATTTGGAGATACAAATGTTGATGTTATTTTTTATATTCATAGTCATACTTTGCAAAATTTGACACATTGAGAAGAGAGTTGTGAATTTATTTTGGAATGGAGCTTAGTAATTGTATATTTTTGTTCTTGCAGGAAGAAATAAATTCTCCTTTTTAAAAAAATGTGTTGAATGGATTGAACTTTGGAGGTGGCAGGATAAGCAACTTATATGGGCCCTAAAACAGAATGGACCAGAAACATGGGCCTGAAAAAAAAGCAGATGTACGATGCTGACCTCGCTAGCTGACTTCGGTGGCACAGAGGGATCTTCACTTCCCCCAGGCCGGTCCAGGATGACACGGATCGGGCCCAAGGGACCAACGACTCGGTGCTTGCCTGACAGTTTGGGACAACAATTAAATTCGTGCGGCATATCTAGGGTTTCCTACCTAAACAACCAACCAAATCGGGTAGATCAAATCCGAAATCGCAAAGAAAAATGATTTCGGGAGGACTATGGAAGCATTCGAGCCGAAGAACACTATAATCGATGGAGCTAGGGTTACGGGATGGGGAAAAGTGGATTGGGGTTACCTCGCTGTCAGATCCGCCGCCGTAGGTCGAATCGGCGCTCTGGTCGGTGGAATGGCCCGGGCTCATCTCGCCGGAGCGGGTCCTCGGCGGCGACCCAAGAGGGGGGGCAGAGCGGGTCCGGCCATGCTGCCCGCCGTGGCACCTAGGCGCCCAGGGGCACTCCTCCCGAGCACGACGGGTGGCCGCCACGCTGCCGGACCGCCTCCTCGTCGCTCATCACCGATCTCGTCCGCTCGCAACGCCGGGATGGAGGAGGAACCAGGAAGATGAGAGGGGACGGGGAGCTCGAGAAGAGTGGAGGGTGAGTGGTGACCAGAGATGGGGAAGAGGAGGAGCCATACGGGGTGCTCTTATATGGAGGGAAGAAAGGGACGGCGCGGTATGTTCACCCCACGGAGTACACGGTGACTGGATTCGATGAAGATGGGCAAACCAAACAAGCGCACCTGTGCTCCATCTAGCCGGGTCAGCCCAAAAAACAAGCAACCAAACGAGACCTAGCCCAGGCCATCCTGCAGACCACCTACAACCAAACAACACCTCAAATTCACTTTTGGGCCAGACCAAATAGGGCCAGGCTAGGCTGGGATAGCCGGGCTAGGATAGGATGGCAAACCAAACACACCCCTAATAGCTCCAAGTGTGCGTGCATGTTGTGAGCGTACGCGTTGTATTATATAAAAAAAAAAAATCTAATGGCTCCAATTCTCCAACTAGATATGACGTGGACTTTGATGCCCGGTTCCACTACTAAAAAACCCTCCTGTAGCTACGTTTTTTTTTTTTAGATAATAGACACGCTTTTACACTTATATGTTTGTTGTTCATTTTGTATACACTCGATCTCCTTTGGGTAGCGTTTCTCTGCACGAAACAGAGTTTGCTATCACTTTGGAAAAAAAATCAATTCAAGCTCACTCACACACATTCTGCTTGTTCAGCGATGACTCAATGAAACATCACATGCTCCAACCTTCAATTTTATTGTTCATATAGAAGAACTAGAAATTCTTTTGCATAGTGGTGTGTCGCTGGCACACACCCCTTCTGGCAAGCTAGCCGATCATGGGAATGGTGTCAACCTTGTCGTTGGAGTCGAGGAAGATCCTGACTCGCCGGGTGTTATATTCCATGGTGACTGAGTATCCGGCTGGGATGACGTGCACGTGGGTGCACGGCCAGACCTCGCAGATCTTCTTCTTGGCATCCTCCGCCGACATGCCCACCACCTCCGGCCATGACCATCTTCCGTGCTCGCGCCTGGAAATTTGACAAGGGAAATTAACAGCACATTGCATGCCTGCTTCATTTGATGGGGAAATTAACAGCACAGTCGCTCTCTTCTTGTTGCACAATTATAGTTTCCTAGCTAGTACGACCCTAAGCGCCACCGTTCGAGCCGGTGCCATTTGTATGTGTATGGCCTAATGGTGTCCGGGGCATCTCGCTACAGGTTTCGAATGTTTTGAAACAATCTCACTTCTCTTAATGCAGTATGGGCGAGTGCCCGCTTTCGAAAAAAAAAAAAACGGGGACAATCGATCACTCAACTATGTGAGACCTGTGTTCCATGATAAAAGCTTGAGTGACAGAGAATATAGCTAGGTAGGTACCGGGGCTGCATCGCCAGTCGAGTGGCGGCGACGGAAACAACACCTGTGTTGTCGGAGGCAGCGAGGGAGGCCAGCAACACGGCCAACCAGGACAATGCAGCGAGGGAGGCCAGCAACACGGCCAACCAGGACAATGCCACGATCGCCTTCATGACCAAGCCGGTCGACGACGACGCCCTCATCGCACGCTCTGAGGCCCCTGCAGCGAACACGGACGTATAAAACTTGCAAACACGAAATCAATCTAAAATAGGCTACGCATGTTAATCAAAGAGCTGAAGGGAAGTACGAGATTACCAACACATCAATTTCCAAACCTGATCGAGTTTTATTGAATCATAGATGTGTCTCACAAGATACCTCTCTGTTTCTTGGCGACGCTAGAAACTCGCACAGGGAGAAGCGAGTCCGTTTCCTTGCACGAGACTCATCCAATGACCGTCTGGACGCACAAAGCAAGCACGTCCACACGCGTGCCTCCTTAATCGGATCAAGCACGTCTCATGCATGAGCGGCTATCCATGCACGTATCACACGCATGCATCATATATAGCACCAAGTCCGACGTAGCCATATTGGGGTCGGTAGTATATTATGAGTTGAGAGTTGGTGTGCTGCATTGCATGCTGACGTAGCCATGCATGCATGAGGGTGCCGCAAGGCTATTAGGCCGCTACGGACGGACGCAGGTGGCGGCGCTGACTGGTAGCTTGTACTGGAACGAGTTGGCATACTCGAAGGAGATGGTCTCGCCGCCGAGTAGCGCCGGCCGTCGTTGACGTACGAGGCAGTTGTCGTGACGCAGGCGCCGCTATCGCGCATTCCTGCTCGTCACCGGCAGTGCGACGATCCGACTCTGATCAGACAACGCTACGTGTGCTCAAGTATAACACAATATTCCAATTCCGTATCTGACACTTACGTCTTCTATATATATTTAACAAGTATAACTGAATCGATTAGATCAGAATATATAGGAGCGACCACATCTAGGTTACTTATAATGATACCGAAGTTATTCAGCTGGCTTGCACAATCCAAGCACCGATCGTGGTGGTATTCTCTTCGATCGCCCCCACCCCAGCTGCCAAATGATCTCATCCTAGAGATCTTCCTCCGCCTGGAACCTGCCGCCGTCATCCGCTGCGCCGGAGTCTGCAAGTCATGGCGGCGGGCCATCATCGACAACGCGTCCATCCTGGGGCCTCACCTCGACCACTTCCTCGGCCCCAGCTTGCTGCTCGGCGTCTTCCACTACGACGGAACTACAGCGAGCCTACGGCGCACGCCGGGGCCGTTCCAGTCCGCACTCCCGTGCTACGGCGGCGGGGGCAACGAGACTCCTGCGAATTATTTGATGCCCGCCACTATGTTCGCAGCAGTTCCAACACTGCTGTCGTCCAAGGACGGGTTCATCCTGCTCAAAGCAAGAAGTATCATCGATAGTCTATGCCTTTGCAACCCCATGACCGGATACTGCACCATTATCCCCACCGCAGCAGACAGATACTGCAAGTACATCTTGCTCACCTGCCCCTCCTCCTCCTCCTCCTCCGATGACGCCCCGGCAGTGCAGATACTCGCCGTGCACGGAAGGGGAGGAATTATGTTTCTGGATGAAGAAACGCTGGCGTACCAGCTCTTATCCACATCCGGCGATAGAGCTTTGGTGTGGGGACCAGTGGTCCAATCTTTTTGGCGATCATCACCTGGAGCCGGGTCGTCGTCTCTCCATGCGCATGGATGGCCGGCACACGGCTGTTGGCAGGGACACCGTGTACTGGCTTGCCGGGCCTGGACTCGAGATCACATTCGTCTTGGCCCCTTGACGTCCGCACTGGCCGGACTTGGACAATCGAGCTGCAAATGCCATGCCATCCTTCCGTCCTGGGGATGTCTGGCGATGGCCGGCTGTTCTTGGTACAATCCATTAATCATGGCCCCCGTATCCAGGTGTGGGTGCTGTCCTGTGATGCCCAGTGGACCCTGCACCGGACCATATCAATTGCCACGTGGAACCTGACCTATCTAAGCACCTTCTGCCCGCGGAGTAGGTGCGTGGTCGCCTTGTGGTCGGACCAGGAGCTTCTCGTTGACGTCGACAGCAGTGCTTCGAGTCCATGTATCAGGCGAATTGGCAAAAGTAAGGAGACCGCTGTAACTATTGCCCGTATGAGATGGATAGCTCGACTTACATCTCAAAGATGAAGCACTTTTAAGGCAACTTGTGCACTCACTCTGTTTTGGTTTGATGATTCACTCTACTAATATATATAAATGAACTCTAGTAACACTGTAACACTTTGATCGTCGAGACTACTTCACTTTCAGACTATTTGAAGGGATTATGGCTTTCTGCCAGACGTGTATTTAGACATATTTCTTCCATATCACTAGTTCAACATTATCATTTCAATGGAATATGTATATAATCAACGAAAGGTTTATTTGTGATCATCGAGAACATACGGATTTGTGCGCAACTGTGAAATTGGGGATTAACTTGTCTCTTGGCTAAATCAGATGGAAGTGGGAAAGAAAAGGTAGATTCACTGTCAAATCTACATATAAAAAACATAAATGAAGGAGATAATGGCCCTTGTCTTAAAAATATCTGGAATGGGAAAATCCCTCCCAATATCAAATATTTCATGTGGATTTTATCAAGTGAGGTCATGCTGACAAAAGACAACTTGATTAAGAGGAAACGGAAACGGAAACGGAGTCCTATTTGCTATTTCTATAATGAAAGTGAAACTTTTGAGCATCTGTTTTTCAATGTTCAGCTGCTAGAGTGGTTTGGGTATGTGTTGCTGGGTTTGTGGGAGCTGAAATTCCAGCAAGCTTAGACCAATGTTGGAGTTGGCTGAAAAATGCTTACCTAATGATGATAAATTTCATGTTACTGGTGTAGCAGCCATTTGCTGGGCTTTATGGAAAGCCAGAAATAATGTATGCTTCAATAAAAGATTATCAAAGATCCGTAGGCGGATTATTATACGCCATGCGAGGGGGCCGTGTAGCGTTTTCGGACAGGTTTATACTCGATGAAAAGAAGGCTGCATGAAATTCATGAATATCAATTTTTCAAATGTTCATTATCTGTTTGTGGTTGTACTTCAATGTCTTGTATTTATTTATTAAGTTGTCGCCCGGAGTTTGCCACAGCTCGTCCACGACTCCTTCCTACAACCGACAATGTTGTCGTGGGACTTCGTGGCGCTTGTGCGCGCGGGGTGCGCATAATCTTGTTATGCAGGTTGACCCGATGCTCGATGAGCTCACGACCTCCCTCATCGCTAGCGCCCATCTACCCTTACGGAGGACCGGGGCGGAGATCCCCTTCGCCGCCACGTATGGTACGGCTCAACTTTTTCGGATCTGCCGAGGTGTCGAGTTGGTCGGTGAGGTCGCCGCGGTGGGGGGGCGGGGGGGGGTGCTACGTCAACACCTTACGAAGATCTATAGTTTGGTTTTGGATAATTAGTGACACCTAAGTACTAATCTCTCGATGCTAAGTGTTTGACTAGATTGGAGATTGGTCATGACAAGCTTGGAGCACGGTGATCATGGAGGATGGATCGAGGTGATCCAAAAGACGATCAAGTGTCCAACTTGGAGATGTTTGGAGATCAAATTGGATCAAGGCAAAGGTATAACCATAGGGCCTTTTGATTTTCTTGATCAAGACACCATAGAGGGTGTGAGTGATTATAGGATCGATAAGCCGTACTATAAAGAGGGGAAACTTATCGTACATATCGGTCCTCCAGTGCCTTTAGGTTCAAAATTCATATGCATGCATTCTAACCTAGAGAGCTAACCCAACCTTCGAAATTGTTTGTGAAAATGCTAAAACACGAGCACATGGTGATGTACACGTGGTGGTGTTGGCACATTTGCGAAGGCGGTGATGCTTTGCGGGGTTGAGATGGGTTTGGGTACCGCTCACCCTCCCCGCCGAAGCTTTCGAGAGGCGGGATTCGGGCGCTTTTGAGAAAATGAAACGCTTATTTTCTATTGCGCCGGATGCATCGTGGTGATGAAAACATGCTGGCCCTCGTGCTCAAGTTGGTATACTTGTTGGGTAGCATGTCGAAGCAGAGGCGACGGCGAAACGACGAAACCTCGCAGTGGAAAGCCGCCAGGACCTCGCGGCCGGACGCTTGATCGACGCATGACACGGGTGTCGCGGTGGGCGGCGGGCTTGGCGTTTCGGCCAGGAAGCTTCGATGGGACTCATGGACGAAGTCCGCCGGTCGGCGTCCGGTCGATCTTGCAGAAATGTATATTTCCTCCCAACGGCTCCATTTCGTGTTGGGGCCTATTTATACCCCTTTGCCCGGCTTGTGCTCTCTCTCTTGGTCATTTGAATCACTCCTAACATCCTAGAGCTGAGCAACAAGCCCTCCCCACTCTCATTCTTGATTGTGTGAGCTTCATTCTTGAGAGAAGTGGACATCCAAGTGTATTTGCATCGAGTTCTTGCATCTAGAGGCACTTGGGGATCGTTGTAGAGCCGGTTAGTTTCCTTTTGCTCTTGGAGACACCGCTCTTAGCCGGCTTGGTGATTTGGTGGAGGCGTTGGCAAGAGAAGGTGATTATTCTTGGCCACCTCAGGTGATTTGTAAGAGGAATACGCAATCCTCGTCGGGAAGACGAATTGCAAGGAATAAATTGCTCGTGTCTTGGGTACCTCACTTGTGAGTGGTGGCTTGGGGCTAGCAAGTGCACCGCCTAGCTCAAGCACCATCCTTGTGTTGGTCGGCACAAGGAGACTAGCTTGTCGGTGTACAAGTGAACTCAGGGTCAACACATCGGCGTGTCATTTGTCTTGGTGATTGGCTCATCATCGTATTGTGTTTGTGTAGGATCCGATGGAAGCCTAGAGGGGGGGGGGTGAATAGGCTTAACCCCAAAATTGACACGTTAAAACTTCACGTGAGACTGCCGGTACACAAGAGGCACGGCACGCCAAGCGTCAAGTCGCGCACTTTGCCCGCGTGAACCGGACCAACGGAGACGAGGCAGAGAGCGAGAGAGACACTTCTCGGCAGGCGGAGCGGCATCGCCACAGAATCGGCGGTTGCGCCGCGTATCACCGAACGAGCACTCCCAAAAGCTAGTCCACGAAGCTGGAGTTTGGTGCTCAAGGTTCCCACTTGTTCCTCGCACACAAATATACCACAGAAAACCTTCCAAGGCTGGCGAAACCCAAAGCAACCAAGTAGATCGGGTCGAAGCCCTTTCTCACAAGACAAATATGCAATAACGTAAAGGGAGAACACGTGAGACAAGGATTTGACCCGTGGTTCACCGCACCCACAGGCCGGGCTACGCCCACGTTGTTGAGGTTGCCACACAAGGCTTAGCTTGCCCACCGGCTTGCTTTTTCCCTCGTTCACAAGTCTAGGGAGTTAACCCTAGAGATGTGGGGTAATGTATTCTTTGTAGAGTGAGGTTACAAACCTCCCAAGGCTGCCACACGAAGGGGGCAAGCTCAAGGGCGGCGCCTAGCCGTCTAGGAGCAAGCTCCAAGAGTAAAGAACCCTAGGGTTCCGGCCAAACGTGAACCAAATGCTCTTTTGAGTGGGGAAAGTAGTAGATCCGGCCTCCACAAGCGGTTCTTTGCCTTTTCCCTCAAGATTTGATGGTGGAATCGAAATCTTTGCTTGGGGAAGGAGGAGCAACAATGGAGGAGTGAGAAAGAGCAAGAGGTCTGCGTTTTCTCGTTGCTTTGTCGCGAGGTTGAAGATGAAGTGAGCGGGGGTAACCGTTGGGGAGGGGTAGAATGGGTATTTATACCCCACGGACCCAACGGTAGGATTTAAGTGTGGCTTTGCCAAGATCGACACGCTGCACCGCCGCGTAGGGCGCTGCACTGCCGCACCATTCATTGCGCTGCACGCGCCGCGCCAACGACAACGACAAAAGGTGAGAAGCAAGTGAAAATCTTTGGCCGGTCGGGTTTGGAGCCGAAAGTGTTGTGTGCGGATTTGATGTTTAGAGCACTTGGTCCACGGTACCCGAGAATCCTAGGATCCCTCTTAATAGTATGGCATTTTCTAAACTCAAGATTCGAAATATAAAATAATTTAAACGCCTTTGAGTAGGAAACACCACCATCTAGCTTATTTGGTACTTTTGGACTGTTCATCAACTCCATATTTTAATCCTCGCATGTCATCTTCGTAAAAACTCATTAGTCCCCTAATTCGGTGGTCATCAACGCCAAAACCCACTTAGAGCTTGATTGCACTTACAATCTCCCCCTTTTTGGTGATTGATGACAACCAAATTAGAGCTCACATAAGATGTAAAAGTCAAACTTAGATTACGAAGACCAAGGATGTAGGAACCTCCCCTAAATATGTGATTGAGTTTTGAATTCTCATGGTTGACCTAAAATGTCAATTTCACATATTTAGGTGTTGTGAGGCCTCCCCTTAATGTATAAGTGAGATTTGAATTCTCAATTTTGACATAAAAGTCAAGATATACATTTAGAGTGTGCAAGGCCTCCCCTACATCCATGGTTCTTTGTGGGGTGCTCAAAGGTGTCAGAAAATATATCCGTGATGCATAAGACAACGATAATATGATCGAGCACAAAAAAGTAATGCAGTGCATGCGCAGCGATAATGCGCGGCACTGCCTTCTGGCGCTGGAGGTGCGGCTTTGCCGCGACTATCGCCTGACAGCAACCGGAGACAACATCAGATCACGGCGTATATGACAAGATATATATACTCTAAACATGCGGCGGGATAATTAAAAAGCGAGTTTAAGCAACCAACAACCAAATGCGAGGAATAACAAGTCATAGGTGGCATTATTACATAAAATAGAGTTTCTCTCAAACTCACACCTAACAAGCTACTCTCAAAAGATCTAAACTCGAAGATCATTTGCTGCATCATCATCATCTTCCTCGAAGCGTCCGGGCGTCGAAAAAGTTTGACCCCCCTCACCCCTCATTTCTTCTAATTTTCTCCCCTTTGGCGTCAAGCACCAAAAGATCATAGAAAAGAGAAGAAGAGAGAGCGGAGTCACTCCTCTTTGGTGTCCTCACGACTGGAAAGCTGTGTCCTCGTCCTCCTCCGAGATAACTACTTGCGCTACGTGCGGAGCGACGCAGTGGAGCGTCCGAGGCTGGCTGAGAAAAAACTCCCAAGAAGGTCGACAAGTCCCGATCCCGAGCTACCGGTGGTGAAAAGCTCGGAAGATCATCTTGAGGTGGTCTAGGGATAGAAGGAGGAACTGGGAGTCCTTGCTTCTCCACGACACTCTTGAAGGGCTGTCTCACCTCCCTGCGCAACTCGTAGGTCTGCTGAGATGCGTATGTGCAGTGCCCAAATATAGCCTTGATCCACTTCTTCACCTTGGATCGAGACTTGCTGTGTCTCCCCGGGCCTAGAGCTAGAGGGCTCCTCCAAGTCCTCTCTGCCCGGTGAGGTGCCTCTGGCGAGGGGCAGCTCGCCCGCTGGTCTTCCCACCATCCAAGCCATGGGCTTCTCTATATTATAGGCGTGTGAAAGCAATCCTTGGGATAGATGTTCCCCCGACCCTCTCAATCATGAACATAATGTAAGGAGCATATGGCGGGTTCCTCCTAGCATCATCCATGGCATTTGCTAGTTGCCTCCAAATGAACTTTCCCACATTGAAAGTCTCATCATTCTGAAGTGAGCAAGCGATTTCTAGCATAACCATTCACATCGAGAGGTCGCTCCATCCTTAGGATCAATGGTGCATCTGCAGAGGTTGTTCATCACATAGAAGAAGTCCTTCAACCCCTTCCTCTTTCCAAGTAGGCGAGGATCCGCCCAAACAATCCCACGATAGTCTTGGCCTCAATGGGGTCAATCTCATGTATATCGTGTACTCTCTCGTGGTCAGCCCCAAAACCAAGTATCGGCGACAGAAGGTGACAAAGTCAACTCTGTAGTGCCTCTGTCGGTCATCCGATTGGATGGTGTCGGCGGCCTGTGTCGATAATAAGTGGCATGGAACCGACTAAGGATCTCCTCATTCCAATCATGCTTGAAAGACATGATATCTGTCGACTCAAACTTCTCACAAGCTTCAATTGCCTCATTGAAGGCCTCCTCCTCCTGTATGCGCCATCCTCTCAAAATCAATATAATGCATGGTTGTGATCTTGCTCTTGGTGGAGTGGAGGAGAAGCGTCGATAGAAATTGGGTGAAATGCTGCCCAAAACCTCTCATCAATCCCCTCAATGCGCTCATCATGCATAGACATTGTAAGCTCTAGCATCCGCTACTTCTCTTTGCTTCTTGAAGTAGCTCACGCATGGGATAGGAGGATCATTGATGGGGGCTATCATCTCAAACACACCCTCAACCTGCTGCATGTAGTCTGTTATCAAACACTAAGGGGTGATCACGGAGTGCCTTGTTTCACCAAGGGTACAATGGTGTACCCATATGCTGCCGCTTCTTTGCTCCTCGAGAAGCTCAATTTGTTCCCCTTCTTCTTTGCCGCCACCGCCTTGTTCGTACTTTCTCCCTCTGCCTCTCTTCTCCACAACTTTGACCCTCATCTTTCTCTTGCCACAGGGATCACCTCCAAGGTCCATCTATGCAAGATTTAGAGTTTGATCGAGAAATCGTCAAGAATAGGAAGTGGAATGACCAAATCTATGCAAGTGGAAGGGTTAGAAAAATAAATTTTGATGATTTTGAGCAAGCTGTCCAGGGTCGAGCACGGGTTGCGTAACCTTTGCCGCGTAGGAGGCACGCATCGCTGCGCAAGCACGCACGGCTGCTGCCGTGTCATGCTTGCGACGCTTGCCGCTCCCCTTGCTCAAATGTCATCTAAATTTATTTTAATAATCTTTCTAATGCATCTACTTAGCACAGATCACTTGACTATCACAATTTCGGATACAAATTGGAGAAAGCAGGTGCAAAAATTCCATGGATTCAAAAAGATTAGTAGGAATCTAAGTGAAATTTCTCCAAAGTTTGGAGTCAATCAATTTCACGAGATCAATGAGTCAAGCAATTTGAGGGATATTTCTTTGTTTTGAAGCGGCTAAGAACAGTTATGTTCTATTTGGGGCGGCATTGCCGCGCCCTCCCCTAAATTACCTAAACCATGGAAGAGTGAAATTGGTCGATTCCAATCATCAAAGCTACTTCCCTAGGATTCATACAACACTTAGAAACCGAAATCCATGAAAAATTGTTGCACATTGCGTAGTTCGGGCAAGAACTTTGAGGCTAGGGTTAGGTTACCTCGTTGATTGGAGAGGAAAGAAGAGAAGCTGCTCGGAGGAGAGGGAGCAGGGGCCGCCCGGGGACGCAGGAAGATGGCCGGCCGGCCGGCGGCGGCGGGGTGCCGGGCGGCGGCAAGTCGGGGGCGGCAAGGCGGACGGGCAACGGGAGGAGGACGACGCCGACCTCACCTCACGCGAGAGAGAAAGAGAGGGGCGTGCGGCGGGCGTCGGGTCAGGGAGGAGATAGAAAACCGATTGGGGCGGGGGTAGAAAAGGAAAGAAGAAAATTTGGCCCAAAAACGGTTCGGACGTAACAGGTCGGAAACCCTAGGCGCGCATCTGCCAAGCAAGGGACGCCCTTTCGCTGCCCGTGCCACACGGCACCGCCGCTGCCGCGCGAGGCACGCAACCTTTGCCGCCGCTCCGGCCTCTTGTCCTGCATATATATTGCCACTTTTAACCTATTTCTCCTCGGACTTGATCACAAAGACACCAAAATTCTTTGCCGGGGACAGATCATCGAAGATGAGAACAATGGCATTGAATTTGGATTAGAATTTGAAATCCTTTTGAAACACAATATGAAAGTTTTTTCACAAACTCTTCCTATGTCGAACTAGTGTCTCAAGCAGATTGCATGTGTCTTTGGAATTCAAACCAAGTTACGAGAATCGAGAATGTTTAGCTCACTACATAAAGCACAAAACCTTGACTCATCGAGAGGCTTGGTGAAGATATCGGCTAGTTGCTTTTTCGGTGCTCACATGGCGAATTGCGATATCTCCTTTGAGTTCGTGGTCTCTCAAGAAGTGATGACGGATGTCTATGTGTTTTGTTCTAGAGTGTGCTACTGAGGGGTTATTTTGCGAGTTTGATGGCACTCTCGTTGTCACAAAGAAGAGGTATCTTTGTGAAATGACATCCGTAATCTTTTAAGGTTTGCTTCATCCAAAGTAGTTGAGCACGGCATGCACCGGCCTGCAACATACTCGGCCTCGGCGGTGGAAAGGGCTACACAATTTTGCTTCTTAGAGCTCCAAGACACTAAGGACCGCCCAAGGAATTGACATGTCCCCTGAAGTGCTTTTTCGATCTACTTTGCCTTAGGCATAGTCGAATCTGAATAGCCAAGTAGATTGAACTTGGAACCCTTGGGATACCACAAGCCAAGGTTAGGAGTGAGTACTAAGTATCTCAAGATTCTCTTACTTGACCACGTTGTGACATTCCTTTGGATTGGCTTGAAAACGCGAGCACACATACACACACTAAGCATTATGTCAGGCCTAGATGCACAAAGGTAAAGCAAAGATCCAATCATGGAGCGATATACCTTCATGTCCACGGCTGGACCCTCCTCATCAAGATCAAGATGTCCATTGCTTGGCATTGGAGTCTTGATTGGCTTTGCCTTAGCCATATCAAACTTCTTTAGCATGTCGTGGGTGTACTTGGTTTGGCAAATGAATGTCCCTTCCTCCATTTGCTTGACTTGAAACCCGAGGAAGTACTTTAGCTCACCCATCATGGACATCTCGAATCTCTTAGTCATAGTCCTACTAAATTGCTCAACATACACATTGTTAGTGCTACCAAATATTATGTCATCGACATATATTTGGCATACAAATATATCATTGCTAACTTTGTGAGTGAAGAGAGTAGGGTCGGCTTTGCCTATCTCAAAGCCTTGTTTGAGCAAGAATTCCTTAAGGCATTCATACCCGCTCTAGGTGCTTGCTTAAGCCCATAGAGCGCCTTATGGAGCTTGTAGACGTGGTTGGGAAACTTGGGGTCTTCAAAACCGGGTGGTTGCTCAACATATACTTCCTCTTGTAGTGGGCCATTGAGGAATGCACTCTTGACATGCATTTGGTACAGCTTGAAGTCATGATGGGCAGCGAAGGCTAGAAGAATGCGAATTGCTTCTAGTCTTGCCACCGGTGCATACGTCTCATCGAAGTCCAAGCCCTCTACTTGAGTGAAGCCTTGAGCAACCAATCTTGCCTTGTTTCTTGTCACCAACCCATCTTCATCTTGCTTGTTACGGAAGACCCACTTGGTGCCAATGATGTTAGTCTTGGGTCTTTCCACCAACTCCCAAACTTCATTTCTTTTGAAGTTGTTGAGCTCCTCTTGCATGGCCAACACCCAATCCGGATCCTTGAGAGCATCATCTACTTTCTGCGGTTCCAAAGATGAAACAAAAGAGAAATGTTGACAGAAAGCAGCTAGATGAGATCGAGTAGTAACTCCCTTTCGAAGACTCCCAAGGATGTTATCAACGGGGTGATCCCGTTGAATTGTTTGTCGTAGTCGTGGGTGATCAACGCCTTCTGCATTTTCTTCTTGATCTTCATCATATTCATCGTCAGCTTCAAGAATTGGAGCAAGATCAAGTGGTTGAACAGGTGATGTAGGTGGATCGGTCGTTGTTAGGGTAGAAGGCGCGGCACGCCGCTGGCGTAGGGTGTGGCACCGCCCGTATTTGGACACTTCCAGCAGGCGGCGCGCGCACTTGATCATCGAGTACGTCAGCGGAATCTTGTGCAGCAACAACTGGTGGATCCTCCTCTCCATTAGCTTGATCTTCTTGAGGCCTTATGTCACCGATAGCCAATTGCTTGATTGCCTCACAAGGTGGATCCTCCTTTCCTACAACACTTTGATCAACTTGCTCTACTTGAGAGCCATTAGATTCATCAAATGTCACATCTATAGTGATTTCAACCCTACCGGTGGTTTGGTTGAAAACACGATAGGCATGCTCATTTGATCTATAACCAAGAAGAAAACCTTCATCAACTTTTTAGGTGCAAATTTAGAGGTTTAGGGGCCTTTTGTTGAGAATGAAACACTTGCACCCAAACACCCTAAAGTATGACACCTTTAGGTTTGTTACCGGTTAAGAGCTCATATGAAGTCTTCTTGAGTTTCTTGTGTAAGTAGAGGCGGTTGATGGCATGACAAGCGGTGTTGATGGCTTCACACCAAAAGATGTCCGAAGTCTTGTACTCATCAAGCATTGTCCTTGCCATCTCTATGAGTGTACGGTTCTTCCTCTCTACTACACCATTTTGTTGAGGGGTATATGCGGTGAGAACTCATGCTTGATGCCCTCTTCATCAAGGTACTCTTCAACTTGGGTGTTCTTGAATTCGGTCCCATTGTTACTTCTTATTCTCTTGACGGGGGAGATCGAATTCTCTTTGTGCCCTCTTGATGAAGGTTTTCACCTTCTCTTGTACTGACACTTATCAAAGACAAAGAAAACCCAAGTGAAGCGGGAGTAGTCATCAACAATAACAAGTCCATATTTGTTACCCCGATGCTAAGGTAGGCCACCGGTCCAAAGAGATCCATGTGTATCAACTCCAATGGTTGAGTAGTGGTCATCACGCTCTTTGGTGGGTGAGGTGCACCTACTTGCTTCCCGGCTTGGCAAGGTCCACATATCTGTCTTTATCAAAATCAACATTTGTTAGTCCAATGATGTGGTTGTCTCTCTCTGCGGTTTGGCCAAGTTCCTCATGCCAACATGTGCTAGACGGCGATGCCATAACCAGCCCATGCTAGATTTTGCCATTAGGCAGGTATCAAGCTTAGCCTCACTTTTGTTGAAATCAACTAAGTAAAGCTTATTCTTGAGTTTGCCTGTAAAGACAACGAGAGGAATCCTTTCTGAAAAGACTTCCACACCAACATCCGTAAAGAGACAATTGTAGCCTTTCTCACACAATTGTGAGACCGACAACAAGTTGTATCCCAACGAGTCAACATGCAAAACATCTGAAATATTGTGCTCGGTTGTGATAGCGGCGTTACCAAGACCGATCACACTTCTTACATCATCATTTCCAAACCTTATGTTGTTCCTATCGTCATTGGTTTGGGAATATGATGAGAACATACTCCTTTCTCCGGTCATATGATTTGTACAGCCACTGTCAAACACCCAACTTGACCCACCGGAGGAGTATGCCTGCAAAACAAGTTTAGTTCACAAGTTTAGGTCCCCTAAGATTCTTGGGACCTTTTATCTTAGTCACAAGAACTTTGGGAACCCATATAGAGGTGTTGCAATAAAGTTTCTTTTTCTTTGCCCAAGTACTTTGTAAACACCTCCCCCTTGCTTTGTTTGCCTTCACTTCAAAGCAAGGATTTGAGTCTAACTTGCTTGCTTTTGCCTTTGATTGATAGGAGTGGCCCTTAGGAACAGCCCAGACAAGATTTTCTGACTTCTGGACCTTCTTCACAGGCTTTTGGACCATTTTCTTGGGTCTATTCTGAGCCGAGGCAGTGTAGGTGACCTTCCCTTTTCTTGGGGGCGCGGCACTACCGCGGAATCCTCGCGCCTTGCCGCCCGATCCTCGCGGCATTGCGCGCCGTGCACTGCCGCGTGTGGTGTGGCGCAGATACAGCTCGGGTTGGCTTGTGTCCAACGCCGTGCGGGTCTCTCTGTACCTATTGTGCCTTTGCTCAAGAATTTGACACATTCAACACCATTGATCATCTTTCGACCATTGGTTTTGTTTCCATGCTTGTGTCCAAGTCCATCCTTGATTCTTGGATTTCTCCCATCAATGTAGTTGGGCCTTTTGGGAGCCTCAATCTTGTTGCTCACTGTTGCCTTGCTGGTTTCACCTTCTTTTCTTACCATAGCAGTGAGCCTAGTGATCTCTTTCTCCATTGCTTTCATATTGGCAAGGTTAGTGGCATAAGCATTCATATCAACATTATAGCATTTTCCACAACCTTGACTAGTGGAGGGAGTAGAGGTATCCTTTGTGGCTAGGAGATGTGAGTTGCTCTCACTAAGAATGCTATGTTCATTTTCAAGCTTTTTGTGCTTGTCTTGCAAATCACAATATTTCCCATTTAGGGTGACCATAGCCTTCTTAGTAAGAGCATGATTTCCTTGCTCATTAGCTAGGCTCTTTTGCAAGGAAGCCACCTCACTTCTCTCAGCTACAAGAGCATCCTTGTTATCAACATAGAGCTTTTCAAGTCTATCAAGTTGACTATCTCTAGTTGCTAACTCCGCTTGGGTACTTTCTAAATCCGCCATTAGTTGAGCAAGAAAGCCTCTAGTTTTGGGATCTAGGTTTTTAGTGAGTCTAACATATTCTTCATCATCACTAGATTCATCTTCACTAGAGCTTTCACTAAGATCACTAGAGTCATCACTAAGAGAAGGAGAAGGTTTGGGTTTGGATTTTACCTTCTCATGCTTGGCCATAAGACAAACATGAGTAGAGTCATTGTCCTCATCCTCATCATCGGTCATGTTGTTGAAGAGCTTGGGTGTAGAGGTCTCTTGCATAGCAAATGTTGCAACATGGACTTCCTCTTCACTTGTCTCTTTTGTTGAGTCCCACTCATGGCCGATGTGAGCTTCACCCATGCTTCTTCCCTTTCTCTTGTAGTCTTGCTTCTTGTCCTTACCATTGTCCTTCTTGTATTTGTTGTTCTTGTTCTCATAAGGACAATCGGCAACAAAATGCTCGGTGCTGCCACAATTGAAGCATGTTCTCTTTTTTCTTGTTTGGGAATCTTCGTTGCACCATCTTGTAGCCATTTGCTTTCATCCCCTTCCCATACTTCTTCATGAATAGGGCCATGTCATCAATCTTCTTGTAATCAGCCCCATCATCTTCATCATCACTTGAGGAAGAGGTTGCATCAATATTTTCTTGCATCTTCTTCATTTCTTTGTCTAGACTTGTTGATGCTTGCTTGCTGCCCTTGATCTTGTTGGAGGAGCTTGGCTTGCTTGTCTTGGTTGCCTTGAGAGCCACATCCTTGATCTTGATGCCCTCAAGCTTGGCTTGCAACTATCCAAGCTTTCTTCTTTCATTTGCCTCCTCTCTTTGCATGTCATAGGTGAGTAGTCTTTCAAGCACATCATTTGGAGTGAATTGTTCAAACTTCTTCTTGTCACGAATCAAGGTGACCACTATGTTATTTCTAGGTGTGTATGCCTCAAGCATGATCTTGACAACGGTGTGGTCATCTAGATCCTCATCTCCAAATCCTCTAATCTTGCCAACTAGCACCATCAACCGGTCAAACATTTTTTGGGCTCCTTCTCCATCAAGGATCACAAACCGGTTGAGCTTGGCCTTCAACAAGTCAATCTTGGCTTTTCTTACTTTGTCTACTCCTTCATGTGCAAGTACTAGAGTGTCCCAAATCTTCTTTGCTTCATTGACATTCATCACCCTATTGTACTCATTGCCTTCAAGAGCACTAAGGAGGATGCTTGTGGCTTGGCCGTTGATGTGGGCAGCTGCTAGCTCTTCGTTCGTCGGCTCCTTGGGGTTCACCGGTGACTGAAATCCACTGCGCACACAACCTCCCAAAGACCGGGGTGAAGGGCGCTAAGATAGGCTCTCATCAAGTGCTTCCACTTGGCATAGTTGGTCCCATCGAAAGCGGGGCAACTTTCCCGCGGGTACATTGATGAAAGACTTCTTATCGCGGTTAGTCAAGTAAGAAGAATAATTAAAGGATATGGCGGGCGAACTTGTTGTTGTTGACGCTGCCCTCATCCTTCTTGCTTTCCTTCTTCTTCTTCTTGTTGTAGGAGATATCATCATCTCCATCGTCGGAGCTACTTGATAGCTCACTTGACTCCGCCTCTTCTTCTTGCCTTTTCTTCTCTCTTGCTGCCCTCCTAGCAGCTCTTGCCTCACGAATCATCTTTCTTTGATCTTTTCTTTGAAGCTTCTCGGCAAGCTTGACACTAGCTTGCTCTTCTAGTCTTTTCTTTTCTCGCTCTTGCCTTCTAGCGTTTCGCCTTGCTATTCTTGCGGTCTTTCTCTCGGCATCGGTGGCATCACCCTTGATGGTGCTCTCACCGGCCGCATACCAGAGAAAGCTCGGCCGCTGGCCTCCACCTCCTCCACGGGGATGGTGGACTTGCCTCCTTTGTTCGATCCCTCCGGTACCTCCATACTTCACGCGGTGAAGCGTATACGAAGTATCCTAAGCTCTCGATACCACTTGTAGGATCGATGGAAGCCTAGAGGGGGGTGAATAGGCTTAACCCCAAAATTGACCTGTTAAAAACTCTGTAGACTGTCAGTACACAAGAGGCGCGGCACTGCCGCGTCAAGTCGCGGCACTGCCGCGTGAACCGGACCAACAGACAGAGACAGAGACAGAGAGACACTTCTCTCGGCCAGGCAGGCGCGGCACTCGCTGCGTGCCAGAATCGAGCGGCACCGCCACAGACACGAACCGAGCACTCCCAAAAGCTAGTCCACGAGCTGGAGTTTGGTGCTCAAGGTTCCCACTTGTTCCCGCACACAAATATACCACGTAGAAAACCTTCCAAGGCTGGCGTAAAACCCGGCAACCAAGTAGATCGGGTCGAAGCCCTTTCTCACAAGACAAATATGCAATAAAGTAAAGGGAGAACACGTGAGACAAGGATTTGACCCGTGGGTTCACCGCACCACACGGGCTGGGCTACGTCCACGTTGTTGAGGTTGCCACACAAGGCCTAGCTTGCCCACCGGCTTGCTTTTTCCCTCGTTCACAAGTCTAGGGAGTTAACCCTAGAGATGTGGGGTAATGTATTGCTGTAGAGTGAGGTTACAAACCTCCCAAGGCTGCCACACGAAGGGGGCAAGCTCAAGGGCGACGCCTAGCCGTCTAGGAGCAAGCTCCAAGAGTAAAGAACCCTAGGGTTCCGCCAAACGCGTGAACCAAATGCTCTTTTTGAGTGGGGGAAGTAGTAGATCCGGCCTCCACAAGCAGTTTGCTGCCTTTTCCCTCAAGATTTGATGGTGGAATCGAAATCTTTGCTTGGGGGAAGGAGGAGCAACAATGGAGGAGTGAGAGAGAGCAAGAGGTCTGTTTTCTGGCTGCTGTCGCGAGGTTGAAGATGAAGTGAGCCAGGGTAACCGTCGGGGAGGGGTAGAATGGGTATTTATACCCCACGGACCCAACGGTAGGATTTAAGTGTGGCATCGCCGCGATCGACACACGCTGCATCGCCGCGCAGGGCGCGCTGCATTGCCGCACCATTCATTGCGCTTTCTTGCCCGCCAACCCGACAAACAAAAGGTGAGAAGCAAGTGAAAATGCTGGCTGGTCAGGTTTGGAGCTGAGTGTTGTGTCTGGATTTGATGTTTAGAGCACTTGGTCCATGGTACCCGAGAATCCTAGGATCCCTCTTAATAGTACGGCATTTTCTAAACTCAAGATTCAAAATATAAAATAATTTAAACGCCTTTGAGCCGGAAACACCACCATCTAGCTTATTTGGTACTTTTGGACCTGTTCATCAACTCCATATTTTAATCCTCGCATGTCATCTTCGTAAAACTCATTAGTCCCCTAATTCGGTGGTCATCAACGCCAAAACCCACTTAGAGCTTGATTGCACTTACAGTTTGATTGTTCATCCTCGACATCGGTGATTGGTTCATCTCCTCTACACGTTGGTATATCAAGCACTATCTCTTGTATTTACCTTCCTGGCTTATATTGTGTAGAGAGCTAGCTTTGCTTGTTTAGTTGTTCTTGCTAGCCTAAGGACCATATTTAGGATTGATCACTAGTTAGAGTAGTGACATAGCTTTTGAGTGACATAGAGATCATAGTTGTATTTAGACTTGTCACTAGAAGGCTTGCAAGACCACTAGAGCTAGTGCAAACCGCGGTTACGCCTTTTGTTATACTAATCGGTTTGTTAATTTGAGCTTGTAGAAAATTTTCATAGGCTATTCACCTCTCTTCTAGCCATCGGGACCTTACACCTTCCCCCTGCTCTCGCCCCGCCCACAGCCCCCCACACTTGCAGCCGGGCGGCGGACGCGGTAGCCTCGATGTGACGAACCGTTGACTCCTTGGGCTTCCGTTGGAGGTGCCTCTCGATCAAGGATCCACCTCGCACGCAAAGATCAAGGGTTGACGACGACTGGATCCCACGTCACAGCGACCGGTTGACCGCCTAATCTGCCTTCCTCGCGATCCTGGCGGAGAGGCATACACGGCGTGTCTTGCTGAACAAGTGGGCTGGGTGACCCGAAGTACGGGTGTCTAATACCCCGGACTCCACGATCGCAATGAGGTTCCACGGCGTTCCCTAATGTTGTCCCGTCTTCTAGGTGAGGGACCGCGGCGCAAGATCCTACCCTTGTTCAAAGTCCGCTTTGTGGGGAGGACTTGGAAGGTTTACACGAGCCTTAGACGGCTTTTGCGCGTCGCTTTAGTTGCACATTAGTTTTCTATCCTAAGTACAAACCCCTAAGCACTACCGTTTGAGCCGGTGATCTTTGTTAGTATTCAACCCGTGTGGTCGATGGTTGCTCGTAATTACACCAACCTGGGCGGTGTAAACCATTTTTTTTCTTCTAATTTCTCTTAATGCGGGCGTGCAATGCACGGTTTCCAAAAATCTCTATTTATTGAAGGTGAACCTCGCCCTGGCGTTCAGTTTAAACCGAACCGAATTGTCGGTTCGGTTCGGTTTAGGAAAGTTCGGTTTCCAGTTTCAAAAAAGCCGATCGGTTTGTCACAAAGGCAAAAACCGACAAATTCAGGTTTGTTTTTCTTTTTTGGTTTTTCGGTTTTAAACCGAGAAAACCGAATCTGAAAGAACAGGCGCTCTGCTTGGCCTCGGAGACCTGCGTGCGTGGCGGCGGCCGCCGCCGGGGCCTACTTGTTCCCAACCGCCAACCGCCGCCACACCGTAGCCGCGCCCTTTTACCTTTGCCGCGGCTGCTGCGCCACGCCGCATCCAGCGCGCGCGCCGCCTGTTGTCGCCCGCCGCCGCAAGTCGCCCGTTGCCCGGCTGCAGACTGCGATCACGTAGTGCGCCGCCTGCCGGGATTACAGGAAGGAGCCTCGCGGTGCGGGTCTTGGCGCCGGCTCACCGCCGCTGCGCGCTGCGCTAGGGTTAGGGTAGCGGGTAGGGAGGCGACGGGTGCGCGGCGGAGTGGCCTGTGGGATTCGGGATGGAGCGAGATAGTAGATAATGTTGGGAGGGGAGGGAAGGGGAGGGATGAGGAGTGGCTCGCGGGCCGAGGCCGACCGGGCCATTTTACTTGGGCGAAGTGCGGCGTCGCCGACGCCATTTGGGATGTTCGGTTTGCTCGGTTTACGGTTCGGTTTCACTTCCAAACCGAACACCGAGCCGATCCCCTCGGTTTCTAGAATTTGAAAACCGAAACCGAACCGAAAACCCGACAATTCGGCTCGGTTTCGGTTCGATTCGGTTCAAGTCCGGTTTTCGGTTTCAAAGTGCCCAGGCTGAGGTGAGCCACACTAATTAAGGAAAAAAAAACTTTTGTCGTTAAAAGGAATATATGGAAACATTAAGTTTACGGAAGGAGTATGTACATTGGATTCCCTAACTTTGCTCGCTTTGAGTTCCTCACAAGGCAGCAAAATAGAAGGATAGTGTACTCAGTTACCCTTCTCTACTGTAGGACCAGATCTCAGGCACATAAAGAGGAAGAAATAAGCCCTTGCTACTTATTACTAGCATGCCTCTATTAATCTTTATCTTTTGAAAAACTGCAGTGGCCGGTTAGCTAGTTCCAAGCAAAGAATCGTCTTTTGTTTGCTTTTCTCCCACCCAATAAGCGAAGAATCACATCTCTGATGAGCATACAGACACAAAAAGAAAAGCTTATCCGAACATTTGGCCAAAAAGCAAAGTTTCTGTGGACTACCACCACGAGCTACTTTGCTTCTGTCTAGACTCTCCCTCAGACGATCGACCCTCACAAACGCACACAAGCACAACACACTCTCTCAATCATCGTTGCCCTAAAAAACACTCTCAATCGTCGGTTCCATCAGTTTGGCTTCTAGATCCTGCTACTCAAATTCTACTTAACCGAGGTATGTAATTTAATTAATTATTGGATCTACAATGTATGTAATAACTTGTTCATAATCGATCATGGAAAAAACAACTAATTTGAAATTACATGCAATCTTTGGTTTGATCTGTTCAGTTTTCTATACATATCTCCTGCTATATTCAAGAAAAAACAACTAATTTAATGCTGCCTATTTGTTCAAAAAATATGAATATATTGCCTGCTACTGTACTGCATGCCAGTCAAATATATAACCGGGGTATGCAATTTAGTTACTAGATCCCTTGCAGCTCAAGTTCAAGTTCATCTTCTTTGCTGCTATGCTGCAAGTAGCTTTTTGCCCATCTTAGAAATGAAATGATTTGGAGAAGTGGATACATCATACGTATGTGTGGCATAAAATTTTTTGATGCATACATGTGACCCTACATATACATGGATAATTTATATGTTCTAATTAAATACCCCTTCTGTCCTGAAATATGATGTGTTTTTAGTTGTTCAAACTCAAATGTCATAAATTAGACAAAAATTCTAGAAAGAAAAGCAATACTATTTATGATTTCAAATAATTAAGCTTCCAACTTAGACGTATAATTATGAAATGTATTTTTGCAACATACCCCTTAATTTTGATGTAATAGAAGTTAAGATTTTTATTACTCTGCAAAATTGGTCAAATAAACTTAAGGTAATTTGATATAGAAGATATCTTATATTTCGGAATTGAGTGAGTAGTTTCATGTTTGTGTGTTGATCAGGTCAGACGGATGGAATGATCGATGGGTTAGACTCCATATTATAATCGAAATGGGATCGGTCTGCTGGTCGTCGGCATCGGTGCACATGGACCATTCCCTTCCAAAATGAAGCGGATGTTATAGCAGCATTATTAATTCCTGAAGATATACGCAGAAATAATCCACCGAGGTGGAACTGACCTCGATCCAATCCATCCATCATGCGTACTGAGGTAAACCACCCAGTAGTTAGCAAGCAAGATCTCTCCTCTGGTTTTTGTTCCACCTTTAATTTCGAGTGATGATTACACCTTGCTCCACAATGGCCTGACGCATGCATATGTGCATGTATGCAGAGTATTCATGCCGAGACGATAGACGAGGCTGCTGAAACAATCCTTGAACATCTGAAGGAAAAGACTTATACTACCAGAACCGTCAGTAGCAGAGACAATGTCTTCTACTTCGATGGCTGGGACGGGCTGGGGCGTCCGCCGTCCTCCGAGCCATCGCCAAACGCCTCGCCAGAACTTCAGCAGATGGGAAGAGAGCTCTGGCCGAACTGGGGTTTGATCAGCTTATCCACATCGACTGCTCGATGTGGGAGAGCAGGAGGGTGCTTCAGAAAGCAGTCGCGGAGCAGCTGAAGCTCCCCAGTGAAGTGATGGAGTTGTTCAACAGGGAGGACGAGAAGGACGATTTCCGCGGGTGGCCCATGGGTCTCGTGATGAGGTGCAAGAAATCGTTAGGAAGATGCAGCAACACATGCAGAAGCTAGACCGCAGATTCTTGGTGATCTTTCACAATGGGAGCAGCGAGGAGATTGACCTGGCCAGTTGCTGTGGCTTCCCTCTATCCGGATTTTCAACCAGCAAGGTGCTCTGGACATTCCAAGGGAGATTCCGCCTCAAACCTCGGATGAAAGTTGACATGGCCATGAAGACCGTGGGAACAACTGACTGTTTTATCTCGGTGGTCCCATCCTCATCACCTCCATGGGCTCGAGCTATTGATCCACCGAAGCTCTGGTCCTACCTTGTAGGCCAAGAGGCTGCAGAAGTAGCCATGGCACGCAGGATGAAGACCGGGTCTTGCAGCATCATCGATCAGCCTGAACAAGTGGACGAGTGCTTCAGGTACATCTTTGACTTGTGTTGCAGAGGCAGTCACAACGATTTGGCGACCCATGCTGCCAACTATTGGGTATGTGGTGGCATCATACAACAGCTGGAACAACAGGAAGAAAGAAACCTCAGTGCTAATGATGATAATGATTGGTTGTGGAGAGCTGCTGATGATTTACAGCGTGAGATGCCATTGGATGTGGACTACCAACCCTCCTATCACTTGTCAATGTTTGCTGAGAGCAAGCCATATTGGATTTCACCAAAATATGGGTTGAATCGGATCCCCGCTGAAGCTATTCCTAACGGAGATATGTTCCGACACTATGCTGACCAGCTTAGTGTTCTCAAGCTCTCGGGCTGCACCTTTGATTTTCAGTCACCTCCATTCCTCTGCTGCCACAGCCTCAGGTTTCTATGGCTTGACCATTGCCAAGGCACCAGAACAAGCACAGATGGAGCAGAGAAGGAGGACGACATCCGTCGGTGCTTCCAGAGGCTGTGGGTGCTCGACGTGCGCTACACAGACTGTGATCAGATATTGTCTGCAGAGATGTTGGCTCTCATGACCCAGCTCAGGGAGCTCAATGTCATCGGAGCAGAGGAATGGGACATTGGCCAGCTCAAGGGACGACTGCCTAACATCCACAAGCTCCGAGTGAAAAAGTCTAGTGTCAGCTGCAGCTACTTGCAAAATGGTGTATTTTCCGATATGAACAAGATGGAGCACCTTGACCTTTCAGGAAACTATATGTATGGTTCCAATTCCATGAGCTTATTTAGGCAAGGGGTAACCAGCAATGTCAGCAGCCTTGAGACTGTCGTCATTATTGATGGTTGTAGAGGGTTACAACAGATCTCCTTCAGTGGATGTACTGAAGTGAAGAATCTGCACTTGGGAGGATATATGTCGAGCCTCCACACCCTAGACATCTCAGGCACGGCAGTAAAAACACTAGATCTCAGTACAACAGAAATTTATTACCTTGATGAGCTCTATCTACTAGACTGTAAGAAGCTTTGTGCAATCCTGTGGCCACCAAAAAACAAAATGAAAGAAGGATTGTCTAAGTTGTGCATTAACACCACGCAGTCAGCATCCATCGTCCAATCTAGAGAAGAAAAGGCCAAGCGGGGGGTACTAGTATTGCTACTGCAGGAACATCAATAGCACCTGCAGCTGCACCACATGGTAGTCGGCCAAGCAGTGAATTCAATTGGCTCATTTCTGTACGGGATGCAAGGCTCCTTGGGTCCCTAGAGCCGGTCTATTCTGATTCCCGCAAGGCATATGTGGAGATTTCCTCTCCTCCTCATCCTAGCATTGTTGGTGGTGGTAGCAAAGATGAAGGAAAATTCAAGGGCACAAGCAGTCGTGAGCAACAATTATTGATGGTGAACCTGCAGCAGCAGCCTGCACCTACAGTATACATAGATATCTCTATGGACTGCCTACAACAAGCTAGTGAAGGTGGTGCAGACACTCTAGGAAGCATGTGGATGTGGCCTTGTCCAGATGTTCCTGATCTTCCAGAAAAGAGGTGCTACATGCACATACAAGACCACATAAAGACAAATTTACCTCGAGGTGGTGAAGAGACTAGTACTATTACTGTCCCAAGGTTTGTAACTAATTGTGCTAAGATCCTACATGTGCACGATAGTCTATCCATAAATAGCATCACTTCAGATGAATATGTTTCAGAATGGCCTAGCCTGGAGTGGTGCACAATCGAGAGGTGCCCCAAATTGGACTTTGTCTTCGATAATGTCCGAGGCGAAGACTTTACTTATGACCTGAGAATGTTCTGGGCATCCCAACTCCTAAAGTCAAGATATATCTCAACATCACATGGATTGCGTGCATTTCCTCTCCTGACAATTTTGCACCTGGACTTCTGCCCTAGGCTTATTCACGTACTCCCTCTGAGCCAGAACTATTTTTTCATTGATAAGGACAGCTTGCACCTGCTGGAGACCCTTGAGATTGCATGGTGCGGTGATCTTCAGCAGATATTTCCTTTCAAATTTGGCAAGCCAAATTCCAAAGACTTCCCCAAGCTGAAGCGTATCCACCTGCATGAGCTCCCATCACTACACCACATTTGTGGGGCCAGAATGTCTGCACCTAATCTTGAGACCATCAAGATCAGGGGATGTTGTAGCCTCAGGCGCCTTCCTGACATTGGCAGCAGCAACAAGGCAGTGGAGTGCGACTGCGAGAAGGAATGGTGGGACAGGCTGGAGTGGGATGATCGCTCGCAAGCGGATAACTACAGACCCATCCACCCACGGCATTACAAGAAGACCATGCTCAGGGGCAGTGTTCTCAGGTAATCCCTCCCTCTTTCCCATCATACATGTAGCCGGGTAACATATATTAGAATTTTGTCCTCCAAGTCTATTTAGCAACCAATAATTAAACTCCCATCCCTCCACATCTGCCATCAATCTCCAAAGTTTTTACTCATGCTTATCAAAATACAAGACAAATGTGACTAGTATTTATGATCCTGACCTATGTCTTAGTCGTTAGCGATGAATTATACAACATTCCTTTTATATACGTGCACCAAGGGCGACTGCCATGCAAGACACTTTCACGTTGTTCATTTGGTCACTTGAATTGATTGACACTGATGCTCTCCTCTCCATCTCCTGCAGGTGAGGTAACCTGGCCAGCTCTTCGTTGGGTTACAGGCGATGGCTGGCATGCTAGCTGGTATCTCGCCATCGATCCCCTGCTGACAGTTCTACTTCTACATCCGCTTGATTGGTTCCTCTGTGTGTGCGCGTGCGCTAGCGCAAATGACAATATGGATGCATATGCTTTTGTTTGCGTCCTGTGGTTTGTCTCGTTTGCATCAGTTTGCTTTGCTTTGGTTTGTTTGGTCTGCCTTCCTCGATGGATCCAGCCATCCATCCATCAATGGCGTCTACGTGCTCTTGTTGGAAAGATGGTGTGATGCAGAAGGACCGGCTTGTGTGCTCTGTCTAGAGCAGAAGTGAAATAAAATAAGGACTAGCAAGCATTCAGTTGAAGAGCTGAATTCCCTTCAGCTTGTGCAACAGCTGAATGAGAATTGCCTTCATGCGTGCTACTGCCAATTGTTATGCTCCTGTCTGGTGTGTTTGTGGACTTTGGTTTGGTGTGAGCTGCACTGGTGTGTGGCGTGTTGACCTTTCAGTTGTGTGTGGAGCAAAGTGATCAATATTATTGTCGTTCCAGTTATGTTCATGAACAAATATATAAATAAACGACGATGGTTGTATGCGTGATTTTAACATCCAATACTACATATGGAACCATCTATGTGGGTGCAATACCAATAGCCATGTGCTGCCTTTTGAATGGAGTGCAATAATACTAGTCATATATATATGCTCTGTGTTCTGCGGTACAGAGAATTTTTTATGCTCGTAAAATATATGTGGCCATGTATAAACTGATATCTCTGCTTGTCACGAGCCAATCTTGCTCTAGTTCCTTTTTCTCAGATGTGAATGTCAATTAGTCATGGAATTGACAGTTCAGTTAGTCGTCCTTGCGCTATGAGTCCCTGGAGCGGATTTTGCAGTTGAGAGGAAATGAAATTTTCTCTTGAATTCTGTTTATTTCCAGTACTAGAACTATAGAAGTGTGCGGCCAGACTACATGATCCGAAGTAGCGATGTCTGCTGAAAGTCTCAAACTGAAGTTCAGTTATGTACTCATTTTGTTTTATATGCAGAAAATGGAGCAGCTCGTTGAAAGAAGAAGAAAAAAAAACTGACAAAACGGTGTGTGATGTTTGTCTCGTTGATTAACCATGGTGTTACTTCAGACAGCCTTTTGTATATTCCTCCGCCTCTGATGACTTTATCTTAATTAATGGAATTGGAACTGACGAAGCCGGCTGTGTGTTCGTGGGTGCGGAATCGTCACCGACAAGGCGTGGTACCTCCGGTCCTCCGCGTGCACCGGTGGGACGAGGCACTGCGGTTCTACTTCTGGCGCCGGCCCAGGACCCTGCGCGGCCGCTGCGTTCTTCGTCGACGCGCGGACGCTGTCGTGGTGCAGCGAGGACTGCATCTACTTCACCACTGAGTTAAATGTGCTTGGCGGCGAGGAAACGGCCGTTTCAGTGCTACGAGATGCGGACCCGGAGGATTTACCCTGTCGTGAACGCTGGGCCCAAGGTGGATATGGCCCCACCTGGCTGGGTCATGGGATTGTTCGACAGGCAGGATGAGGAGAAGGATTACCGTGGGAACTACATCATGTTAGAGAGATGTTACATTGAACATCGCTTGCCTCTGACTCCTACGGCATAGCCAGCCAACTTTTATCCTTCCTACCTCTCCCGACCGCACCTAACGTTCTTGTGCGCACAGATTCCCTCACGGTTCTATGACTACAAGTGAGTCATCTATTTTGGGCCTTTGTCGAGTTTGTTGGGCTGGATCATTTGACCGGGCCTCTCTGGGAGTGTCGGTTCCTTTTCAGCACCAGCAACGCGAGTCCATTTCCTCAAAAAAAAAAAAAAACGCAGGCCCATCCTTGAGTGATCGAGTTGTGCCCAAACTCCAAAATCAGGTGACCGAAGCCATCTGTGATATGGGCCCACTTGGTAAGATAAATTATTGCTCTATTATTCTGAGATTAGCCTCGATCCTTCAAAAAAAAAACTTTATATAATTAGTTATAGACCAGTGTTAAATGCAACGACAAGTCGACAGCAGCATCTCGAATTTAATGTTTTTAGAATTTTTAGGATAGAATAGTGAAAAGAAATTTCTCATATATCCCAATTTATTGAAGGTGAACCACACTAATTAAGAAAACAACTTTCATTAAAAAGGATGTGCTGGCCCGCGATGAAGGTTGCGGCAGGGTGTTCCTCCGTCGGGCGGCGCAGCTGTGGACGAGCTGAGGGCTGCTCTTGCGCCCGGGCGCCGGATCTCCCGCCCCCATGGACGGATCCATTGTTCCTTCTAGAGAATCTGTTGGTGCGGGAGTGAATTCGGTGGTGGCTTCGCGGCGGTCCAGTGCCCAGCGGTTGGGGGCGGATCCGGGGCGTGGTGGTAGCGGGTGTTGGCACCGTGAGGTGGAGGAGCAGTGGAGTGGGGGTGGGAAGCGGAGGTGGAGCAAAGTGGGGTGTGTGTCAAGTGGAGCTTGGCCCGACGTGACAGTGGTGGTGTCCGGAAAGGCGGAGGTGCAGAAGTGGTCTGGGTCGCCGGCTCGCCTTTCGGGCCATGACGGTCGGGTGTTGGTGGGCTGGAGGCATCTACGCCGAGGGCGACGAGTTGCGGTATGTTGGCTGGTGCTCCTCTTCCCCTTCGCGACGGCGTTTCCGTGGCGCCGCCTTGGTGGTGAGGGTGGGGGCTGGCGGTACTTCCGATGGTGCCGAGGTGGTGTCTCCGGCTGTGCCGGGCTCTTCCGGTTAGTGTTCCTGCGGTTGTGGGACGGGGAGTAGGCTGTTGGCTTGGTTGAGAGCATGTGGCAGGCATGGTGTTGAGCCAGGCGAAAGCTTCCACTGACGATGTCCGTCGCTATGGTGGCGGTGCCCATTGGGCGTCACTTTCCCTACTAGGGGCACCATTGGGAGACATCACGTTCTCGCAAAGACGGGGTCCCCGGGTGAAAACCTTGTCCTTTTGGGACGTGCGACGACGGGCGCCATTGGCATCATGCCCCCCTTGGAGGCGTCGCATCGGGGACTCGTCTCGGCTTGTGTTAGTGGTGGGGCTTGGTTGGTGGAGCCTTTGCGCGCAGCTGCTGTGTGGGTGCGCACGGTCCGTGTTGGCGGCGAGTTGCGGAGGGACCTTGGGGTTCGACGGTGGTTGCGGAGGTTGGCTTGCAGAGGTTGGCTTGCAAGTGAGGGGGGTCGCGTGGTGGCGGTGGCTGGGGACCTGTGGCGTCGGGGGACGGTCCTCGTCTATGCCATCCCTCCCCTCTCGGACTTTGGCGGCGGCTGCGGCGCGGCGCCGAGGGAGGCCGGACTTCGGCGTGGTGCCAGGTTGGTGGGGGTGATAGGCTACTTGCGTGGCGTGCGCGTCGATCCTCTCGTGTGGCTTCTGGCTGGGGTGTGGCAGCGACGAGTGGGTCGTCGTTTTCCTCGGTGTGTGGAGCTAGTGGAGTTGGTGGTGGCGGCTGCGCCGTGTCGTTGTCCCAAGCCGACCGAGCGGTATTGATGGTTGCTCGGTTGATGCCCCAATCCAACCGAGCGGAGCTTTCAGGTTTTACTTATTTTTCCATCCGCTTGGTTCGGTTAGTTGAGTTGTGTGAGTTGTTGGTGTCAAGTGGTTGCTCGCGTCGATGACCCAACCCGACCGAGGGGTTGAGGCTTGTGTCGATGTCCCAATCCAACCAAGCAAGGAGTGAGTGGCGCTAGTTGTGGCACAATTTGAGTTGACTTGGTACCTAAGTGTGCAGGTGGAGTAGGGTACCCTCCATAATTGTTGAGTTAATCGGCCCGGTTTCAAATCAATAGGGCGACACTTGCCTTTTTCTTTATTCGCCTAATAGAAATCGCGGCAAAGCTTTTGCCGTCCTTTCTAAAAAAAACATGCAAAATCACAATCTATTACCCAAAAGCTAGAACATTAAGTTTTCTCGAGACATTTGTTGAATTCTAGAAAACCAAGTTTTTGGATGGAGGTTACATTGGATTCCCTAACTTTGCTCCCTTTGAGCTCCTCACAAGGCAGCAAAATAAAAGGATAGTGTACTCAATTACCCTCTATACTCTACTGTCATAACGAGGAAGAAAGGAGACCTTGCTACTTATTACTAGCATGCCTTTATTAATCTTTATCTTTTGAAAAAAAACTGCAGTGGCCGGTTAGCTGGTTCCAAGCAAAGAATCGTGCAGACACACAAAAAGAAAAGAATCATTTCTGTGGTCTACCCTCCATCTACTTTGGTTCTGTCTAGACTCTCCCTCCTCAGACTATCACAAACGCATGCACACAAACACAACACTCTACTCTCAATCATCGTTATTGCCCTAAAAAAAACACTCTCAATCGTCGGTTCCATCTGTTTGGCTTCTATATCCTGCTACTGCAAGCAAATTCAACATAACCGAGGTATGTAATTTAATTAATTATTGGATCTACAATGTATGTAATAACTTGCTCATAATCGATCATGGAAAAAAAAACAACTAATTTGAAATTACATGCAGTTTTTGGTTTGATCTGTTCGGCTTTCTATACAACTAATTTATAGTATAGATATATCTATATCTATACTATAAAGGAGCGAAGGAATTGGTAGACACTTGTCACGATCTTATCCGTTGGATCTATCTAGATTTCCAATCCAATGGTTACCCCAGTAGGGACAAACCTTAGGTAACGGGGTGTTTCGCTCCCCTTTCATCCAATGTACGATACGCGTGCCTTGCGGACAATCGCGGCTCCCATACAGCGTGAGGCATCCCCGATACGCGCGAGTCATCCCCCATACCCCCACAACGCCCCGCGGCGCTTCTCCTCACCCTTGAAAACTACCGCGCTCCCACGCTCATGCCAGCATGCGAACCGCCGTCCCAAGCGCTCGCGATCTCTCATCGCGCGCACGCCCTCGCGGTGTCTCTCGTCGCCCCGTGTGAGAGGACACGCTGGCAGCAACTGCGGCCAGCAGGCCAGTGCGGTGGCAGGGGGGAGGTTGGAGGCGGTGCGGTCTCTCGTCGCATGGCCCGCGCGGTCTCAGTAAATGTTTCAAAAAAAAGGGACAAAAAGCAAAAAAAGACGGTGATAACGACGATCGATGAACATGCAGAAACATAAAAAAAAAAACTCTAGATCTTTCAAGCAGCACAAAGATGTAAGAGTATCTGCCAACTGCCATTTAGTTACTCCTGGTATTCACATTCTGAGAAGAGAAGCAAATCAAAAAGAATATAAGACATGCAGAAGTAGAAGGGACGTCCACTAGACAGTGATGAGGAAAAGTTCAGAAAAAAAAGTCTTTCATATGCAGCAATGCTGTTTCAACTCAACCAATTTTCCTCTCATCTCCATTTATTCATGTTTCTGTGCAGGAACATCAGTGAATGTAAAAGGAAAAAACAACTAATAAAAAAAAAAAAAAAAAAAAAACGACCGGAAACATCCACGATGAGGCCATAGATGGCATCCTCAAAAGTCGGCAAGCTGTGGCTAACTTAATCAGATGGGACATTTTTTTTTTTTGACAATAAACAACTCATATATTAATATAAAGCAGCAGTCTTACAGAAAGGCCCCTGGAAAAGGACCGAATTACACAAAGGACCCCTAGATCTAGATCTAGACACCACCGCCGGCAGGAAGTTCGCCGGCGAGCTGCAGCGGCATCCCGAGGGCGCGTAGTTGCAGTAGTACGGAAGGGCTTCATGAAGTGGAAGCTTGTAGTGGTCGACGTCGACTTCTCGCCGAAACATCACCGACGGCCCAAAGATGTGGGTGGAACCGGCGTCGGCGGGTAGAAGATGGTCGTCGTCGGAGCCGGTGGGAGACTCACTTCCCAAACGGTGGCGCATGGTCCTATGAAGACGAGCTGCTTGAAGGGCGGAGGCGAAGGTAGGAGTGGAGAGCGGCGGCGGACATGGAGAAGAGGGGAACAGATCTCGGCGAAGGAGGCGGATGGGGGGGAAGATGGAGTGGAGGAGACGAGATCTGCAGGGGGAGCGACGGCGGGAACTTTATTTGTCAAACTCACCGGGGTATGGAGGCCACCGTCGACGAAGTAGACCGCTGTTACAGCGGCGATGGCGACGGGCGGCGATTGAGCTCCCCGGCGGAGACTAGCCAAACATAGGCAAATAAAAAAGTAGGAAGAACTACAGCTAGAGAAAGGAGGGAGGAGGCCGGACCCCCACCCTCATCGCCGGCGAAGGCGCCGGAGGAGGGCGGGTAGGGCGGCGGCGGCGCGGAGTCGGAGGAGGAGGAGGTCGAGGAGGAAGAGGGGAAAAGGCATTTCGCCAGGGCCACAAAGGGAGTTCCACCTCAGATGGGACATTTGGACATGATAGAGAGATTGCAAGGGAGCAAGCGAGAGAGGAAGAACAATCCTATGTTTTTCTTTCAATTCGCCGCTGCTTAATCAGACAAAAAAAAAAAGATATGGTGCAGAGGAAGGGAGGGCCTGAGGGAGGACGAAAGGACAGGGTTCACGGTGGCTCTTGCTTGGATTGTTAGGTCCTTGCGCTGTGTTGCAGACACAGAGGCATATGGAGCGCCTGAACGTGCCCTCAACTCCACAAACAAGCCATTACTGGTTGCTAAGCAGACAATCCTTTATTCGATAAAGTGCTACTAAATGAATTTGAAACGGTTTGTGCCTAGTGGAGTGATGAGTGGCTTCTAGAACTTGAATGTACGTGATTAAGCATCATCATCATCATCTCTACTAAAATATACTTGGATGCGAGGGCTTCTTGGAAAAACTAAAATGAATAAGCTACTAGCTCCTTATGTTCTAGTAATACTATTAACACATACAAACATAAAAGGTACCATTTTTTTTGCTTCTAAATATTAGCAACAACCATAAAAAAGAAGAGTCCATGATAACAAATATATTCACCACAATTATCAAAGGCATTATAGACACGGTAGAATTTAGCTCAAAACTTCATGAGCTATAATATAGTATCCAAAAGTGAGGTTGCCCAAAAAAAAAAAAAAAAAAAAAAAAACTCACATCCTTTTATAATCTTTTTTTCGGATTATGCAGTGACAGAGATAAAATGAAAACACACAAAAGTCAGCTATGATATAATGTTTGATCGCTCAATCACTGAAAGGAAGGGCAAGGAGTTGGCTTGGCATCAGTGGACATATATGAGACGTGTGGAATTTCACATGTATCAGTATCACGATGCCGGCAAGAGGTCGTTGAAGTACTACTATACCTGCTTTATTTGTTTTTCAGCTCTGCGCTTAAATTTAGCTAGAGACATTACAAAACTCGAGCCATCAGCCATGACATCCCAAAGAAGATTGTAGAAAAAAGGTTAGAACTTTTGGGGAAAAAACGGTCTTTTTAGAGTCAAAATTTAAAAACCGACTTAAAAAGGTCTTGATTAAAACAAATAAGTCATTCAACCGTAAAGCATAACCAAGCAGTAGGCCGTCGGCTCGTATTAAAAGCACACGTAGGTTCTTTTAGTGGTACGTTTGAAATTGACAAACCATGACATTACAACTCAAAAGCCATGAGCCATCATATCTTAAAGCAAGATTGCATAACAAAAGTGACACCTTTTGGAAACAGTGATATCTCCAGAGTCAAAAGCTAAAACCAACTTTTGAAAAAAGCCTCGGTTAAAGCAAAAGTCACCTAACCATAAAACATAACCAAACCAATTGGCACTGTCATATGGAGACGATATTGGTGGCTAAATTCTTTTACTAGTATTGTCTGGAATGGACAAGGCGTGGGAAGGGTAGTGGAAAACCCAACGGTGCATGCTTTGGATGACAAGACACAAGAAATTCTCGCTCTAGCGGTAATGGTATTTCCGAAACCAGCTAGCTAGATTGAAATCGAAATAGATCACATAGAAATCGGAAAAACAATGGAACCGGACCCACTAGATTTTTTTTATTAGTGTGGACCCCACGTGTTCCTCGGCTTGCAGTTGGTCTCGTCAGCCTCAAGTAGTTGCACTCGGACCAGCGTGCTCTCGGCCGCTGGCGCCGCCTCTCGCCTCTGGCGCTGCTCCTGAGCTCCGGCCGTCGTCCCTCTCTCCGAGCCCGGCCTCATCGCGTCGGCGCTGGCTGCCCACGATGCGGACCTCAGGCACCTCGGCGTGTTGGGAGGGACCCTCGCCGAGGGACCCCCGGAGCTCCTGGGCCTAAGTCTCCCGAGCCCGCAAGTGCGGAGTCAACCCCCCGCAGGGGAGCAACCCCCGCGGCGCGGTTGCGCCACCACTGAAGGACGAGACCCCGTAGGCGCGGGCGCCACCGCAGAGGAAGAACAGCCCCCGAGGGCGGGGTGCCACCACCGAGGCGAGACCCCGCGGCGCGGTTGCGCCACCATCGAAGGGCGAGACCCCGCAGTGCGGGGGCGGGCGGAAGAGCAAAGCGGGCGCGGGGTTGCCACCACCGAAGGCGAGACCCCGCGGCGGGGGGTGCCACCATCGAAGGGCGGGACCCCGCAGGTGCGGGCGCCGCAGAAGAGCAACCCCCACGTGCGCGCGGGGGTGGCACCACCGAAGGACGAGACCCGCAGCGCTGGGGTGCCACCATTGAAGGACGACCCCGCAGTGTGGGGGCGCCCACGCGGAAAGCAACCCCGCAGGCGCGGGTGCCACCACCGAAGTGACGAGACCCCGCAGTGCGGGGCGCCGCCGCAGAAGAGAAAACTCCGCAGGCGCGGGGTGCCACCACCGCGAGGCGAGCAGGAGTGCAGGGGCGCCACCGCAGAAGAGCAACCCCCGCAGTGCGGGGCGCCACCGCTGAAGGCGAGACCCCGCAGTGCGGGGCCTTGCAGACCCAGGAGCAGAGCCGTGCCTCGGGCCACGGGCCCCGTGAACAAGACCAACCGAGGGCGCCCGAGGAGGTGTCAAGTCCAGCCTCGGCGCGGCCGGGAGAAACCCTAAAGCGCGCCCCAAGGTGGTCTCACCGGTTCTTTTACTCCATTTGCCCCTCGGAGGGGATTGTACTGAAAAACCCCCGTGTGGGTCCTTGATGTTAGTGACTGTAGCACCTTGTCCCTGTTATGTAACAACGCCGCCTACCGACCGGACGCCTATAAATACGGACGAGACAAGACGTATTGAGGGGACGGTTGGTGGCAAGTTTTATTGCCATATAATCGAAACAATCTCTTGTGTTATTCTTTCATCCATGTCACGCGACGCGGGACCGCCATATATGACCTGTGATACCCCTCGGCAACATCGGCGAGGGTATCACCGGTCAAGGACCCGGCTCGCGCTTGTCTTACCCCCGTGGGAAACCCTCGCCCCTCCTCCCGCTACCCCGTAGCGAAGGCCAGAGGGGCAGAGGTGATCCCCACAGTTGGCGCCGTCCGTGGGGACCGACACAAAAAGTCACGAGTAAAAAAAAAACCGACCCTCGCTAGCCTCGCCGTGCTGCGAGGCTATCTATTCTGGGTCTGCCTCGGTACACCTTCGATCGACCGAAGCTTGTTTCGGAGGATGCGCTGCCTACGGAGGTCACACGCCGGCCTCCACCTTTTCTGGCCAAGCCAGCTCGCATCAAAGGAGAAGCCTCGAGAGAGCACCAGATAAGCACCGCTTCCGTTCGTTTCTGTTGACTTTCTTGCATGGCTCGTGCCCGCCCACCTGTGCACCGCTTCTAGATGGCAAAACACACGAACATGCATGTGCACATGCATAACTTCTGGAGTGAAATACGCAAGCCTTGGCCATGCTTGGTGCACATCTCACGGGACTGAACCTTCGTGTTTGTTCAAAGGGATAACCATCTTTTCAGGACAGAATCCTCGCAGAGAACACCACGCACGCTCGCGTGTGACTACCAAACCCTCGACGACGGCGGGAGGCCTCGGATCCAAAGGGTGTAGGCTCAATAGCCGCACGCTCCTGCAAGAAGTAACGAAGCTTCGCGCGCTGGTCCGACACCGCAGCTGGGCCAACGATGGACAGCGAATCTCGGGCCAAGCGAGGGTGTAGCGGCCGAGCGAAGGCCAACCTGGACATCCCCATGCGGAGTTAGCTTCGCGTCTGGGTGGGCGAAAAGCCACGCTTCGACAAAGCCGACTACCTCCGACCGAGTCAGGCGCACAGGCGCACAGCCCCGATCTGGTGCTTCAAAAAAAAAAAAAAAAAAAAAAAAGTAGCTACCCTCGCCGCGGCCGGGCTACCCTCTCCGCCGGGTTGCGAGGCCATCTTTCTGGGTTAGCTTCACCGGCTGACGCACCTCCGTCATCAAGCAAACACCTTCAATTGATCTCAATACCCGAAGTTTTCTTTTGAGGATGTGCTGCCTGTGGAGATTGCGCACCTCCGTATCTTCTGCCCAGGCCAGCTCATGCAGCAGATACGCCAAGGATTTCGTCAGCTGCACCATTTCGTCGGCACCCCTGCTTACAGCTGAGCAGGCCTCGATAGTTTCAGGCACCTATATATATGCCTCCTGCAGGTTTCGTTCCCCGGAGCAATCCCACAACAACTCGCAGGGTGCAGATGCATGCTGCCGCTCGACGGTCCGTTCGCCGGAGCTACAAGCTCCACCACGCCAGGAAGCTTCCACAGGAACAATCACGAGTCTACAGCCCCGGCGAGGGCACATTCCACGTCCAGACCACCGGCGGGGAACACGTACCCACATGAAGACCAGCAAAAAACTCAGGCTCCGATAAGCAGATGCTGCACCCATTATTGAATCATGCATCGTTCATATGTGTAGTTGTATATCACTTATGTGCGTGATGTGACTAACATTCGACGCTCCGCCAGGACTCAGGCTCTACCCAGGCTTGGCCGTCAATACGACGGACAGCATGCAGGACGTTCGTCGTGGTCGGGCGGAGCAAACCTCGTGGCCGGGCCCAAATAACCTCGTCGCGACCGGACCCCGTCGCAGCCGGGTGGAGGTAGCTTCCACACATATACAGGGAAACGCCTTTCGTCGAAGCGAAGCTATCCTGCCTCCACTAGAAGCACCTTCACCTGAAAGAAAATGCGTCATCGAAGCACTTACATTTTACACACTGGAGTATATTTGTAGGTTATGGCCGGACACAAAGCCGTGTCAGCATCCAATTTGTTACTGGTCACCTGTGAACCCCCGCAGCCGGACACAACCCCGTGGGGACCGATAAAAAGACACAAACACAAGAAGACTACCTTCGTCGTTGTACCGTGGTCAGGCAAAGCCACCTTCGAAAAAAACACTACCTTCGACACTCCACTATAGCCAGACGGCACAACCTCCGCTACAGGCAGATGGAAAAACCTCTCCGTGGCCAAAGGCCAAGCCTTCATCCCGGTCGGAGCGACCTTGGGCGCGAGGCTTGGTCGGCCATCAGTTTGATGGTCCAAGCGGCAGTACCCTCGTTTGGCGCGGGGTCCGAGCGAGCCTCGGCAGTGATCGATTGCGCCGCTGCAGTGCTCCGATCCATTCGTCGTCTGCCCAAGTATTATTGTATATATATTAATGTTTACTACTCTAGTGCTTCACACTCCAGTCACAGGTCAGCGAGGGCGCAGCGATACGACGGCGCAGGTGCAAGCCTTCAGCAGCCTGCGAGGGTGCAGGCTCCGCGGCTCCGCGAGCGGGCGATGGTGCAGGAGCAACTCGCGCATGCCTCCAGCAGCCACGAGGGTGCGGCTTCGCTGAGTCATGCAAAATTGAAAAAAAAGAAGAAAAAAAAAAAAAACTCATTTTTATACTCATCTAACTTTGGTATACACGAGAAAAATTTCTTTGCACATGCCTTCTACTCTGGACTAACCCAGCTTGCAGAGCAACCTTCGCGACCGTGCGGTCCAAACCACGCTTGACGAAAAATACACTCCGGCTCGGAGTCCAATGGGCCTACTCCCGCGGAACATACAAGTACCTGCTCTTAAGCAAAGCTGATATGTATTATTGTAACTACTCTTAGCACAGATACTGGGGCACCTCCGGCAGCCAGGCCTACCTCGCCGCCCGGGGAATACTCTCATCCGCAGCGGTGCGGAAGAGCCTTCGCGGTCGATCAGTCGTCGATCAGATGGAGCAGACTCCGCCGTTCAGGCTGTACAATCGTATACTCAGACGAGGCACCCTCGCACCATTTTTTTTTTTCAGCACTGGCATAAGTAATATATATAAAAACATATATATATATATATATATATATATAAAAGGTCAATCAAACATGGTGCTTTGTTCGGTGTGACTGTCTTTTTTTTGTCTTCCTCTTACTCCAGCACCCTGTGGTCTGCGGAGAGCACGCATGTCACTTAGCTTTTGCAGGATCTGTCATCACGAGGGAGAGCATGCAGCAATCTTCGTACGTACAGGGCTCATCTGAGGTGCAGCCCATGCATGTACAGGGCTCCCCCAGGGTACGTAGTACTATGGGCGTACCTCCGGTCTTCGTCTGTTGCTCATCGGAGGTGCAGCTCCCGCGAGGGTGCGTAATACGCGCGTACCTCCGGTCCGCCCGGCTACGACATGGAGCCGCGACGTACGCGGGCCCAGCACTTCCAGCGGCGCCCTCGCGTCAATCCAGCAGATTAAGCAACCTCAGTCGTCACGCCGAGCGAGCCTCTGCCTTCGCCGTCATCCTAGCACCTCCGTGCCGAGCTCCCAAGCATCCTCCGCGTTCCAGTGGAGGTCCGACGTCGTTCCAGCGGAGGCAGGCATGGCATGGACAATGCATGTCTGTTGCTCCCGTGAGAACATATGTACCCACAAGAAGGCGTACAGCAACTCAGTTTGTTGCCCTCCTCGCACCCAACCAACGCGGCTAACGCCTGATGATCATCCTAAGTGTGTTGCCAGGGGCACGCTCGCGGTCCAGCAATGTGTGGCGGTCAACATGCAGTTGGATCGGAGCAGCCCTCGCTCGTCGAAGTTCACTGGGCTGAGCATCCCTCGTCACAATCCTCGTTGTGGGCCCACACGGAGCTAAGTACCCCGCTATAATTGCGAAAAAAAAAGAGAAAAAAATATGAATGTGGTTCAAATCCTCGCAAAAAATGTGGCTTAAATGAACCCTCGCATTTTTTTTTCTTTTTCTCATCCGTATATATACGTACATGCTAGTGCTTCGAGTTCTCTACTCATATTTTGATCAACTTATATGTGTTCAGCACAGCAGCCTAATAGAGAAAGAGACTTTGTTTCTTTTACCTCGCCGTGTCAGTTTGCAGCTGTGCAACGACCGAGTGCTCTTGGTCGCCCGCGGCCCTGCAAGGGAACCCTCGCCATATCCGCCAACACGGCGGCCAACCAGTTCGCCTGACTTCTATGAAGGGCCTCGACCGACCGCCAGCCCATGACCACCCTCGACACAGAATATCACATCTTCGCTGTCAATTGTTTACTTCACCTCCGCAGTTTTACATATACTTTGAAACACCGCCTTTTTAAGCACCACACAATCAAAAGTCGGGCACTCCGGCAAGACAGGACAGGGGTCCGTAAAATTCTACCCCGCGCGCTCGAAAGTATGGGCGACGCGGAGGTAACCAAAAGTCGGGCACCCTGGCAAGACACGACATTGTGGGTCCGCAAAAATTCTACCCCCGCGCCGAGTATGGGCGACGCGGATGTAACCAAAAAGTCGGGCGCCCTGGCAAGACACACTGGGGGTCCGCAAAATTCTACCCCACGTGCTCGGTATGGGCGGCGCGGAGGTAACCAAAAAGTCGGGCACCCTAGCAAGAAACTTATTGGGGTCCCCATAAAATATATTCTACCCGCGCGCTCGAGTATGGGCGACGTGGAGGTAAAAAAAAAAAAAAAACGTGCACCCTGGCGAGACACGCTAGGGGCTTGCAAAACTGAAACCTCCTCACGCTCCGATCCGGGTGAGTAGCGCGAGGTACCCAAAGTAGAGCCCCCGGCGAGACACGCCAGGGGCTCTAAAACTCAACCCCGCAGGCTCGAGTATGGGCAGCGCGGAGGTACCCAAAGTCGGGCACCCTGGCAAAACACGCCAGGGCTCGTAAAACTCAACCCCCCAGAGGCTCAGTATGGGCAGCGCGGAGTTACCCAAAGTCCAGCACCCTGGCAAGACATGCCAGGGGTCTGCAAAAGCAAACCACCACCTCTACCCAAGAACAAAGGAGAGGCGCGGAGGTCACTTAGATGAGTCCCCTCCCAAAAAAAAAAAACCCACGCGAGGTGTTCACCATAACTTATGATTTTTCGATATTTCAAAGTAACTTCATATTGTAGGACTACTCGTATGCAGGAGGTACCCACAAAAACAGCAAACAACAGGAGACACCCTCGCCGAAAGGGGCGGGGTGGCGTCACCCCGCCCTCATCGGCACAAAGGTAAGCGCAAGGATTGGTACCTCCCGGGCGGAGCAACCGACTCCGCCCGGCTCCACCAAACCTCCGCAAAAATCAACCTCCGCGGCGCATTCGTAGTCCGGGTAGCGCGGAGGTTCTCAAAGTTGAGCACCCTGGCAAGAGACGCCAGGGGCTTGCAAAACTCAACCTCCGCGCATTCGGAGTCCGGGTAGCGCGGAGGTTCCCAAAGTTGAGCACCCTGGGAAGACACGCCAGGGGCTTCAAAAACTCAACCTCCGCGCGCTCGGTGTGTGGGTAGCGTGGAGGTCCCCAAAGTTGAGCACCCGGCAAGAGACGCCGGGGCTTACAAAACCCAACCTCCGCATTCGAGTCCGGGTAGCGCGGAGGTTCCCAAAATTGAGCACCTTGGCAAAACACGCTAGGGGCTTGCAAAACTCAACCTCCGCGCATTCGGAGTCTGGGTAGCGCGGAGGTTCCCCATGTTGAGCACCCTAGAAAGACACGCCGTGGGCTTGCAAAACTCAACCTCCGCGCATTCGAGTCCGGGTAGCGCGGAGGCTCCAAAAGTTGAGCACCATGGCAAAACATGCCGGGGGCTTGCAAAACTCAACCTCCGCGCAAGATTCAGAGTCTAGGTAGCGCGGAGGTTCCCAAAGTTGAGCAACCTGGCGGGGACACGCCGGGGCTTGAAAACTCAACCTCCGCTCGCTCGGTGTGTGAGAAGCGTGGAGGTTCCCAAACTTGAGCACCCTAGCAAGACAAGCCAAGGGCTTGCAAAACTCAACCTCCGAGCATTCGGAGTCTGGGTAGCGTGGAGGTTCCCAAAGTTGAGCACCCTGACAAGACATGCCAGGGGCTTGCAAAACTCAACCTCCGCGCATTCGGAGTCTGGGTAGCGCGGAGGTTCCCAAAGTTGAGCAACCTGGCAAGACACGCCCGGGGGCTTGAAAACTCAACCTCCTTGACGCCGGTGTGTGGGTAGCGGAGGTTCTCAAACTCGAGCACCCCGGCAAGACACGCCAGGCGCTTCCCAAACTCAACTCACGCGTGCTCGGAGTGTGGGTAGCGCTTGCAAAACTAAAACCTCCGCCAAGTCCAGCGAGCCACCCTAAATAGAAGTAGGGGGCGCTTTGCGACCAAGTCTAGCTTTTCAAAACCCTCGCAAGTCCAGCGAGCCTCCTAAAAACAAGTAGGGGGCGTCATTTGCGACTAAGTCTAGCTTTCAAAACCTCCTCGCAAATCCAAATGAGCCTCGCCAAAAAGAAGTAGGGGGCATCGCTGCGACTAAGTCTGGCTTTTCAAAACCTCCGCAAGTTGAGCGAGCCTCGCTAAAAAGTAGGGGGCGTCACTGAAAACCTCTGCAAGTCCAGCGAGCCTCGCTAAAAAGAAGTAGGGGGCGTCGCTGCGACTAAGTCTGGCTTTTCAAAACCTCCGCAAGTTGAGCGAGCCTCGCTAAAAAAAGAAGTAGGGGCGTCGCTGCGACTAAGTCCGGCTTTTCAAAACCTCCGCAAGTTGAGCGAGCCTCGCTAAAAAGAAATAGGAGGCATCGCTGCGACTAAGTCTGGCTTTTCAAAACCTCTGCAAGTTGAGCGAGCCTCGCTAAAAAGAAGTAGGGGCGCCGCTGAAAACCTCTCGCAAGTCCAGCGAGCCTCACTAAAAGGAAGTAGGTGGCCTCGGTAAACAAAGGTCACACTAGTCGGCTAAGATCCTCGGGGCACACACAAGCTGGACGGGCCCACCTGGCGCCAAATTCGAAGCGGCGGGGCGTCGCTGGCGAGGGAAAAGCTCACAGCTAAACCTCCGCGTTTGCGGAGGTCTCGACGGAAGGACCAAGCGCTCAGCCAAACCTCCGCGCTTGCGGAGGTCTCGACGGAAGGACCGGAAGAACCAAGCGCCCAGCCGAACCTCCGCAAAGACCCAATGCGAGCCAAGCCCCCGCAAAAAAACAAAAACACGAGCCAACCCTCTGCAAAGACCCAATGCGAGCAAACCCTCCTTAAAAGACCCAATGCGAACTAGAACCCCCGCAAAGATCCAACACGTGCCAAAACCTAGCGAAAACCGGCCCAGCAGCAACTAGGGCGTCGCTGGCGAGGGCAGCCCCACGGGCGCCCAGGCAACCCGCGGGCCTTCCTCCAAGGTTTCGTTGCTCTGGCCCGAGTGACACCGGACCAAACCCCCGAGGGGCTACTGTTGGGGAGGGACCCTCGCCGAGGGACCCCCCAGTAGCTCCTGGGCCTAAGTCTCCCCGAGCCCGCAGGGTGCGAGTCAACCCCGCAGGAGGAGCAGCCCCCGCAGCGCGGTTGCGCCACCCGAAGGACCGAGACCCCGCGCGCGGGGCGCCACCGCAGAAGAGCAACCCCGCGGGCACCAAGGACGAGACCCCCGCAGGGCGCGGTTGCGCCACCACCGGGGGGACGACCCCCGCAGGTGCGGGGGCGCCGCCGCGGGAAGAGCAACCCCGGGCGCGGGGTTGCCACCACCGAAGCGGCGACCCGCAGCGCGGGGGTGCCACCACGGGCGATCGGACCCGCGCAGGTGCGGGCGCCGCCCGCGGAAGAGCAACCCCGCGGGCGCGGGGTGGCACCACCGAAGGACGAGACCCCGCGGGGCGCGGGGTGCCACCACCGGCGGGACGAGACCCCGCAGGTGCGGGGCGCCGCCGCAGAAGAGCAGCGGGCGCGCGGGGGTGCCACGGAAGGGACGAGACCCCGGGGTGCGGGCGCCACCGCAGAAGAGCAACCCCGCGAAAGTGCGGGCGCCACCGCTGAAGGACGAGACCCCCCAGGTGCGTGGGGCCTTGCGGGACCGCGGAGCGAGCCGTGCCCGGGCGCACGGGGCCCCGGTGAACAGCACCAACCGAGGGGCGCCCGTAGAGGAGCAGGTCAAGTCCAGCCTGGCGGCGCGGCCGGGAGAAACCCTAAAAGCGCCCCAAGGTGGTCTCACCGAGTTCTTTTACCCATTTGCCCCTGGAGGGGATTGTATGAAAAACCCCCCGTGTGGGTCCTTGATGTTAGTGACCGTAGCACCTTGTCCTGTTATGTAACAACGCCGCCTACCGACCGGACGCCTATAAATACGGACGAGACAAGACGTATTGAGGGGACGGTTGGTGGCAAGTTTTATTGCCATATAATCGAAAACAACCTCTTGTGTTATTCTTTCATCCATGTCACGCCGCGCGGGACCCGCCATATGACCTTTGTGATACCCCTCGGCAACATCGGCGAGGGTATCACCGGTCAAGGACCCGGCTCGCGCTTGTCTTACTGTGTGGGAAACCCTCGCCCCTCCTCCCGCTACCCGTGGCGAAGGCCCGCGGGGCAGGTGATCCCCACACGGCGTGACGACCGGGACGCCCCCCCGAGCCCGTGGCGGCACGGCTCGCGTCGCCGCGCGCCGCCTCCGGCAGCCTCGTCTTCACCAACGAGACGCCCGATGGGGAGAGCGATGACGCCCGACGCCGGCGGCGAGAGGAGAAGGGGCTTCGACGGCGTCCCGCGCCGGAGAGGCGGCCAAAAGACGGCGTCGGCGTCGCCCGGGGACGAGGGCGCGTTCGAACTTCCCGCCCCGACAGGGCCACCAACGTCTCCCTTGACTGGTCGCCTCGGCTCGGCCTCACCATGCCTGCGCGGCGCTCTCGGGCTGGTTCACCGACCTCACCCTATGCCGCTTCGCTCCCCGGGCGGCGGCGGCGGCAGCGACCGTGCACTTCGGCGGCGGCGTCTCCTCCCGGCGGTGCCCGTCCCCTGCGCAGACGCCACGGTCAGCAACGCCTGGGGGCTGGAGCACCTCAGCGCCCCGCTCTGACTCCCTCCGGCGCATGGAGCTGACCGGCATGCACGACCTGCGGCGTCTCGCCGTCGTCGTGCCGGCACTGGTTTACTGTATATACATTGTATGTTATTCAGTAGTATTAAATTTGCAGTCTCGCAATGTCATTGTTAATCTAAATAATTTCTTTCTATACAAGGACAAAGTGCACTAACGTAAACAGAAAAAGGAACCCAAAAAGTCACGAAGGAACTGGAAGCCCCGACACGGATGGCGCTGATGGACCCTCGATGAAGAAGCCTATACGCTGCTTGATCAACACCTCCCCTCGCTTGGAAGCATGTACTCGAGAGAGGGATAAGCCGCCAACCGCCGCCACAGCAACACCGGCATAGCAGAGGCTGCTTTGGAGGCTCACGAATAAGAGAAGAGTCCCTCTTATGCGTGACTTCGTTGATAAAGTTGTCGAGGTGGCGTTTGGTAGTGTCGTCGCTGACCTCACTCGAAGGGGTATCCACCGGCGGTGAACCTAGGGGCCAGCTACAGTCAGAGACCCCACCGTCCAATGAATGGGGCGCGAAGGGGGTGTCTGCAGCTCATAGGAGTGCACAGGAGTCCACCGCCGCCGGGTCCTCGTCTTCCAGCAAGTTGGCCGCTACTGCCGGGTGCTCTTGCACCTGCGGTGCCACTGGAGGTGATCCCTGACGCTCAAAAGCCCCGCGACAAACCGATTGCTGGCGAGCGAGAGGCTGCGAACTCCAACATCGCGGGTCCTTTGCGATGTCGTGAACATGCGCGGCGTCCGGGCACATCGTCAGCGTCACAATGTCTTTGCTAATCTAAATAATTTCTTTCTATACAAGGACAAAGTGAAGAAAGGTACAACTAGTTAAAGAATTTAATTTGCCGTGTAACGTTAGCAAAATTTGGGGAAAGAGGGGAGTAGGATTCGCTTGTCAGTCACACTCGTTTAACACGTGATTTCTCCAGTGGTTCGTTGTAATTTCACCTCTGAACGGTATGACTGAGACACATAGTATTTGACAAGGTCGAATTGAACGTTGAATCATTAATAATGAATCATTGGGGATAACTTAATAATGAATCATTAATAACGAATCTTTAATAATGAATCTTTTGCGAAAGCCACGAACAGATCTGTCTTTTGCATTGAAGAAACCAGTGACAGCGCTGCATGCCGCTGCTAGCCTGCTATGTGATGTGTAGGCTATCAGACAATGATGTTTGGTCACATTTTTTTTGTCTTCATTCAGAGGACTTGAAACGACTAACCAAACCAGGATCCATCGTTCGAATGACTGATGCTGGCAATATGAATTTTGCAGCCTATTGTTGCCCCAAATGTGCTAGAACATGTCGATTCCATGTTGCTGCTGTTACTACTTACTATATATCAGATATACTTACTATTACCGCCTTGTTCTTTCGATCGCAATCATGCGAAGCCCCTAATTACATACTACTACTACTACTGCTGTATATATGAGATAAAAAAAAAAACGATAGCCGAATACTGAAGGCAGCTCATGGCAGTGGTGTGCCCTCGCCCTTGAGACTGTCGACCGGATACCCTCATCCATCTCTTGCCATCTGAAACCTCGACAGAATCAGACACGCCTAGACAGACGACCTCCAGATCTGTCCCTGGAACGAGATCACGATGATGGAGACGTCGTCATGGTAGTGCCTCCTCTCGCCGCGCGGGATGTCCAGCAGCTGGTGCGGCTCCATGCCTGCAATGCAACCCAAAGAGAGGACGGATTCTTCAGGAGACCCGTCTAATCGTGGAGGTCCAATGGACGGTCTGGTTACTCACCGGCCTTCCTCGCGGCGCGGTTCACAAGCTCACCGACGAGGTGCTGTGCGGGGTCGCCGTTGGGCTCCGCGGCGGTGAACGCCTCCACCTGGTCCACCATCTCCTTGTTGCTGAAGTACTCGTAGAGCCCGTCGGAGGACAGCACCAGGAACTTGTCTTGTGAGCCGATGTGCTGGTGGCACAGTGACGGCGTGCAGGTCACGTACGGATCCGTGCCGACGTAGTTGATCTTGAAGGCTTCCAGAAGCCTGTCGTTCCACTTGGGCTGCCAGAGAAAAAAACGTTAACCAACATCGACAGAATCGTCAGGTTTGCAGATCGAAATTTGAGCGAATTTTGACGTTACCTGTTTCAGGTAGGCGACCCCAAACGCTCTCGTGACGTTGATCTTCCCTTGACCCGGCCATTGACTATGGCATTCCTATCATTCAGATGCTGGCCCTTGATCCTTATCACCTCCTGCACCATCCTCATCAGTCATAATTCAAGTTCTAAATTGGAGAGGAGAGGAGCAGAGGAGGGAAAGACAGCGTACCTCCTGGACCTTAGTGTTGTGCTCTGCGGTGAGCTGCACGGCCAGCAGGCCGTCCATGTCATTGTTGGCCACCAGCTCGCGCATGATCTCGGTCTTGAACTGCTGCAGGTCCTGCGATGCCTTGCCGAGGACGTCCTGCAGGTCGGGCTCCGCCCTCCGAGCCAACACGGTGCGGCTATCTCCGACGTTCATGACATAAATGTCCTGGCCCTTCATCACCATGATGAGCACACAGGAGCCCATCAGCCCCACCTCTGGGCTCTCAGGGGCGTGTTCCTCTGTTGCCGTGAAGAACGCCTCCTCTGTCTTCTTCAGTGCCCGTGCCAGAGCCCTAAGGATGTCGCGATGCACTAGCATGGCGTCACTGGGCAGAGGCACTTCAGCGCCATCGCCGGCTTGAATGTCGACCCAGAGGAGGCCTTTGAGCTCGTTGGGCACAAATGTGTAGAGTTAAGCGAAGAGGTAGTCGGCCGCGTCAGGGCCGTTAAACCCGTCATAGATTCCGATGAACACCCAGTCGTGCTCCACGGACACAACAACGTGGAACCGGTCCTCACCAGCCATGCCCTAAGCCCACTCCACATTGTCGTTCGGGCGGCGAGCGGTAGTCCACATCGCTGAAGGAGACCTTTACTGGCTCAATAGGTTCCTGTGATCGGTGACCATAGCGTGGCGACCCAAGTCGAAGTTTGGAGGCGGTCCTAGCAAAGAAATGTACTCCCTCCGTTTCAAATTATAGTTGTTTGACTTTTTTTTGACCCTAAGTTTTGACCACTCGTCTTATTCAAAATTTTGCACAAAAAACAGTCAAATTTAAGTCATTCTTAAATATCATTTGTTAATAAAGCATGTCATAACAAAGAAGTGATATTTTGCACAAAATTTTGAATAAGGCGAGTGGTCAAAGTTGGGGTTGAAAAAGTCAAACAAACTACAATTTAAAACGGATTTAGTAGTAGGGATCGCTCGTCACGGAGGTGGGAGCGTGCGGCACGGCGGTTAGCGATGAGATGAGAAACACTCGGTTGGGGCCCTAGGGCCACAGACGAGGAGGTGGATGAGAAGCGGTCAAGTGGACCTGACACGAATGGTGAGTCTGAAGTGGTGGATGCAGAGCTAGATGTCTCGAAGACATGGAGAGTCTAGGAGGCACTGCCGGGAGAGGAACAACTGTAAAAAGACTGCGAGCTCTCGAACATGCTCGCGGTCAACGGCGGCCACGTCATATCATTGAGAAGTCGAAATGACGGTATTGATGCTAGTGTCACCAAATTGGCGCTGATGGCGGCGCCAGACAGAGAGAAGAACGATGACTCTGATGTTGTCACGGCAGCTGTCATGGGCTGGCAAAGTTGGCGCCCGATGGCACGTAGGAGAAAGAGTGACCATGGCTGTCACCCGGGAGAGGGTCCAATGTGATGGCGGTAACGTACGGGTCGCTAGAGAAGCATCGGGTCTTGGTGATGCCATTGCACTTTTTTTTTCTTGGGATTTGGATTTTGGTGATATGCAAGGATGATTTAACCTTTTGGGAAAGGGAGGGTAGATGGTTTGTACATTTATGAGAATTGACTATAGTTGGAGTCGAGTGATGCGACGATCAAGGGGCAGGCCCACCTTTGAGCAATTTGTGGCACTTTTTTTCGAAAGCGTGCATTGTGCACGTGCTGCATTAAGGGAAATCAGAGTTATTGATTACATCCGACTTACTTTTAGGCGAGATGCCATCAAGTAAGACGGTCACACACGACACGAGTCGCCGGCTTGAACGGCGCAGCAATCCAGGATGTACTAAGCCTTAACTAGTTGTGCGACTAAGGAGAAAGCGTGCGGCGGCGCTTCACGGCTCGTCGTCCCGCTCGACAAGTGCCCCAGCCTTCATCAGCGGGAAGAGTTCCCGGACTGTGAGCTCCTATGGGGAGGACACTGTAAGGTCCTAGATGGCTAGGGGGGGGTTGAATAGCCTATAAAAATTTCTACAAACTTCACTAAACAAACCGGTTAGTATAACAAATGGCGATTAAGCGGTTTGCACTAGCTCTAGTGGTCTTGCTAGCCTTCTAGTGACAAGACTAAATATTACTATGATCTCTAAGTCACACAATGGCTATGTCACTACTCTATGTAGTGGACAATCCTAAATATGATCCTTAGGCTAGCAAGAACAACTACACAAGCAAGTGCTAGCTCTCTACACAATATAAGCTAGGAAAGTAAATACAAGAGAGGAAACTAGATATACCGAAGTGTAGAGGCTATGAACCAATCACCGATGGAGTGGATGAACAACCAATCACAATAATATGATGAGCCAATCACCAAGACAATGGACACGTCGATTTGTTCACCCGGAGTTCACTTGTACACCGACAAGCTAGTCTCCGGTTGTGCCGACCAACACAAGGATGGTGCTTGAGCTAGACGGTGCACTTGCTAGCTCCAAAGCCACCACTCACAAGTGAGGTACCCAAGACACGAGCAATGTATTACTTGCAACTTCGTCTTCCCGACGAGGAATGCGTGATCCTCTTTACAATCACCGGAGGTGGCCAAGAACAATCACCTTCTCTTGCCAACGCCTCCACCAAATCACCAAGCCGGCTAGGAGCGGTGTCTCCAAGAGCAAAAGGAAACTAACCGGCTCACAACGATCCCCAAGTGCCTCTAGATGCAAGAACTCGATGCAAATGCACTTGGATGTCCACTTCTCTCAAGAATGAAGCTCACAATCAAGAATGAGAGAGAGGAGGGCTTGTTGCTCAGCTCTAGGATGTTAGGAGTGATTCAAATGACCAAGAGAGAGAGCACAAGCCGGCCAAACTAGTATATATAGCCCCCATCACGAAATGGAGCCGTTGGGAGGAAAACCACGTTTCCTGCGAGCCGACCGGACGCACCGACCGGACCCGCCAGAGCGTCCGGTCGATGGGTCCGGTCAGACCCGACAAGCTCCCCGCACGCCTAGCGACCCCCGCGCACGCGTCCGGCCGGTGAGTCCGGTGGTGACCGGACTCACCAGATCCAGCGTCCGGTCGAGCCACGAATTTGACCTCAAAAACATGCTCTCTGGACATCGACCGGAACCTTGTGACCGGACCGTCCGGTCGGACCCCCTGCATCCGGTCAAGCATCCGGTTGCAGGGTCCGGTCACCTTTGAGCTGCGAAAATCTGTCGTTGTGTTGTCGTTCCTTCGCCTTTGCTCCAAACCAGCTTCCGTCACTTGATACTTGTTGCCAACACATCGAAGAACACCTCGAGCACTTGTGTTAGCATTTTGAAAACCATTTTCATCAAGTACGGAGTTAGCTCTCTAGGTTAGAATACATGCATATGAATTTTGAATCTAGAGGCACTGGAGGACCGATATGTACGATAAGTTTTCCCTCTTTATAGTACGGCTTATCGATCCTATAATCACTCACACCCTCTATGGTGTCTTGAGTGCAAAATCAAATGGCCCTATGTTTATACCTTTGCCTTGAGCCCATTTGATCCTCAACCTTCATCAAGTTGGACGCTTGATCATCTTTTGGATCACCTTGATCCATCCTCCATGATCACCATGCTCCAAGCTTGGTATGACCAATCTCCAATCTAATCAAACAATTAGCATCGAGAGATTAGTTCTTAGGTGTCACTAATTATCCAAAACCAAACTAGAGATCTTCAGACACCTCGGACGCGAAGTGGTCGTGGAAGCGGGCTGCCAGGGTCGGGTCCAGGGTGTTGGACAGATCGTCCGCCCTCTTCCCGTCCCACTTGTTGAGGAGTACCCTGCGTGCCTAGCGTTCGGGACGTGGGTCCCGGTACACGGCCTTCTTCGCGAGCCGGGCGCTGCGGCGGATGGAGTGGTTGCCGTGGACGAGGTGGGAGGCGCGCCGACGCGGGGGCAAGCTCAACAGAGGCTCCTTGATGGGGACGATGATGGAGCCTGTGAAGGCGGCAACCGGCTTCGGTGGGCGGCGGGACCGTCGTGATCCCCGACAACGCAGCGAGTCGGCCCCGGGACCGCACCCCCACTAGGATCTGGCTTTGTCCGAAACGACCTGGGGCGCGGAGGGCCGTATAGTGAACCCGCCATCCCCGGAGGCCACCGCCAGTGTAGGGGGAGTGGACGGCACCCAGAGCCGGGGGAGTCCGCGGGATCTGCTGCCGTGTCCACCACAGGAACGCTCCTCGGAGAGGCATCTAGCCCGACGGCGGTCGCTGGCGGCTGCTGAAGCTCCACGTGGACCAGGGTCCCCACCAATCACCGAGGGGTGGTGGTGGCACGGGCTGTAGAGGAGGTGGCTCAGGAATGGCCGGAACCATGGTGGAGGCCGCGAGCTCATCCATCATTGGGTCGACACGAGCGGGGGGAACGACGCCCACAATGAGGTCGAGCGCAAGCGGGTCCACAGGAGTTCCAGCATCGACCACCACCAGCGCCTGACTGCCAAAGAAGAGGGGACCGGACAGAGGATCTGCCCGATGAAGAAGGGAGGTGGCGGCGGCCCGGTAGCCCCAGGGATGGCATGCCCCAGGCATGGTCAGCGACGACACGCCGGTCCGGAGCACGGCGTCTTTGTTCTTGGGCATGGCAGCGTGGCCCCCGTGGCCCGCCGCGGAGGAAGGCAATGGTGAGGGGGCGCCGATGCCCGCGATTTCGCCCGTGCCTCGTGCCGAGGCGATGAGGCAGCGGGCGGGGGCGGAGCAAAGGCGGCGGACGTGATCCCCGCCAGGCAGTTGAAGCACAGCCCGATGAGAGATGGCGACACGGCCGCCGAAGACGATGGTTGGGCGAGGCATGTTGTCGCCCTCCGGCGCCTACGGGACGAGTGAAGCCTTAAGTCATCGATGATGGGTGCAGACTTTGGAGGAGGTCCCCGGCAAGATCGTGGCGGGCGACGATGACGAGGACGGTCACCAGGCGGCGGAGATCGGCAGCGGTGGCGAGCCATAGGTGCGCAGGGACGCCAAGATATGGCTTGCGCGCAAAGCCGTGGGGGCGGCACCCGGTCGACGGGGAGTTGGCGACGACGATGTCGCTTGCGCCGTGGTCGGCGGTGGCCGACACCCGGCAAAGACCCGAGTTGGCCGGAGCGGGAAGGCTTCCACCGGATCCTTCGCGTGGTCCACGACGGAATCCAGGCGGCCGGCCCTGGCGACGAGGGGATGGAGAGCGCGCCGCCGCGGCGCAGGGGCCTCCGGCCGATGTTGTCGCCCTCATTGTCCGGCGGTCGGAGAAGGAGCCATCAACCCACCGCATGCCCTTGGGTCTTCCAACGGAGGTGGCAGGAAGGTGGCAGACGCCGGCGAGGTTGTTGCGACGCGACGGAGCCATAGTCGCCGAGGCAGCAGACGGTGACAAAAACGGCGACGGCGTCGGGGCGGAAGGCCATTCGCATGGCCCACGGGACCGCAGCCGGTCCCCCATCTGAGCCGCCCAGCATCGCCACCCGGCTGCACTGGGGCGAGCCCGGCGAATTTACGGCGGAGAGAGGACAGATGCGGTGACGGCGCCCGACGTTGGCGGGCCATCGCATCGGGCGATGGTGGCGCCCTCCCCGAGCACCCCGAGCGCCCGCCCCGCTTGCTCCAGCGCGCCGGGGATGAACGGCGGCTGGCCCGGGCGACCTCCCCTTCCTCGCGCGCGTCCACTGCCCCAAGAACCACCACCGACGAGATAGGGGCCCGGGTACGTGGCGTCCACCGGCAGCGAGGGGGCCGGCGGTCCTTGCCAGGCGTGCAGCACGGCCATAGGTGCCGTCGAGGGACGCGCCCCTCGTGGTCCGCAGTGCGGTCGAGGCCGCCCCCGGCGGCGACAGAGGGCGCGGAAGCGGAGAGCGTAGCCCCAAACATCGGTGTCGGATCGCTGCGAAATGCCGACCTTGTGGCCGCCGGGGGGTGGGTGACGGCGTCGGCCGGCAGCGCAGCAAGCGGTGGGGCCGCTGCCGCACCAGGGTGGCGGCTCGGGCGTCGACCGCGGGAAGAGCCCCCGTCGGGGAATCGGTCGAACCGGATCCGGCGGTGGGCGGGTACAGGCGCGCTGCTGCGGCGGTCGCGCGCCCCAATCACGGCGCCGGGCGGTGGCGATGGCGATGCGAGGGGTCGACGGGCGCGCCCGGCCGCGCAACGCCGGTGTGTAGCCGGCACCACCGGGGGATGGCCCGGGTGTCGACGCCGGGAGGAGCCGCCGACGAGGTCGCTCGTCGCGCCCAGATCCCGCCGCCCGTGGACCGCCTGAGAAGCCGCCCGAGGCGGTCGCACACACCCAGACCGGGCGCGGCGGGAGGCGGGCGGTAGGCGCGATAGCCCGCCCGTCACCGCCGGCAGCAGCATTCGCGGTGGGAAGCGGCGGGCGGGGCGGCCCAGCCCGCCCGGCCGACGACGAGAGGGGGCGGGAAAAACGAGGAGCGTGGGGCTCGGGCGCGGGCCGGGGAGAGAGAGGTGGAGATGGGGCGGTGGGGGATGGGACCGGGCCGCCGGGCGCGGGGCGGCCGGCGGCGGAGGCGAGGGAGGGGAAGGGGCCGCCAGGGCGCCCCAACGGTCACAGGAGTTCGCTCCCGGCGGTACAAGTCAAGACGCAATTTGTGGCACTCGTGTTTGGGGTACCCAAAGCTTAAACATCATGGTTTGTCTAGATGCTCTTCCCAATTCTGATGGAAGGTCTTGCGGGCTACCAAAGGCGATGAGGCTTTAGTTCCCACAACACTATCAAATTCTTATTGAAGGGCTTTCTAAGGCACTGAATGCTTTGGGATGAATCAAAGAGGCTTCAGTTCTCGCTTTATATAGGACTGAGCCGACGGGGAGGGTGAAGAGAAGCGAAGAAAGGATCACACTCAACAAATCTTTGTAGTTGCATTCATTGAGAAAAAATATTTATTGTAGATCTTGAAGATATGACGATGATCGGTGCACGCATGTCTAGTCATCGATCGCAAAATTAATGATTGCATATGTTGAAGATACGATGTTGATCGGTGCAGGCATGTCTAGCCACCGACCGCAGACATGCCGATTTAACTTTTAGGAATTTATAGTACATGACAAAGTAGGATGGGAAATAAGTTACAAGTCGAGAGATGCACATTCTCATGGTTGGTTAACATGAGATATGCAACTATGCATGCCTAATTTTATAGGTGTCATCTTTAATTTATATAGTATATTATAGTTTAATATGTTGCATACATCACATAATTTACAACAAGCAATGTCATGAACCAAAGGAGCACCGCCGGAGAAGGGTCCAACAAGGGGCAGCCCAAGCGTCGACTAGGGCCCAAGGCCTTGGCGCGCGCGCGCCTCGCCGCCATCGTCCGCCGTAAACACGCCACGTCGGTTTGCTTCGCAATTAAGTAAGGGATATTTAAGGAATAAAGATAGAAATAAAATAGGAAATAAATAGATTGCTTGTAAAAGAGGAATTTCAATCAATAAGGAAACCCCTAGATCTTTCTTAGCATGCAAGTCTCCCTCGGACTATAAATACATGGGGATGTAATCGGTTGGATCTTAATCAGAAAAAATAAAGGGGTAACTCCCAACGGCTTCAACTCTCAATCCCCCCCTCTCTCTCCCCCACAGCGCCGCCATCAACGCCCACGCCCGGAAGACGCACGCCACGTCTCCCCCGTCGCGCGCGCGCGGCCGCGCGCCGCCGTCCCGTCATCGCCCGAGCTGCCATGACGTCATCATCGCCGTCTCCTACCTCGCCGTTCATCGCGGCCCTACGCCATCACTACCCGTCACGCCCGCCGTCGCCACCCCCACCCCTGCCGCACCGCCCCCAACACCGCCCCGGCAGCCACGTATCACGCCGAATCGATCCGGTTTGTGACGGTGGTATCCAGAGACCAGGACGATTCCCACCACCGAAGGCTTCCGACGACCACCACCGTCTTCAAGATCAGATGGCGGCGCATGGACAATGGCGTTCATGGAGGAGCTCCACGTAATCTTCGGCGATCACGGCGGCAGTCAGAATAAAGCTGGGAGAAACAAAGAAGTCGCCACGGATAACGACAACGCCGTCCCCCACATCCACGATTTAACCGGTGGCCCACGGCAAAGAAGAACACCGCAAAGACGCGGCCTTGCTCGTCCGACGACGACGCGCCCCGACGTCATCTCCGCCATCGACGACGCCCCGCCATGGGCACCACCGACGGCGACGTCGCCCACAGCGCCGCACGCCACCCCTCTAAGATCGATGATGCTACGAGCAACGAGTACGCGTCTACCCCAAGGACGCACCCGCCGCCGCCGCCGATTCAGATTAGATCGGGAGGCTACCACCAACGCCCACCACCGCTTTCGATGAAAAGCCTACCCAACTAGGCCAACGCCGTGAGGCTCCAACGACAATGCGAGATAAGTTCCTATGCCACCAACATCCCTCGAATCGAGAACACCAGGAGCATCCACGCAATCACCATCAAGAGCAACACAACGACGTCGTCCGACGTCGACGCCGACGTCGCCGATCTCAACTCCGACATCACCGACATCGACAATGCCTCCAAGGGCGCCGCCAACAACATCAGCAATGACCACGACGCCGCCAACCATGACGCCCTCAGCACCAGCGACAACACCAACGCCACTATGGGTGACATAATGACGTCAACCGACGTCGACATCGCCGTCACTGACCCTGACACCTTGGACAACACCGGCGACATGAACAACAACATCAACATCTTCGCCGACCAGGACATCACATGCTCCACAGTCACCAGGCAAGTCCACCCCAATCAACAAGGAGCTTCTACCTCTACCACCCATGCTACAACGATGCCGCTCGACATCGTCAACCATGACGTCCTCAACACCAGCACCATCGACGACATCGACAATGATGACGACGCTACCATGGGCGCCATGAACATCAACGACACCCTCAAGGACGCCAACGCCGATGACGACCCACCTGACATCGACAACAACTACAAGGGCATGAACAAAGACGACCCCCCAGCCACCAACAGTGACACTAGCAGCCACGACGTCAACCCAACGGACGCCGCCACAAATGAGAACACCGACGCCCCCCCCAGGCGCCACCGACGCGACGGTCGTTCACTCGCCGACATACGACGACAACAATCTGCTACACCTGCTGGACATCCTCCCAACATCAACAATGGTAGAGAACACCATCGGGCAAGCTCTAGATCCAGCAAAGGCGCCATCATCGATTACCACGTCGTGAGAACATCAGGTACACCGCTATACTTCTGACAAGAGCGGCACTCCTCCTTCTTTGGTTCGTCTACATGCCAACCCAGACGACACGGGAGTACTGGGACACCTCCACACGGTGTCTTCCTCGCGGCTTCAAGCTGCCCATCAACGGCGACACCAACGACTGCCCGGCGCAACCTCGGCGGAACGGCGCCTTGATCGACTACACCTATGGCCCCGACACCACCGTCCAGAACATGGGCTTACCGGACACCACGGCGCCGGGCAACAACCAACGCGCCATCGACAACTTCGGCTATGGCAGCTGGGCGACTCTGAGCCAAATCGGTTGGCTCCCTTGTTCCGCCGACGACATCGCCCGATGCGACTTCGCCAACAAGCCTTGGGCTGCAATGCACCAGAGGCGCCCTACATGTTGGGCATGATGATGCAACTTCGCCCACCGGTTCGGACGCCCTATCTCCTATGAGGTGCGCAGCAAGCTCCAACTCGCGAGCTCCACCGACGGCGACATGAGGTACATACCACCCGGATCAACCCCTTACCTCGCCAACCTCGTCACTACCCGAAGGCCCTCATCCTTCATCAACTGGCAACACGAATCGACGACAACCTACTTCGCATCGTCGGAACCATCAAGCTCCAACCAGGAGCAATAGCTTGGGCGCCAGCAATGGAGGTCGTCTTTCTCGGCAACCATCGCTACTACGCCACGGCCTTATCAAAGGTACTACGGGATGTTCTCCAACCAGCAAAGGTCAGCATCTCCATCTTCGCCCAATAAGCATCAACAACGATAACAAGGTAACGAGCGGCAGTAGCGAGGACGCGTTGTCGTAAAGGGGAGAAATGTCATGAACCAAAGGAGCACCGCCCGGAGAAGGGTCCAACAAGGGGCAGCCTAAAGCGCCAACTAGGGCCCAAGGCCTTGGCGCGCGCCGCCCCTGGCCGGTCGCCGCCATTGTCCCGCCGTAAACATGCCACGTCAGTTGCTTCGCAATTAAGTAAGGGATATTTAAGGAATAAAGATAGGAATAAAATAGAAAATAAATAGATTGCTTGTAAAAGAGGAATTCCAATCTATAAGGAAACCTCTAGATCTTTCTTAGCATGCAAGTCTCCCTCGGACTATAAATACAAGGGGATGTAATCGGTTGGATCTTAATCGAGAAAAAAATAAAGGGGTAACTCCCAACAGCTTCAGCTCTCAATCTCTCCCTCTCTCTCTCCCCCCACAAGACGCAGCGCTGCGCCATCAACGCCCACGCCAAAAGACGCACGCGACGTGCGCCCGCGCCGCCGTCCCGTCATCGCCAGAGCTGCATGCGTCATCATCGCCGTCTCCTACCTCGCCGTTCATCGTCAGCCTACGTCATCTACGCCGTCACGCCGCCGATCACCACCCCCAGCCTGTTGCCACCGCCCCCAACGCTGCCGGCAGCCAAGTGTCACGGCAGAATCGATCCGGTTTGTGACAAGCAATGTATCGATCGGCCTATGTGAAATAGTTAGTTGCGTCAATATATGTTAGTGAGGTATTGTATGCATCCTTAGTACAACAACATGCTTCATATGTGGAGTATCCACTTTCATGTCAGAAAATGAGGTGCCATTACTCTAATACTAACAGGTAACGCACATTTTTAGGACAAGTCATTATTACTTTTTTTTTGAAAAGTTAGCAATTGATGAGAGCAAGGGTTTTACACTAATAGCATCAAGTAATAGGGTTCTATAATATCAACGATTACCACTACTATGGCTATCGTTAGGATGAGGGAGTTACATTTTGTGACTGTTACCTGAACTTTCTATGCATGTAGCCATAGCTTTATACTAGCATTTAGGTTTATTATTTAGGTCTCAAGCATCTAGAAAACTACTGTCATTCGGTTTAATCTTTATTTCTAAACCCCACTAACAGGCCAAAACTAGAGCTAGGTTCAGTCTAAGAATTCTTGTTAGGCTCATACTTGGTGGAAAATATTGTTTTTTCTGTCCTTGTTAGTGTTATCTTACCTACTTGAACCTGCCGTTTTGAACTTTCACGATTTTGACTATTATAGATCCTCATTTTGTTAATACATGTGAATAATGTATAATTCATACTATTAGAGGGTGTTTGGGACTGCTCCGCTCCCGTTTTTCCAGCTCCGCGGTGCCAAACACGTTGAGCTCCACGAACTCCGCTCCAAGAAAAAGGTGGAGTTGGAGGCCAACTCCACGTTTTTCATGGAGTATCTCAAGGGGTACTCCAGTTTTTAAAAGTTGTGTACTCACACATGGAGTTGTATGTTAATTACCCACTTTGCCATTCATTAATTAGCTTCATCTCCGTTCCGTGTGTGAGAAGGTCACGACCTGCGCGCCGCCGCTCACCTATTCCTCTACGTCGTTGTCGCTCCCCTCCTCTCTTCGAAGTAAAGGCCGCCGGCGCCATGGATGCCTCGTACGACTCGTGGCCTGTTGCCCATGGTGGCCGTGGCTGGACTTCGATCTAGTGCCGAGTCCGGCCAGTGGCCAGGCGCTGGACCGGCAGCAATGTCACCTGGTGGCCAACGTGATTTGATATTGTGCGTGTGCTACAATTTTTTTTCCTTGGTGCGTTTATGCTGATTTGATACGGAGTATCATGTATGCATACTGATTGTTATGCAGCTATATGCAAGTGACAATGATAGTGACGACTGATAGTGAGACCATTGCATTTGTCAATTATCTATCATTTACAATTTATATAGGAGACAAATTTGTATTTAAATTATGGCCTCCGTTAATCTTCTAGCATTTGTTTTCTATTATTCTCGAAAAATATCAATTGCAATTTCAGTCAAGGGCATAATGGACCATTTGCATATAAACAACACATTTCTAGAGCTGGAGCAGAGCAGTGTGCCAAACAGTACCGTCTGCTCCACAAACTCCACGGTGGAGCTGCTCCATGGTGTTGTTCGTGATGCAGAGTTGAAAAAAACGAGAGCGGAGCAGTCCCAAACACCCCCTTAGTGTAGTCGCCCCTATAGATCAAATATGTTAAATTTATTATGACACAAGATTGAAGCATATCTTGGGCATATGATGGCGAGTGGCACACTTATATCTAGGTGTAGGCATGATGATTCAACTCTTATGAACTTAGTACACAACAAAGTTTGGTGGTTAGGACGACAACTCATATGTTTGATCGATAGGAGATATGCTATCTGGTTGACCTAAATGCAATTGGTGAGAGCAAGAGTTTTACACTCTAATAACACCAAGTAACTATTTTTCTATAATTAACGGTTACCACTAATCATATGACTATCGCTAAGATGGTGTGTGTTGTCTCTGTCTCTGTGTGTGTGTGTGTGTGGGGGGGTTGTGACGTTTGCATGACTATTACCTAAACTTTATATGCATTTAGCCACAGCTTTAAGCAATAGCATCGAGGTTCATTATTTAGGTCTTAAGCATCTAGAATTGCTATCATTCAGCACGTGAAAGTTCCCATAAATTTAAAGATTCTCACATGAACATTGCATCACACACCGGACACATATGGAATTGCACTCAGTTCTCTCAATGTATGATTTTCAAGAGGCTGAATTAACGAGCCCGCTCAACAAATATAATCTTTACGTTTCGATTTCAAAGAAATATTAAATTTATTTATCTTGAAGCTACAATGATGAGCGGTGTGCTTAGGTTGAGGTGCCGCACAAGTGACGCAAGGCGGGCCAGCGGCGGCCGCCAAAGCCGTTGCCAAATATGACCCGGGTGCATGCGCCCCTAGCCGTTGCCAAAACCGGAGGAACCTCCTTACCGCCTAGTCTCTATCTCTTCGATCTCTTTATTATTCTACTATCTATATCTAGGCAATGTATATGCTATGGAAACCAGCTTGCTTTGTGAAAAAACTGTGCAAACCAGGGACAAAAATATCATCTAAATTTATGAAAAAAATCATACATGTAGATGATATGATGATGCACAATCCTGTAAAATATCTTGTCCAAATTCGACTTCGTTTGTGAGATATAAAATATAACACTGTTCTTTTCTTGAAATTTGTTATTTTTATATCTCACAAACGAAGTCGAGTTTGGACAAGATATTTTACAGGATTGTGCATCATTATATCATCTACATGTGTGATTTTTTTGGAAATTTAGATGACTTTTTTATCGTGGGTTTGCACAGGTTTTCACAGCAAGTTCTGGTTTCCATAGCATATGTTGCCCTATATCTATATCTATACTATCTATCTATATCTATATTCTACTCCTATCTCAAAATCTATATTCTATATTTAATACATATCTATCTTTATTATACCTATATTATATATCTCAGTCGTTCTTCTATTATCTAAAATTCAAGACTCTAAAGTAATCATTTACCCGTTGATACTAAATCTTGATCCCTGCCCACGCCTTTGTGTCCGATACAACTCATACTCTATTCAGAGCTCACACGCCCGTGTCCAACCTGGTTCCACGTGTTTGCGTCTAATACGAAGTCCACGGGGGTCATCGTCCACGGAGGTCATGTATTCGTGTCCATAATTAAGATCAACTCCAATGAAAGTCCCTATTTTAGGTATAAAATGTAACACTAGTAAGGCTACTAAATAATGTTTTATTTTTCATGCCCTCCTAAAATTCACTCCCCAAGCCCCTAGCTATAGGAGCCTCCTATCCACCCTCTATATAAAAATGGGAGTCCATTTCATTCCACTAGAGTTAATTATAGATTTGGGCTCTCAAATTTTACAAGTTAGAAGTCTATTTTTGTCTATTTTTAGGAGGGATGGTTGGAGTTGCTCTAAGGCATATATCTAATTAAACAACAATTTCCTTTTTTCTGGAAATAGTGTACCCTTAAAATTGTATGGAAGTTATAGACTCTAACGAGGACTACATTATTGCAGTTTACACATTTTCCCCTTTTAATTTTTTTTTTTTTGAAAGCAAACGCAGACGCCAACACGCACGCACACACTCACCCCTATAAACACCGCATGTACCAAAAACAAGTCATTCAGCATGTACCTAAACTATTCAGCATGTGGTCAAACTCATAGAATACCCTAACAGACCTAACAAAAGCTCATAAAGCCAACCAAAACTTATTTTAGGGTCATAGTGATAAGTTCGAAAAATTCCATGTATCTAAACTACATTTTTTTGAGGGCCATGTAGATAATTCTCCCATGAAGTTAACATGCATACTGCCTCCATCCCAAAATAAATGCACTTCTCGCTTTCTAAGAAGTCAATTTTTTTAAAAGTTTGACTAGATTTATAAAAATGTACTAATATTCTTTATGCATAATAATCATCATTAGATGGAGTCTACTTCTATAATAAGTTTATTTGGAGATACAAATGTTGATGTTATTTTTATATCCATAGTCAAAATATCCAGATTTACCGGGTGCTCAGTCCTTCGAAGATGCTCATAGTGGCAGGGTTTGCGTACGTGTGTTCATAGGGGTGAGTGTGCGTGCGTATTGTGAGTGTCTGTGTTGTACTGTGTAATTCTCAAAAAAAAAAAAACTTTGCAAAATTTGACACATTGAGAAGAGAGTTGTGAATTTATTTTGGAATGGAGCGAGTACTTGCATATTTTTTGTTCTTGCAGGAAGAAATAAATTCTCCTTTTTAAAAAAGTTTGTTGAATGGAATGAACTTTAGGTGCAGGATAAGCAACTTATATGGGGCCTAAAACAGAATGGGCCAGAAACATGGGCATGAAAAAAAAGTAGATGTATGATGCTGGCCTCGCTAGCTACCTATCTAGTGGCTCCAAGTGTGCGTGGTGTGAGCGTACGCGTTGTACTGTATAATGCTCAAAAAGAAAAAATTTAATGGCTCCAATTCTCCACTAGATATGATGTGGACTTTGATGCCCGGTTTCACTACTAGAAAACCCTCATGTAGCTACACTTTTTTTAGATAATAGACACGCTTTTACACTTATATGTTTGTTGTTCATTTTGTATACACTCGATCTCCTTTGGGGAGCGTTTCTCTGCACGAAACAGAGTTTGCTATCACTTTGGAAAAATCAATTCAAGCTCACTCACACACACTCTTATTCACTGATGACTTAATTAAACATTAGATGCTCCAACCTTCAATTTCATTGATCATAGAAGAACTAGACATTCTTTGCATAGTGGCGTGTCGCTGGCAAGCTAGCCGATCATGGGAATGCTGTCAACTTTGTCGTTGGAGTCGAGGAAGATCCTGACTCGCCGGAGGTCGTGTTCCATGGTGACTAAGTTTCCAGCTGGGATGACGTGCACGTGGGCGCACGTCCAGACCTCGCAGATCTTCTTCTTGGCATCCTCCGCCGACATGCCCACCACCTCCGGCCATGACCATCTTCCGTGCTCGCGCCTGGAAATTTGACAAGGGAAATTAACAGCACATTGCATGCCTGCTACGTTTGACGGGGAAATTAACAGCACAGTCGCTCTCTTCTTGTCGCACAATTATAGTTTCCTAGCTAGTACGACCCCCTAAGCGCCATCGTTCGAGCCGGTGTCATTTGTATGTGTGGTCTAATGGTGTCCGGGGCATCTCGCTACGGGTTTCCATTAGGATGTATTTGAAACAATCTCACTTCTCTTAATACAGTACGGGCGAGTGCCCGCTTTCGAAAAAAAACGGGGAAAATCGATCACTCAACTGTGTGAGACCTGTGTTCCATGATAGAAGCTTGAGTGACAGAGAATATAGGTAGGTACCGGGGCTGCATCGCCAGTCGAGTGGCGGTGACGGAAACAACATCTGTGTTGTCGGAGGCAGCGAGGGAGGCCAGCAACACGGCCAACCAGGACAATGCAGCGAGGGAGGCCAGCAGCACGGCCAACCAGGACAATGCCACGATCGCCTTCATGACCAAGCTGGTCGACGACGACGCCCTCATCGCACGCTCTGGGCCCCTGCAGCGAACACGGACCCAAGGAGTTGAGTTGAACAGGGAGCGCAGCCGAAAGGAAGACCAGTCCAACGAGTATATATATATAGCCTTGGGGAAATATATATATCGAGAAAAATACTTCACCTCAATAAGCAGTTAGTAGTACCAAACTAATATAGGTTGGATTCATTATCTGCTAATATACTCACTACGGGAAACTGGGCCTTCGCCGACGGTACTGCGTTTTGCCGACGGCCCGAAAAGACAACGCTCGGCAAAGATTTTCTTCGCCGACAGCCGCGCTCGCCAACGAAAAACCGTCGGCGAAGCCTCCTTCGCCGAGCACCTAGTGCTCGGCGAAGAAAAGTGCTTCGGCGAAGAAAAACCCTCGGCAAAGGTTGGTACCACACGCTCGGCAAAGAATAACCCTCGGCAAAGCTTGTCGTTGCCGACGGCCAACAGTCGGCGAAGGCAAGCTGTCGGCATAACCGGCGCCAACGTAACACCGTCACTTCACGCAGCCTTTGCCGACGGCTTGCCGTCCGCCCCTCGGTGTAGTTTTTTTCAAAATTCCACCAAACGGCGCCACGTGTCCCTAAACGTTACCGAGCACCGAGGCTTCACTGAGTATTCTAAAGCGCGGTGCTCGGCAAAGAATGGCTTTGCCGAGAGCTCATGCACCAGCTCTCGGCAAAGTTTGCCTTTGCCGAGAGCCCGGGCTCGACTCTCGGCAAAGCATAATTTTTTTTTTTATTTTGCCATCACAACTTTTTCTGTAGCTTAGCTACAGTATATGGAGTTCGTTGTTGAAGTTTGGAATTTTTTTGAATTTTTACTATATTTTATGAATTTGCACTGTATTATTTGAATTTCTTCTCAAAACTAAAATTTGAAGCGCAAGTCATTCAAATAATGGCTCTAAATGATTCAAAAAATGATATACATGATTGTGAGTGTATCTTGAGTCCTCATCCATGGCGGACACCAAAATTCAAATATTTTGTGCGCTTAAACACGTCGACTCACTTATGCGGGTCGATTGTTTTAAAATTCTATAAAATTCAAACGGAGTTGAAAAATCATGAAATTTGACGAGTTGTCCTTATATCACATGTGTACACTATGAAAAAAATTTGAGTCGATTTAGGTGCACGGTTGCATCTCGGATGGCGGTTTGCAAGACATCGTGAGCATGTGATAATAGAAACTCATGGTGAGATGTCCTGGTTTGTGCAATCCGAATTCAAATTTGCCCGAAACTTTATCAAATTTTTATCATAGCCTACACATGTGATATCACCGACCACTCGACAAATTTCATGAATTTCCGACGTTTTCTTTTTTTAGAATTTTAAAATGATCAAGCGCACACGGGAATCGAAATGTCTCGCACACAAGATCTTTGGATTTTCACGCGTGTCCATAGATGAGGCCTCAAAATAGACTAACAAACTAGAATATCATTTTTCCAATCACATAATTCCATTTTTCGAATGACCACGCAGTTCAAATTTTAGTTGTGAAAAATATTCAAATAAAAGAGGGAAAGTATAAAAAAATAGTAAAATGTGCGGAAAATGTCCCAATTTTTGACATGTACTTGTAAACACTCCATCTAAGCTACGAGAAAAAATTTGGAGTAAACAATCAAAAAAAAAATATTCTTTGCCGAGAGCCCCCATGGGCCCTTGGCGAAGGCCTCTTTTATGGCGGCCGGGACGGGGGACTCTCGGCAAAGATGCCTTGCTTTGCCGGCGCCGAGCCGGGGCTCTCGGCAAAGAAGTGGACCCGCGCGCCAACCCTAAACGTTTTTTAGAAAATTTTGCCGATGGTCGGATCGGGGCGGTCGGCAAAGGCCCTCCCCTATCATCGCCGCAGACTTCCCACACCAACTCACTCACACGACACACTCCACACACCGGACCACACACGCGACGCACCCGGCGCGCCGCCCAAGATTCCGCCCGCCGCGGGCGGCGACCCGCCCCGGCCGGCGACCTTCCCCTCGCTTCATGTCTAATACTTGCAAAGAGTTTCGATTTTCGTTTTCAAGTAATCATGTCTAACACTTGCAACCTTGTCTTCTTTGTGCAAGGCTTCCACTCTGGATCGGCGGGGGTCGAATCAGCCCCAACTGTAGGTGCTCTCGGTGTTGAGCAAGTCTTTCCGCCCCGAACCATCGGTATCCACCTTTCCCACCCTTACCGCCTCAAGAATGAACTTGTGAGAGACTCGTTAGACTTATGCGGACCATTTGTGGACTTGATGTTTCTCTTGTGGACATGATGTTAGACTTGTGGACTTGATGTTATACTTGTGAGACTCGGTGTAGACTTGTGAGACATGTTTAATATGGGTTATGTGATATATCGCCGTGTTTTATGTGTCGGATGTGTGAAATGCGATATATATATATGTTCTGTGATTGAATGGATGTGATATATATTATACATGTGGTTATTTGTCAAGGTGGAAAGCTGAAACAAATGAAAAATGACAATTTTTCAGCTCATTGCCGAAAGCACTACTCTCGGCAAAGAAGCCTTTGCCGGCGTTTTTGACATTGTGCTCGGCAAAGCTGGGAGCCAAATGGCTACCCCGGCCCCCTTCCCAGCTTTGCCGATGGTTTTGCACGAGCTCTTGGCAAAGAAGCCGTCTTTGCCGAGCACCTCGGCTTCTGCCGGGTGCTCGGCAAAGTTTTTCTAAAAATTTTTTTTTTCTTTGCCGAGCACGTGACCGACAAGTACTCGGCAAAGTTTTTTTTTTTAAAAAAGAAAATTTCTTTGCCCGAGCATAGCAGCGGCGGTGCTTTCGGCAAAGATTTTTTTAAAAATTTCTTTGCCGAGCACGGCAGCGACAAGTGCTCGGCGGAAGCGAGTAACGGCCGTCATTTACACGGTTCGTTAATGGCTACTTTTCTTCGCCGATAGTTTTTTCGGTGCTCGGCGAAGCCTTCGCCGAGAAGGGTGCCATGACGGCGGTCGGCAAAGGACCTATGCCGTTAAAAATTCCCGTTGCACCTTCGCCGAAAACGCGATTGCTCGGCGAAGCCTTCGCCGACGGCCCGGGGCCTTTGCCGGCGCGCCAGACGCTCGGCAAAGGACCAACCTCCTGTAGTGACTAGTTGGCTGCTCATATCTAATATTAGCTACCTAAATATTAGCTACCAATTAGTTGTAGCATGTTTGGATGCATGGTTATTAACCCGCTAACAATTAATTATATTAGCAGGTTTCTGTTATTTCTCCATCTATTACTTGTAAATAGTTATTATCTATGAGTCAGCTAACAATTAGCTACTCTATTATGTATACTCCCTCCATATATATCGATTATTAGAAGGCGTTTAGAACAACGACATGGTCTCTAAAGCACAACTTTAACTTCTTTTTTCTATAAAAATATTTATTGGAAAGTTATATATGTATATTTTTGTGAAAGTAATTTTTAAAATAAATCTATTGATATGATTTTTACATTTCCAAACTCAACGACTTAAAAGTTATTCATAATTTATGTTACCAATGTTTGACCCAAACAATTTTTTTTTTTCCCAAAACGTTTGGACCCAAAAGAGATAATTATTACTAAATCTGTTCCAAATTATAAGGCGTTTTTAGCTTTTCTAGATACATTATTTTTACTATTTATCTAGACATAGTGTATATCTATGTGCATAACAAAACGCTTTATAATTTGGAACGGAGGGAGTAGCAGCAAATAGCTACACTATCTACAGGGTGCGTCTGTAACTAGAATAATTGCTCACATACGGGGCCAGCTAGAATAATTGCTCACAGATGGGGCCAGCTAAATCCGCGTCACTGGAATACTCGGTGGCCAGCTAAGTCCCCTCGACATCACAAGAAGTAAGTAAACAAACACTATGTGTGCATGTCAGGGATCTAAAAAAGGGCGCACCCCGAGTGCCGTAGGCTCCCTCCACTCTTGCGGAGTTTGGGGAAGGGTATTTAGCGCTAAGTCTTACCCGCACCATGTGCAATATGCGGAGGTTTGGGGCTTAAATGTTAGGGATACTAGTTAAACGCCCAAAATGTTTCTTCTGGGATAACTAAATTTTATATAAAAACACATGGATCGCATGATAAGATGACAATACTATGAAATTAAATAATGGTATTAAAGTGACATTTAATCTAAATAAGTTTTGTGAAAGTAACACAATCAATCATGGATATCGCGGGTTTTTTAAACTCTATTTTATGGGCTTCTTCGTAATTCGCCTAAGATAATATTATCAAAGACCTGTGTATGCATACTTGACCATTGGTCTTGTAAAATTAAGTGGACTGTCCATGGAGCAACGAGATTGGTATGCAAAAGTCCGGTTCGACAAACCAAGAAGGCTTGTCTCCAAATCAAGAGCATAGTTTTTTTCAAACATGTATCCAAATCTCTACGCATAGGTTTTTCCAAGATAGTATTTCAAAAAAAAAAAAAGTAGCAAGGTTCATTGAATATAAATTATACAAATAAAATAGTAGCAGCTACATAAAAAAGCATGTACGTCGGCCCTCGCATGAACGTAAGTTCACAGAACAAGCGACTCATTTAAACAAAAGACTACTTCATAGTGGAAATTGAAGGACTACTCAATGTCAAGATCAATAAGCTTAAAATGTCCTACTGAATACCTTCAAGACTGATGTTGATAACGGTAGATCGGTAGTGAAAAAATAAGAAGTGGACTCTGAAAAAAACGAAGAAATGAAGGATTGATTTCTACCTTGGATTCTAAATCTTGGCAAGGCTGCACCAGACAAAATCTTAAATGAACCATATATGTTCACAATATCCATACTGAACAAACTATGAGAATAGGTAGGTTTGCAGACATGTAGTTCACAACATGAAAATTTAGAGATTTGCAGACACACATAGTTCAAAACATGAAAATTTAGAGATGCGGTCGTAGCTGTACCCACGGCAAGCCACGGCGACCAAACCACGACAACACGAGCAATGAATAAATCAATAGATTACCTCCACGCGACGGCAGCGAGCTGGCGCCCGACAAGGACAACGGCGCGTCCATCGGCGAGACGCCGGAGCGGATCGTGGTGGCGGTGCTCTTTTCGGCGGCAGCGCATTCAATATCGTCGAGGCGGCAACGCGGCAGCGAGAACAACGGGCGTGATTGATCGCACCTTCCAAATTTGCGTGCGGGTAGGGAGGGCGTGATTGATCGCACCTTCCAAATTCGCATGTTGTTTGTCAAGTCTTCAAATGGTGTACGACCTTCATTATCTTGCATAGGTTCCATTACGATGAAATTGAACCTAAAATTAATCCCTAGTTAGCAGGCATACAGTACATGTACGCAAATGTAATTATATTATTTCTCAAAAAGTAATTAAATTCGGGGATAAGATATGTGTGACTTTGAAGCCAGATATCACCTTTGGATTCACAATAATGATCTGTCGATGTGGTAACTCCTTACTGTTGGTGTCCAATTCGAATGAGCTGCAGCACGTTTTGACTTCAGTTACTAAGTTAAAGTATACAATAGATTATCCAACTTCTAATCTAAATCTCATCATGATAGAAAGGCAAGTGACTTCATTCTATCTATCTTACATAGCTATCAGGCGACAGGAAAAAAAACAACTCTGAGTTACCTTTGCTGGTACCAATTGACTTAAATATCACATGACCATATTTTCACCCTACTGTGTTTGCATCCTATGGCAAAGATGGAGAACCTTCTAAGAACATATTCGACAGATAAGGATACGACTACCACAAAATATAGTAAAGCTACTATACAGGCTATGTGGCAAGAGATAAAGAAGTGCACTGAATGCATAAATACAGCTTAGGCAAGTGAAATTACTCAAATCTCTAGCGAATTTCGGTGAAGCAAAAATACTCTGAACTCTCTGGAAAATAGAGGGGCTGCTGCTCAGTATCTAGAAATGCTAGAACAACTTACATCATACGCTTACCGAGAAATGCGCAATTGGCTTAGTTCCTTCTCCTGTTTCAAAATTATGCCCAAAGAAACTGGAAGTAGTTAGATATAGAAACTGATAAAATGTCAGTATCAAGTGTCAGTGTTCGAGAGATTCATTTGATTGATGGATAAGATTTAATCCAACACATGCATATTTATACCACTTTGACTATTGCAACTCTGATCTCTGTTGCTATATGGTTTGCCGTGTTGTAATATCTAGAACTGCCACCTACAATCTCTGATAGAGCACATAGACTGAAATCCTGAACCACTGTGAATCTCTGAATATCCAAAGTAAAGAAATAAACACACTCCTTGAATTTCGCTAAATAGTCACCTCTAGTTGTAAATTGCAATAAAGAGGTGATACTAACTCATCTGAAGTGTAAATTGGATATGATATATCTATGCTGCAAATGATGCGGCATACATATATATTCAGTTAGAAGGACACACACACACACACAGTTAGTAGGAATAATCGTTGAAAAACAGCAGGATTAAAAGTGGCCTATCACTGGCTTTTCATAGGGATGATCATATATCAAGAACTTAAAAGATGCTATATCATAGTGTCAAACAATATGCACCTGCACAAGCTTGAGAGATCTGTAATTCTAAAGAGTGGTATGCATATATTAAGAATCAAAGAATTCATTAACTGAATATTATCAAAAGACAACCCAATGCCTGACTCTGCAGTTTACCCATGATTGGCCACATTTTTTTTAGCACGAATTACTCATTGCTTATGGGTGTCATGACTCCAAAAAAGCATTTGCATGGAAGAAAAGAGTAGAATCAGCATTTGCATCGTAGTAACATCATCGAGTTAGGCAAATATTCCTTGGCCAAATGTGTTGCACCAGGCTGCCGAATATTCCTTGACCAAAAACAGTAAATTATATAACTGAAAACTATACAGACCAGGAAATGATTAAAATAGCATTAAATTTATATGAAGCCCTTCGACCGACAGTAAAATACATAGTTGAAGTATCCATTAAAAATAGGATAAAAAAATACCTTCGATCAGAAGAAACAATTTATAGAATTGAAAATTAGCTCTTCCGATCCTTTCTAGCCTCTTTACCTGATTTGTTAAAAACATGTTGTCAACAATCGATTTATTGTGAAAAGCAGTTAAGGTCGGCTTGAATCAGAAATATAACTAACTCTAATCAGATAGTGGGATCAAAAGAAAGGATGGTTTAGCTGAAGTTTTTCAGGTTGAGGGATTGCTGAAGCTTGAAAAAGAATTTTCTAAATTTGTGGTTCCAACAATAATACATAAAGAAACTGTCGAGAACTTTATAATATTAATGCCCGGACACTCCTGCAATAAATCAAACAAATCCTGTTCTAGATAGCTATGGAATTAGATATCCGTATGCCTGAAGCACACCCTTATCAATGTGCAATATTATTCCTACATTGACAGGGGAGTAATCCCGACAAAACAACACTGCTGAATTGGCAAGGTTAACAAACCTTAGTTGTACCAACCCATGATTTCTTCCAGGACTCCGACTTGTTCGAACTCTCAATATCAGGCTTATCTTTGTGGTGCCCCAAGATCCAAAGTGCAGAACAGACCTGTTTCATACGTTCAACATATTAATTGTGATGCAAGAAGTTAACCAATTATAAAGAGTACCCAGCGACAAGATAGACTCTGCATTAGCCTATGCGATGACGACAGAAATCAGCAAGGAAAAGGAAGGCGGGATACATACGTGTTTCATACTACATGGGAAGGGACGTCACGCTGCCTCCACCGCCCGGACGATTCGCCACCGGGATGCCACGCCGCTAAGACATCGTGCCGCCTCCGCCACCAGGATGCCGTGCCGTCAAGACGTCGCGCTGCCTCCACCGCTGGGATGCCGCGCCACCTCCACCGCTGGGGGCGCCAACGCTTGGAGTCGTGGGGACACGCTCCTGCACGTCGATGATGGCTGACGGACGCGCGAGATCGCCCAGCCTGCACGTCGATGATGGAGCCGGCGGGGAATCACGGAGGGGAGGGGAGCGATGGCGCAGAGGAGATCGACTCGCGGGGGCCAGGGTGTCGATGGAGGAGAAGGGAATCGGATGTCGCACGAGGAAGGGAAGCAGGATTTGCGTCTGTCCTTTAGTAACCGTAGAGAGAAGATACCGGGGGGTGGAGTTTGCGGGCATGGTCTCCCATGATTTGGTTTGTTTCCTAATTACCGGTGGCTTTCCTTTTTTTTATCTTCCTTTCCTAATTATGGGAAGAGATGCATTCCTTTCCTTTCACAGATCGCACGGGGGAGGTAGTGGCGATCGACGATGCCGTCGTCGCACGGAGCGAGGCGATGGTCGTAAGTTTTTTACCGCAAAAAAAAAGTCTCCCTTTCATCCTTTTTAGGTAGTAAAGATGTAAAAGTAGATAAAATAAATGAACATGGAAATTAGGCCATCAACGTTCTCCATCAACCATCCATTGACTCTTGATGGAATTTTTTTCGCCAACAAAGTAGCAAATAAGGATACAGTAGCTTAAATAGGCAATGCGAATTTTGAGGTCTCATGCAAGCTGCATATTTAATTTCTTTGTTGTTTTCTTTTGCAATATGTGTAGGATCAATTCACACTTAGATAGCCAATCACGCCGGGGGCTTCAATGATTGCAAGCCAAAAACTAATTTACACCCCCCCCCCCCCCCCCCCCCCCCAAAAAAAAAGGAAACCGGATTGAGCCTTGCTTTCAATTCTGGACACAACACACCACCTATATCTACTATAAATTATGTCAACAAAAAAAACATAGCTCTAATTGTGACAACAAATTTAACACAATAAACTATATGAAGTTTGTGAGCTAAACCCAACCTGGAATCACATCAATCGGCGCCAGTAACTCGAGATATCTTTCACTACCTTTAAAAAGGATGGAAAGGGGACATTTCATCGTGCGACAATTTTTCTGTCCGCCCGTCGCCGCCCGTGCGGTACCAGCCACCGTAGAATTTTTGCGCCGACAGGTGGGACCAAGATACTGCACTCCACCTCCCTCCCTCCCCCCTCCCCGTCCAGAGACGCGAGCCATCCTGGGAGTCCGCCTCCCCGCCTCCCAAACCCTAACCCGACGCAAGCGGCGGCGGCGGCCATGGATTTTGGGCGCGGGGAGCGTCGTCCGGTGGAGGGCGAGATCCGGCATCCCCAACGCCGACGCCAGCGAGTCCTCTCCCCACGCGCGGGCTCAAACCCCTAGCTCTAGGCGGCGGCGATGGCTGCTGCTGCAGCGCTCCGGCCAAGGACGAGGAGGAGCGACGCTGGGCTCTAGCAGAGCCACCAGTGCCGGAGGCGGGTCGGGAAGATGGCGACGGCGGCTCAACACGCAGGAGCACTCGCGCCTAGGGTTTGGGCAAAGAGCACGGCGGCTGCCGAGGCCAGCTGGTATTCCGCAGCTACGCGCCGTGGCCTCGCACCACCTTCGTCCGGCCCGCGCGCGTTGCCAATGACCCGCAAGCCACCGCGTCACGGGCGCTCGTCCTTCCCGTTGCGACCGCGCCGTCCAGCCGCAGAGGAGTCCACAGCCGGAACTGGGGCTGCCAATGCCAGGTACTCAAGGCGAAGGAATCCATAGGCCATATCTGCGTGCTTCCTCCTCCTCAGGTTAGTACATAGGTCTCTATCCCCATCTTCTCATTTTGATGACCGTTTTCCCCTTCTGCCACACATGTTCTTCGATTCTTTCACTCTAGGTGTGCTATTCGCAGGATTAAGATGATGCCTGGAAATTATAGATCGACCATCCAGGCCTGATGACGTCCTTCGACATATACAGCCTATGTTAGTTCAGTTGACTGCCTTTTTTTTGGGTGCCGATTAAATATCCTCCAGATTAAGTAATTGCAATACTTAAGCTAGCTGCCTTCACAATTCTTACACTCGGTTATTTTTCAGAGATTGCCATTGCACATAGTGCTGTTGTTGGCGTAGAAGTACCCAAAGAAATGTGCTATTTGGTTCATAGCTATAAGTGACCTTCTATGCACCAAAAGATCTCTTGTGTGACTCTTATTAAAAAGTAAAAATGACTGCTAATATTATCAAGGACAAATCGCTTGTGCTTTGATCTTTTATGCAGGAAAAAATAGTCGATTCCACACCTGTGCAGTTTTTACTCTGAACATTAGTTTAGTTGCTCCATGTCTATTAGTCAGGTTGGCTTAGTTTTTAGGTCACTTATAGATCTACTTTCCTTGGCCACATGAGTAATTACGCAGTGTGAAAAAAAAATTAAGCATGAGTTGTCCATTAGTTGCATTATTAGACATGCTGTGTATGGATTGGTAAGTTTTTGCTACCTATTTTCTTCTGTTGGCACAAATGGATAATTCAAGGGCTGGTTTGTTGTACTTGCAGATTTTAGCTCATGTTAAAATGAAATAGAAATCTGAAATACTATCAATTTTCCTTGAGTGAAATGTTAAAAGTGGGTTGGAGAGATAGTACAAAATTAAAATCACAATAATTCGTATTGCGGGGAGAACAGATCTGTTTTGTTACTGTTGGCATGCCTTTTCTTTGATATGTTTTTGTAATTAACATTGGCTTTAATGTTACCTTTTCAGATATATTAGCGACATCTTTTTTAAGCCTGGGATAATTATCAAATTTGTGGAGATACATCACGGCCTTTGTCAGACAGAGATCATGGCTTGATGTTATCATCGATGTCATCTAGCACCGCAGACCAGAAGGTGGTGATTTTTCCTACTTCGTTAACTCAGTTGGGAATAGTTTTGCAAGTTTCATTTGTTCCTTTCTGATAAGCTATGTTTAGAAATCCTACTTTGTTTGTAGCATGTCTCTTATTGATGCCAGTTTTAATTTCAGGACATTTAAAGAGGTTCGCAGTATTTAGTTTAACTTATTTTCAGGTTCGACAACCAACACATACAACAACATCAGTAAGCCTGCTTTAGTCATCTAAAGGTGAGTTCGAGTTGTTCTCTTCAATATAGTATTGATAAGCATACCAATATATTGATCTCTTCAAGAAGTTCCAGAAAAACTGCAAGTTCACTTTCATAAAATTGAATCATAAATTGGTGTTTGATAGTGATTTTATTCTCATCGCTTTTGTCAGAAGAAATTTATTATCCTGGTTTTGTACTTCATGCTACTGCTACTCAGTACTAAAAGAAATAATAACTTTGGAACATTTAGCTGTTAAGATGACAATAAGGGTTTCGCTAGCAATCCATTTGTCTAGACCTCTAGGTTCTAAGCTGCAAACTAAGGCTTCTTTGGCAGGATTTTTGCAATATTACTATGCTCAGGTGATTTATCAGATTTAGAAATTACATACATTGTTCTGGTGCCTCTAGGCCCTCATGTTACTTGTACTATTCTTCAGATCTTTAGCTAAGACCATCATCCACTGCTACTAGGGGGTTGTACTTTGTTGCTGGGCAATCAGTTGTTCCTGGCGTTCTTATCAGTTCCTGCTCAATAAGAAGGTATATGCCCTTGTGCTCTTGCGGTTGTATGTGATTTGATCTGCTTTGCTCTGAATATTCCTAGCCCTTGTGCTCCTCATTTTTTTCTCTTGCCTTTGTGCTGTGTTAAAGTGAGCATTTGGCTATCTGTATTCAGAACATATGCCACTTGTTGTGGTCTCCACTTTTCTCTGTCTACAAGATGTTTTCTTTTTGTCTTCAGTTAACTATAGATTTAGATCATTTTTTAGATAGTTTCCTCAAGTGACTTTATTAGCACTCCATGCTTCCTGATTTTTGTCAGTATAGATTTGAGAAAGGTGTCCTTTCCAATGCGTGTTGCTTCTGCTCTGGATTTTTTGAGCCAGTTGCTTCACCTATGCACTCTGGTGCAACAATGTGAGTTCTCAACTTATAAATGCATGCCACCATTGCTATTTTGTTTTCAATGCCAAATAGATGAGGAAGTGTGGTTTAATAAAGGATAAATGGTTGTCTGGAATAGTTCAGAAAATTCAATTGTGCAAAAGTTAGTTTTTCACCAGTTTTTCACCATTAGTCATCGAGGTTCATAATTCACAAATAAATAAATACGATCAGGAGTCTGTGTACACTAGATTTTCGTTCAGCATTGATACTCGTCAATCTTATTCTGGTAATGTGCATGAATGCCTAAGAGAGAATGATTTTGCTCGTACACTTTTTGGATTCAATGAGGATTCAGTCTTTAGTCCAGAGCTCGTAGGGATTAGTTTTCTGATGAAAATTTTGCCTGCTGTGTTGCCTGGCATCAGCTTCCATCCCCTGCTTTGGACTTCAGAGGGGTCTGAGTCTCTGAGATGATTATAAAGGTGAATAACTGGATGAATTTGTGTTGTTGGTATTGTTTTCTTTGCTTAGAATCAATTAATGGTCAAATTTTCTCAGAGGTGAAAATTGTTTCTTCAGTTTGCAGGCTACCATTGCTTATTGAGAACTCATTATTCCGCGTCTTTTGTGAACCATTTTTGTTGTGACTGTTGTCTCATGGAGGAGAGGAATATCCAGGTATCAATGTTCTTTGCCATACTTTCAGTTTCTTTGCTTTTGACTTGCATTACTACATGGTAATTGCATTGTAATATTGGAATGATGAAATAAGAAGCTCTCCTTTCTCATATTACTTCAAAATGGAGCTCTAGAGAGCCTTCCAGTTAATAGCATAGGGAAAACAACATAGATCAGCCTTACAAATTATGGACTCCACCTCAATATGAACAGGAGGAGCATACAACCATTGTTCGTAACTTCCTATCTACCTATCTAAACTTCACTATTATAGTCTCTCGTTGCTTCTGTTTCCTTTTTGTGTCCAGAAAGCAAGCTTTCTACTTTTTAGGATGTAACTCTAAATATGTAATCTTTGATCTCAATAAACTCTAAGATCTTCTGGGGTTCGTTGCTTCAATTTTGCAAGTGTTGAAAATCATTAGTCCTTTGCTGCAGGCTAAGCAGATCAAAGTGTGACTCTGAGGGTCGGTCAAGGTGAGGTTCCTCCTCTTGCTGTTACTCCTTGTTTTTACTCTCTGAACTTTCAATGAACTGAATAACAATACCTTTTTGTGTTTGTCATCATTCACTGCAGATTTGGGAATTGATGAGTGCAAGATCGAGAACCTATGCAATCTGCTGTGCAAGTGCAAGTGCTATGGTACCATGATGGCTGGCCAAAGAGTAGGCATGTTGCATCTTCCCTGATCCCTTGTGATGTATCCGGCGTTTTTATCCCAAATTTTTTGGTCATCCAATGAATACGAATGAAGAACTATAGAAAAAAGAATCAGTACCTGAGAAACAATAAAGTTAATTTTTACTGTAACGATAATTGAATTCTCATGCATTGCAAGAGACTATTAAAATGGTCAGCAAAATTAAGTGTCAGACCCAATTATGATGCTGGATCTATGTTTAGTCATGGGTCCAATATTAAATTTAGTTATTTTTATTTCTGCATTATGTATTCTTCTTTTTCTTTTATATGAAGGAAGACAAAATTTGTCAGTTAATTTGGAAGCTCAAGCAGTATTCCTTATTATGTCTCATTAAAACATTTTCTTTAATGGTTTAAATATGAGTTTGTTTCTTAAATAACTTTGAGACATCTATCTCAAAAAAAAAAAGGGCATACGATTTTTAAAATGGATGTGCAGGGAGTGCTGCAGTCAACAAAAGTTATTCGCAAAAAAAAAAAAAAAAAAAAAAAAAGTCACTTAAGTTCATGATAAGAGTGCTGGACCAAGAAAATTATAATTTTGGCTTTGGACCATATCGTAACGAGGACTACGATGTTTAATTGCAAGAGGTAAATGTATATTTGAGTCATATATAAAGTTTCTTAAAACAACAAATTAAAACATATAGCAAAATATGGATATATTGATTTTGGCTCGATGATATTCCTTGCACCGCCCAAATATCTCAAGAAAATTATTATTGTCCTTATTGTTTTTTGGATTAAATATTATTAACGTCATGCGATTCATATGTTTTGGTATAAAATGTTATTGTCCGTAGCAACGCGACGGGTATGAACATATGAATAAACATATTCTGGATAGAATCAAAACATCTTCAAATGGAAATTTCACCGCATGGAAAACGCGTTGCACCTGATATAGATGGGTAACTAACTCGGAATCCACACAAAACATAAGCGATAATAACTATTATTTAATTATTTCTATGTGTTCCGATGGTGAATCTTGCCGGGCACTCAAGTGGATTACTTATTTTAAAATACATATCCGTGTTGAATAGTCGTGAAATCCGCAAAAGTATTCATACGGTGAGAATAGCATATTTTTTAAAGACATGCATTATTGCCTATATGATAAGCACTAATGTCCCGCGATACACTCTCGCGTGCATGGGGATGGTATGAAGATGCGTCGGAACTTACTTGGGTGGATTTATTGGCACATGAAAAAAATGGATATCGAAGATATCTTCCGCCACTATAAAACATTACCTTAGTTGAATTCTAGAAAAGTCCATAAAATAGAGTTTACAAAACTCAAGAAAAATCCATGATTGATTGTGTTACTTTCACAAAACTTGTTTGGATTTGATTGTGTTACTTTCACAAAACTTGTTTGGATTAAATGTTACTTTAATATCATTGTTTAATCTTCATAGTATTGCTATTTTATCATGCGATTCATGTTTTTATACAAAATTTAGTTACCCCAGAAGAACGACGGGTATTTAACTAGTAAAATATATATAAGCACGCTGTGTGATGGTGACGAGAATTGATTGAACCCTAACTTCGAGAGTAAACAAAATCTAATAAAGTTTTTGAAACAACAAAATCTAATAAAGTGAAATCAATCAAACTTCTCAGATCTACCGAACAAAGCCCCTAGCACAGTATTAGATGTATCAAATCGAGTCTAAACTCGCAAACACGAAATCAATCTAAAATGGGCTAGGCATGTTAATCAAAAAAAGCTAAGCGGAAGTACGAGATTACTAACACATCAATTTTCAAACCTTGAGCTTTATTGAATCACAGATGTGTCTCAAAAAAAAACATAGCTTACTATACAAGGATCCCAAAAGGATCTCTCTGTTCTTCGCGACGCTAGAAACCTTTCACCCGATACTTTGATCTCCCAATGCCAAAACGTGCAGCACAGGGAATGAAAGGAGTCCGTTAAGTTTCCTTAAACGAGACTGATCCAATGACCGATCGAGCCCAAATGCCCCTCAGGCACGCACAAAGCAAGCACGTCCACACGCGTGCCTCCTTAATCGGATCAAGCACGTCTCATGCATGAGCTAGCTGCTATCCATGCATATCACACACATGCATCATAGCACCTAGTCCAACTGGACTTTGCCAAACGAACATGCCAATGCGACATACTTGACCAATAGGACCTTAGCTCCTCCTTGAACTTAGTCCCGAAACCTCATAAGTCCGTCATCGACCACACTTCGACTCAAGCAACACCTGCACATAAATAGACACGGAAGCACGTTCAAGCCCAAGTACACAACTTGACTCAAGTCAATCTACACAACACCTCACACGAACATGTCATGCAACAATACCAAATGACCACACTACTACGAGTGTATATAAGAAGCACATGCATATATATCAGACTATGCCATAATTGAAATCACTTAGCAATGACAATTTCATATCAAGCCCATTTTTATCACATGATCTGCCATCTTTCATCACATTTTTTTTAGATAATGGAAATAACAATCCGGCCTCTATGGTAACGCTTACCACGAGCCAAAAGCCTCTGCGTGACCACACACAGCCAAACCTATTACAAAAACTAAGAATATAAAAACTTTAGTACATGAAGATATGTGTACTAAAGATCTGCTACATCAAAAAAAAGAAATGAGTTTACTACTCAAAATAGTGCTAAAATATCGATGTCGCTTCATGGCGTCTATCGAATCACCCCACCACGCCTTGAACAACGTGCACCAAAATAAACTTGAAAGAAACTCATTGGATATAGACAACCCCCAAAGGCGGTAAGTCGGCCCACGCTTGAAATCGTGTGCCCTTGTTGCCCCTCCCACCTTGATCTTGCCGACCCTTTGCCTTGAATGCATGAGGAAGCGGCTGCCATCGTCGCGGGCGGCGAAGAAGGATAGTCGCCCGCTGCGACCCCATCCACTCCTCCACGACCTCCTTGGGCACAAACATGGTGACCACACGGGTGGCGACGGGCCGACACGGTGCTCGGGCCACGCTTTCAGGGGAAGGACATCGACATCGAGGGGGCCGACGGCGCCGTAACGCACGCGGGTCATTCGACCCCGGCATGCTCCACGATCGAAACTACAGCGATGCCTTCAACAAGGTTAACGACGCGAGATAGATCGCCATCACCGTCAGCGGAAGACCGGGCAGGGGATTACCCCGGTTCCGGAGGTCGGAATGAGCAAGTGCCCACGGTAGCGGCACCATGGCGGCGCGAGGCTGCGGTCCGCCCGCCCGACCCGACCCATCCACGGGAGATAGCAGCTGGCGTAACTAGGCCCGAGGAGTCCGCCACCTCCCGGGCCAGACGGCGAGACGACGACCTGCGCGGCTAGCGGGGGGACGGTGGCGAGCACCAGACGGCGTCCACAGTCGAATCGCCCTCGCAAGAGGCTAGGACCACCGGCCAACCGAAGACGCCCCGAGAGGATCGGGCCGCGGAGATAACCGCCGCGCCAAGACGAACGACACGGATCGATCCGTGAGGCGGTGCACGCAGCGCCTGACACGATATGGCGCCGTCGCGAGGGGAGCCGGCACGCAAGCACCCGCATGGCGGCGGCCACGCCGCGCCCGCCGAGGCGCGCCAACCGCCGGCAGCGCCGACCTGGACGGCGAGGGAAGGGGGGAATGACCGCCGCCAGCTCACCGAGGGAGCGGCCTTGCCGGACCGGCCATCCTGGCAGGTGGATCCGGCTGGCGCCACCACGATCCGTCGAGAAGACGAGTGCCGCTAGTGGAGGATGGGGGATCGGAAGGGAGGGGAGGGAGGGGAGGAGGGGGGCAGCAGAGAGGGAGGTGGATCGGAGGGGCCGCCGCCGCGACGTCGGAGAGGGCGGCGGCGGGCGGCCGAGGGGCGCTGATGGCTTTCCTCCCGCACTCTCTCATCTTTCATCACATGATATGACAATATATGGCATAGTTTGATATGCAGATGGTGAAGTCGTGTTTTAGAAAGAAAAAAAAATCGACGCAAACTATGCCATTCGTGTGGGACACAATTTCATATCCATATAAAGATTTTATATATTGTCGATATGTTTCATCTATGTTTTTCCTAACGCATAAATTGCAATCGTGTTTATTGGATGTTGCATATGTGTCCGCACATATGTTGCATGTGTTTTAATCGATGGTTTCAAGTGTGTTTCAGAAGGGATGTTTCTAGTGTTACAATTAGTTTCAGTCGTATGTTTCAACTGTTGTTTCCGGATGTTTCAAAAGTAGACGAGATGTGTTTTTCTAGTGTCTCAGAATGATGTTTCAACATCCGTTGGTTCCTCATTTGTTTCAAAAAGTAGATCAGATGTTGTCTCCTTCTCCTTCTCCGTCTTCTCCAACCTTCGCCACATGCACTTCTCCATGGTAGAGCCGAGGTCGAGCTCAAGCTCCCTCATGGCTAGGCCGGGTCGGGCAGCAGGCGGGGTAGGCGGGCGTGCAGTTCTGAGATAGGGGCAGTCTAGGCGGGCTAGTTGGCTTGGAAGGTGCAGCAGGCGCGGCCATCTAGACGCGCGCGTCCGTTGGGACGTCCGGGCGCTATCGCTCCCATTTGCCTTAGATCCATCCTGGCCTTCTTCCCCGTTTTTGGCCAATGAACAGTAATTATGTGGAGACGGATAAACCTAGAGTTTGCTGGGTTCATATATAGTTTTCCAAACAAATTTCTTTAAAACCATTGTAAATCTTGTAGTTAGATCGTCAGATTTATTTCAGCATTAGTTAGAGAAGGCATGATCAGCCTAAATAGCAAGACGAAGCCCATTAGCGACCACGTACAATTCCTTTTCCATACCATAGAAGTAGCAAATAATTGATCAAACTGTGCATGAAAATTAGCAAATCTGTGTATCATTCATCTGTCGATCTCGTAGTTGCCAAAAAAGAAACACGATTCAAATTTTGGTTCCATTTGCCGTCAAAAAATTTTGGTTCCACATGCAGTTTGCTTCTGAACTCAGCATGCATTTTTTTTTTTTTTTTTTGACTCTCTCAGCATGCATTGATTAGGCAGCAGAATAGAAGTCACTTAACCTTTGCTGAGTTTTGTTTCCTCACTAAAGTAATGTCGCTACAAACATAAGTTAGTCGCAATGATTGTGTCCTCAGTAATCGCTAAAATTGAATTAGGGCCGTAAATGATTTCAACGGGGCAATAAAAGATATGGTGTTAAACAGGATGAAGGTTTCTTCGTTTTTTTGTTGTAACCTAAATTGTGTGTCGAGATCCCATGAGGAACTGTTGGGACCTTGTTGTTGTTGTTGTTGTGTGTGTGTGTGTGTTTGGGGGTTAGTCATCCTCTTCCATGTCATCATCTGCCACTCCCACATGTGATTCACTAACCTAGTCGTCCACTCTACAACTCCGGATTACATCTATTTGTACATCTTTCTTGTCATGTAATGTTCTCTTGTTTTGCATGTCGGCGCCTGATGCGAATATGTTGAGAGGTACCAGAGGATCTGATCTGTGAGTCCTCAACACCACCGGCGTCTCCCGTGCACCGTTTTGACAAGTGAGCTTGTCTAGCCATCCTTCTCAAACCCTAACAACCCTAACAGGTTATGCGCACAAGTACATTTAACAATTGGATCAGAGATTAAGATAAGTGCTTGTAGTAAGCGTTATATAAGTTCCAAAATTACGGCGTGGCTGATCAAAGCCAACGATCGAAACCACCCAAAACCACAAGCTGCTAGCTACTGGAGTATTATACACTATATATGTCCTACTACGGCAACTGACTGACTGACTTGTGGTCCTAAGCTTTATATATCTATACCTACTAATAAAGCGAGAAAATTTCCGCCAAAATTTTCCTTTCACCCCTTTTTTTTCTTCCGCCTCTCTTCTGTCCGCCTGCCCTCTCTATCTTCCATATCTTTTTTTATATACCTGCCGCTATACGTACGTATGGACATGATCTTTGATTGGCCAGGGAATATACTAGCTCTATTCGGTTTGGACTCTGAAGGAATTTGACGCGGCTAAATATGGTTGGGATATTTTATTCGGAATATGACGTCTAGACACGATTCAAGGAAGAAGCAACGGAGACGTACCATGCACAGGCACGTACAAGGCCGGTGACATGCTCGTGTGCGTACTCAACAAGATGTGTCAGGAGCCGATTCAACCAAACAAGGAAACACACGACGGCCAAGGAAGCTTGGCTTGCAAGGACTCTATGTAAGAAAGAAATTAGAGGTGTATATTATTATTTCCTTTTGCTTTATTGTTACGCAACGTACGGGGTCACTCGGTAGTCTAGGATATAAATATGTACCCCCACGTCATTGTAAACTCTCTCAATCAACAAACAATATAAACAATCCGGCCTCGCCTCCTATTCTGGCACGACATGGACGAAGGTGGTCAACCACGGCGTGCCGGAGGATCTCAAACAAGCGTTCATGGAGGCGTGCGAGGAGCTGTTCCGCTCACCGTCCGAGGACATGGCGGAGTACCTATCGGCCGGGCCGATGGTGCCCGTGCGCGTCGGCTCAGGCTTCTACGCCGCCGTCGATGGCGCCCGGTACTGGCGGGACTACTTCAAGATGTTCGTGCACCCGGAGCTCCACTGCCCCACGAAGCCCGCGAGGCTGAGGGAGGTCGCGGCGGAGTACGCAGCGACGACGCGATGCCTGCTGCTGTTGCTGGCCACGGCCGTCTCTGAGAGCCTGGGTCTCGCCGCCGACCGCGTCTCCTTAATTATAGAAATGAAGCCCTCCCTGAGCTGACCGTGTTAGTGTTCCATCCTTTGGTAACCCATAGAAATGTGTACAGTATGATGTTGAATCCTGATTTGTATTGTAATTATACCAGATTTGCACATAGACTGAAGGAAAACCATAAGTTCAGGGGAGGAGAAACCTACAAGAATCTTGAGGACCTTATTAAGAAGATAAAAGAAAAACATGGGGTCAAGTAAGGTGAAACGGAAATTTTGGCCCTTTATAAGAAGGTATATTTTAGATGTCAGTCATTACAAAATAAATTATAGAATTAAAATCTTATAAAACAATAATCATGGTTTTCTATTGATAAATAAAAGGTTTTCTCCCGTCGCAACACATGGGCAAATTTGCTATAACTTATAAATAAGCAACATTGTTCAATATAATATTTATCTCCAAATTTAAAACCATGAAATAAACTATGTCTCCTGTGTCCCCGTTTGCAACGCCATTTTTTCTAGTGATAAAAAAAAAAAGACTCGTGGTACATATTGGGGTAGGTAGTGCTGCATGCATGCTGACGGAGCCATGCATGAGGGTGGCACCCGCGAGCCTACGGACGGACGCAGGTGGCGGCGCTGACGGGTAGCTTGTACGGGAACGAGTTGGCGTACTCGAAGGAGATGGTCTCGCCGCCAAGCAGCGGCCGGCCCTCGTTGACGAGGCAGTTGTCGTGGCGCAGGCGCCGGAACTTGCGAGGGTCCACCAGGCTCACCGAGCTGAAGAAGCTGCAGCGCACGTGGATGCCCGCGATCGCGCACTCCTGCTCGTCGCCGGCACACTGGTTCACCACGTCCACCTTGTACGCCGGCACCCCGCTTGGCAGCGACGGCGCCTTTTCCTGGTAGATGACGATGTCCGGCGGCGCCCGCGCACCCCTCGCTCGTCCGGTTCGGCTCCAACGCGCATCCTGCTGCAGCTCCAGCTCCGGCGAGTAGCACGGCGGCCAACAACCAGGCTGATGCCATGATCGCCTTCTTGATTAAGCCGGAAGACGATGACGCCCCTCATAGCTTCGTCCTTTTTTTTTCGAGACCGCGCCGTTGCGCGTATATCACTCATAGCTTCGTCCCTGTCTGCCGGTCTCGCCCCAACTGACGGCCAAGAAGCGACAAGAGTTACTTTGCAACTCCACGTGCTTGGGCCAATATATATTGGTACACCTTCACTTTGGCGTCGATTAGATAGATTATATAAAGTAACAAAAGAAATCAATTTGGTAATTTTCCAAACGACACTGCATGCATGCCATTATTATTGGAGAAAAAGCTACAATTTGAGGGAAATTTTCCATATCCGTTTATATATCGTTTATATATAAAACAACACGTCTGAAATAAAACTACAATGCGTATCAACTTTGTCATGTGAAGTATGGATTTTTTTACAACTTCTTAAAAATAATGTAGCCTTTCATCGATCATGGAAAAAAAAAATAACTACAACACGAATTTACCTTGCAAACTATCGTTGTTGCGACTCATCAAGGTCGTGCGTGGTAATGAACAAGCTAGCTGTAAACCACAACAACAAGCTAGAGAGTAACTAAAACAGACAGACCGAGATCGGTTGGATCGGAACCTCAACTAGCAGCGCCTCACTTGCAACACCAAACCGCTGCACCAATCACCTACTCTACGACTGAAATCTACGACCATAGGGTTTGTTTGGGACTGCGTTTACGAAACTTTTTATAAGTTGAGCAAGCTTATCCGATATGCCACGATCCGAAGAATCATTGTCCCAATAAGCAAGGTGTTTGGCTGTTTACGATTATTTCGGTAGATTATCTCATTATGGGTGTAAAATATCTGATATACCCCTAAGTTTGATGGCAAAACATTTATGTAACAGGAACCCCGGAGATATCACAAATTAACCAAGCCTAGATTTGAGAAAGTTTCTCTCACGGCACTTTTACATTAGGATCCAAGAAAGAGCTTCTAATTCCTCTCCCTATCGCAATCTGAGAGCACCAGTAGGCAACCGGCTCCTCGCGTCGTAGCCTCGGGAATCCCCTAACCTCCTCGTAGCCTCCCGTTCCTTCGCCGTGGAGGTTGGGTGGAGGCCGGTGGCCGGTGAGGCAGCAACGCTAAACCCTAGCTTGTGGGGCCAGCCGGATGTCTTGGCGGTCCTTACAAGGCTAGCGGCGGCGCCAATTCGAGTGGCGGCTCTGCCGATAACTTCGTGTTGCCGCGGAGCTCCAGCTCGGACGCTGTTCGGCTGGCGTGAAGGCTGTTGTCGCGTGCTACGGGGACCGACGGGTGGGATCCATGCAGCGGGCTCCAGCTGGCCCAGCGTTCCGTGGCGTGAAGGCGGATCCGCGGGCGTGGGTGACGTGGAGGCCAGCGCCCGGCGGCAGCCGGCCGACACGGGTTGCCCGTGTGTGGCGGGGAGGGGAGGAGAGTGCGGCGCCGGGCAAAAGCGCCGTGCGGGAGGAGGGGTAAAAGCGGAAGTCGCCGTGTTTTGGGAAAAGCGAGTCGGGGGCCGCTTTTGGATAAGCAGTGTTTAAGTCGATTTTGCTGTGTTCGCGTTCCCAGGCGCGATTGGAAAAGCGGACTGTTTGGCGGGATTATTCCGCTTAGTTGGCTTAAAATCTAAGTTAAGTGTTGCCAAACAGGGGCATAGTCGTGGCTCCACAAAAGCACCATACCACCGCAAGTCAATTGCACATTGCAACAACATCACCTGAAAGATAGAGCCATCTAGCCAACACACCCTCGCTTGTGCCGTTGTCACCGACGATGTCCCACATCAATCCAACTTTTGCCATACAGGTCTGAACGTCATAGTCCGTTGCAAGACACAAATCCGAAAACATAACCAACTACCTCTGATCATCTCACCAAGCCAGATATGTCCTTCTAGATCCGAATGCATATACATCACAGCTCTTAGCCTTTTTCGCTTCATCGGAGATGGCAGCAATATCAAGCGAGGCTTCCTACGGCCATCCGAAGACCTCCATGCACCAAAACAACCAACTTGTGCAGGATCTCCCGTGCCTCACCTTGCAGGTCACCTTAGCAAATCCTTCTATACTGTCCACCACCTCCTGCTCTGGCCACTCTTGCCAACTTCGCCGACACCAGTAGCGTACAATCTTATCATAAAAAAAAAAACCGACACACAGAAGCCTTCACTCGAACACTGCACATGCACCCTTGTTCTAGCCTCCTTTTGCCACCGCGGATACCTACATCTCAAATCCACCACAAGGCTTCTACCACCATTCATTCTGAACTCCGGCTTGTACAGACAACTGTTGTCGTCGTCCTCGACACGACAAGCACCATTCCACCACATTTGGCCTTTGAAATGCCTCGAAACTACGTGTACGACATCCTCATGGTTGTTGCACATGTGTCCTTCGCGCTACCACCCTGCCATACTGAGCGGCCTCTGTACCACAACACTCGCAACGTCTATGTTGTCGTGCCATGCGCGGCCCGCAGATTAGAAAGTAGACGGGGAAGGAAGAAGAATGAAGATGAGTGAGTGTGATGGGGTGCGCGTGTTTGTGAGAGGAAACAAAGGGGCATTTTGGACAAAACAAAAAAACAGTGCACTGGAATATAGGCCCAAGAGCATCTAAAACATATAAAACGACAAGAAATTTCTGGCCTTCCACCTCCAATGTGTGTGTGTTTTTACTGAACACCTCCAGTGTTTAGCTCATCAGGAGCCTTCATACAGTATGATGGAAGGAAGAAATTAAAGTACGCGATTGCCAATAATCTGCCTTACTATTAGGCGACTGATCTGCCCTTGTATTGCCATTGCACAAATTAAATCTGAGTTGAATCTCCCTTGTTACGACTGTGACTCAGTGTGGGTATTAATTTGTGAGATTATATTAGCGTGGATCCTTCAAAACATTCTTTTTTATATAGTTAGTAATAGACCAGTGTTAAATGCAAGGACAAGTCGACAGTAGCAGCTCGGATTTAATGTTTTAGGATTTTAGGATTTCTGTTTATTGAAGGTGAACCAAACTAATTAAAGAAAACAACTTTCATTAAAACGAATATATGGAAACATGCAACTCACAATCTATTACCCAAAAGCTAAAACATTAAGTTTTCTGAGACATTTTTGAATTCTAGAAAACCAAGTTTTTTTTTGGATGGAGGGTACATTGATTCCCTAACTTTGCTCCCTTTGAGTTCCTCACAAGGCAGCAAAATTAATTAAAAAAAACTTTCCTTAAAAAGGAATATATGGAAACATGCAGATCACAATCTCAAGTTGAAGAACCTAATCTATTATCCAAAAGCTAAAACATTATGTTTTCTGAGACACTTTTTAAATTCTAGAAAACCAAGTTTTTTTTGGATGGAGGGAGGGCGTACATTGGATTCCCTAACTTTGAGTTCCTCACAAGGCAGCAAAATAAAAGGACAGTGTACTCGATTACCCTCTCTACTCTACTGTCATAACGAGGAAGAAAGGAGACCTTGCTACTTATTACTAGCATGCCTTTATTAATCTTTATCTTTTGAAAAAAACTGCAGTGGCCGGTTTGCTGGTTCCAAGCAAAGAATCGTCTTTTGTTTGCTTTTCTCTCACCCAATAAGCAAAAGAATCATCTCTGATGATAAGCATACTACAGACACACAAAAAGAAAAGAACCATTTCTGTGGACTACCACCACCAGCTACTTTGGTTCTGTCTAGACTCTCCCCTCCTCAGACCCTCACAAACGCACACAAGCACAACACTCTATCGATCATCGTTGCCCTAAAAAACACTCTGTCAATCGTCGGTTCCATCTGGTTGGCTTCTATATCCTGCTATATCTGTTTAGAGATGGTTGCTTTAGAAATTTCAAATAGAGGGTGGAAAAAAATCTTTTCCGTTTGTTATGACTCTTTTGTCTTTGTTAAAGACAATCGCCGTTCGTTGTAATAATTGGCTGTGTACATCCACGGATGAGGAGGCCGGATTGTATTATCCATTATCTAAAAAAATATCCCGCTACTGCAAGCAAATTCAACATAACCGAGGTATGTAATTCAATTAATTATTGGATCTACAATGTATGTAATAACATGCTCATAATCATGGGAAAAACAACTAATTTGAAATTACATGCAATCTTTGGTTTGATCCGTTCGGCTTTCTATACATACCTTCTGCAGTCCTGCTATATTCAAAAAAATGCTGCCTATTTTTTAAAAAAAAAATATTAATATATGCCCGGCTACTACATACCAATTAAATATATAACGGAGGTATGCAATTTAATTACTAGATCCCTTCCGGCGCATGTTCAAGTTCATCTTCTCTGCTGCTATATATGCTGCATGTAGCTTTTGCCCATCATGGAAATCAAATGATTTGGAGTAGTGGATAAAATTTACGATGCATGTGACTCATAAGTATTTAAATACCTCTTCTATCGTATTTCACTAACTCAGATTGTCATAAATTTCACAAAAATTTTAGAAAGAAACTAGAGCAATAATTAATATTTATGATATAATTAAGCTTCTTTAGACGTATTATTATGAAATGTATTGTCGCAACGTACCCCTTTTGACGTAATAGAAGTTAAGATTTTATATTACTCTGCGAAATTGGTCAAATAAACTTAAGGTAATTTGATATAGAAAAACTGAAGATCTGTTTATTTGGGAAATGAGTGAGTAGTTTCATGTTTGTGTGTTGATCAGGTCAGACGGATGGAATGATCGATGGGCTAGACTCCATATTTTAACCGAAATGGGATCGGTCTGCTGGTCTTTGGCATCGGTGTGCATTGGCCATTCCTTCCAAAATGAAGCGGAGGTTGCAGCAGCGTTATTAATTCCTGAAGATATACGCACAAATAATCCACCAAGGCGGAAATTAACCTCGATCCAATCCATCCATCATGCGTACTGAGGTAAACCACCCAGTTAGCAAGCAAGCAAGATCTCTCCTCTGGTTTTTGTTCCACCTTTAATTTCGAGTGATGATTACACCCTGCTCCGCAACGGCCTGACGCATATGTGCATGTATGCAGAATTTCAGGGGCCGACTCGATAGACGAGGCTGCTGACAAAATTCTCCGATGGGTGCTGAATGAAAGGAAGTTCCTACCAGAACCGTCAGTAGTAGACACAATGTCTTCTACTTCGATGGCTGGGACGGGCTGGGGGCGTCCGCCGTCCTCCGAGGCATCGCCCAACGCCTCGCCACAACTTCAGCATATGGGAAGAGAGCCCTGGCCGAACTGGGGTTTGATCAGCTCATCTACATCGACTGCTCGATGTGGGAGAGCAGGAGAGCGCTTCAGAAGGCAGTCGCGGAGCAGCTGAAGCTCCCTAGTGAAGTGATGGAGTTGTTCGACAGGCAAGATGAGGAGGACGACTTCCGCGGGGTGGCCCAGGGCTCCCGTGCTGAGGTACAACAAGTCGTCAGGGAGATGTATCAGCACATGCAGAACCGCAGATTATTGGTAGTTTTCCACAATGGGAGCACTGAGGAGATCGATCTGGCCACCTGTTGTGGCTTCACTCTGTCCGGGTATTCCACCAGCAAGCTGTTGTGGACATTCCAAGGGAGATTCCGGCTCAAACCACGGACAAAAGTTGACACGGCTATGAAGGCCGTAGGAACAACAGATGTTTTTCTCTGGGCATACCCAGACAATAAAATGCGAGAGGAGCTCTGGCCCTACCTGGTACTCCAAGAGGCTGCGGAAGTAGCAGCAGAGTGCAAGGTCAATACTGGGTCTCCCAGCAGCGTCATCGATCAGCCCGAGCAAGTGACCAAGTGCTTCCTGTACATGTGGGACCTGTGTTGCAGTGGTGGTCAGCTGATTGACTACGAGTTGGACACTCATGGTGCCAACTATTGGGTCTGTGATGACATCATACGACATCGACAACAGGGAGACGGAGATGGTTTCTGGAGAGCAGCTGAAGCTCTGCATCGTGAGATTCGATTGGATATGGACTATCATCAATATGTGCCCTCCTCTAATTTGCTAGGGCCATGGCAAATCCGGACCAAGCCATATTGGACTTCACCAACTTACGGATTAATGCTGATTCCAGCTACAGCTGTGCCTAACGGAGACATGTTTCAACACTGCTGATAAGCTTAGTGTTCTCAAGCTCTCACGCTGCACCTTCGACTTCCAATCGCCTCCATTCCTCTGCTGCCACAGTCTCAGGTTTCTATGGCTTGACCATTGCCAAGGCACTAGGACAAGCACAGATGTAGTAGTAGCAGGGAAGGAGGAGGATATTCAGCGGTGCTTTCAGAGGCTGTGGGTACTTGACGTACGCCACACAGACTGTGATCAGATCTTGTCTGGGCAAATGTTGGATTTCATGACTCATCTTAGGGAGCTAAATGTGATCGGAGCTAAGGATTTTGACATGGGCCAACTACAGGGGCGATTGCCTAACATCCAAAAGCTCCGAGTGAAAAAAGTCTCATGTCAGATGCAGTTGCTCAGAAAATGATGTGTTTTCCGAGATGAACAAGATGGAGCACCTTGACTTTTCAGGAAACTATTTGTCTGGTTCCGGTTCCATGACGAGCTTATTTGGGTCGGGGTAAGCAGCAACGTTAGTTCCCTTGAGACTGTCATTATTGATGGATGTGATGAGCTACAACAGATCTCCCTCAGCGGATGTACTGAAGTGAAGAATCTGCACTTGGGAGGAGAAATGTTGAATCTCGACACCCTGGACATCTCTGGCACGGCACTAAAAACACTAAATCTCAGCACAACAGAAATCCAGTACCTTGATGAGCTCTATCTACTAGACTGCAAGAAGCTTTGTGCAATCCTGTGGCCACCCAAAGACAAAATGAAAGGAGAAGGATTGTCTAAGCTGTGCATAGACACCACACAGTCAGCACCCATCGCCCAATCTAGAGAAGAAAAGGCCAAGCGGGGTACTAGTACCGCTACTGCAGGAACATCAATAGCACCTGCAGCTGCACCACATGGTAGTCGACCAAGCAGTGAATTCGATTGGCTCATTTCTGTACGGGATGCAAGGCTCCTTGGGTCCCTAGAGCCGGTCTATTCTCATTCCCGCAAGGCATATGTGGAGATTTCCTCTCCTCATCCTAGCATTGTTGGTGGTGGTAGCAAAGATGAAGGAAAATTCAAGGGCACAAGCAGTCGTGAGCAGCAATTATTGATGGTAAACCTGGAGCAGCAGCCTGCACCTACAGTATACATAGATATCTCTGTGGACTGCCTACAACAAGCTAGTGAAGGTGGTGTTGATACTCTAGGAAGCATGTGGATGTGGCCTTGTCCAGATGTTCCTGATCTTCCAGAAAAGAGGTGCTACATGCACATACAAGACCACATAAAGACAGATTTACCTCGAGGTGGTGAAGAGACTAGTACTATTACTGTCCCAAGGTTTGTAACTAATTGTGCTAAGATCCTGCATGTGCACGATAGCCTATCCATCAATAGCATCCCTTCAAATGAATATGGTTCAGAATGGCCTAACCTGGAGTGGTGCACAATCGAGAGGTGCCCCAAATTGGACTTTGTCTTTGATAGTTATCTTCATTTAACTTATCAGCTGAGAATATTCTGGGCATCCCAACTCCTAAAGTCACGCTATATCTCGACATCAAAGGGATACCGTACTTTTCCGCACCTGACTTTGCTGCACTTGGACTTCTGCCCTAGGCTTATACATGTACTCCCTTTGAAATTGTTTGATAATGATGAGGACAGCTTGCGCCTCCTGGAGACCATTGAGATTGCATGGTGTGGTAATCTCAGGGGAGATATTTCCTTTCAACATAGCCAAGCTAAATTCCAAAGACTTCCCCAAGCTGAAGCATATCCACCTGCATGAGCTCCCTTCACTACACCACATTTGTGGGGTCAGAATATCTGCAGCTAATCTTGAGACCATCAAGATCAGGGGTTGTTGGAGCCTCATGTGCCTTCCTGACATTGGCAGCTACAATAAGGTAGTGGAGTGCGACTGCAAGAAGGAATGGTGGGACAGGCTGGAGTGGGATGACCACTCACAAGTGGACAACTACATACCCATACACCCACGGTATTACAAGAAGACCATGCTCAGGGGCAGTGTGCTCAGGTAATCCCTGCCTCTTTCCCATCATACATGTAGCTGGGTAACATATATATTAGAATTCTGTGTTCCAAGTCTATTTAGCAACCAATAATTTAACTCCCTTCGCTCCAAAGTTTTTTTACACATGCTTACCAAAATACAAGACAAAAATAACTAGTATTTATCATGCTGACCAATGGCTTAGTCGTTAATGATGAATTATACATTACTTTTACTTTTACATACGTGCACCGAGGACGATTGCCATGCTAGACACTTTCACGTTGTTGATTTGCTCACTTGAATTGATTAACATTATTACTTCTCTCTGATGCTCTCTTATCCAACTCTTGCAGGTGAGGTAACCTGGACAGCTCTTCGTTGGATTACAATCGCTGGCTGGCAGCTAGCTGGTGTCTTGCCTTCAATCTCCTGCTCACAATTCTGCTTCTACATCCCCTTGATTGGTTTCTGTGTGTGCGCGTGCGTTCACGCAAATGACAACGTGGATGCATATGCTTTTGCTTGCGTCCTTTGGTTTGTCTCGTTTGCATCAGCTTTGTTTGCTTTGGTTTGTTTGGTCAGCCTTCCTCGATGGATCCAGCCATGCATCCATCCATCACTGGTGCCTATTTGCTCTTGTTGGAAAGATGGTGCAATGCAGATCGACTGGCCTGTGTGCTGTGTCCAGAGAAGTAGTAGTGAAATAAAATAAGAGCCAGCGAACATTCAGTCCAACAGCTGAATTCCCTTAAGCTTGTGCAACAGCAGCATGAGACATGCCCTCATGCGTGCTACTGCCAATTGATATGCTCTTGTCTGGTGTGTTTGTGGACTTTGGTTTGGTGTGTGCTGCACTGCTGTGTGGCGTGTTGACCTTTCAGTTGTGTGTGGAGCAGAGTGATCAATATTATTGTCGCTCCAGTTATGTTCATGAACAAATATATAAATAAATGACGATGGTTGTATGCGTGATTTTAACATCCAGTACTACATATGGAACCATCTATGTGGGTGCAATACAAATAGTCATATGCTGCCTTTTGTATGGAGTGCAATAATACTAGCGTCATATAATGCTCTGTGTTCTGCAGAGAATTTTTTTATGCTCGTAAAATATGTGTCCATGTATTAACTGATATCTCTGCTTGTCATAAGCCAATCTTCCTCTAGTTCCTTTTTTCTCAGATGTGAATGTCAATTAGTCATGGAATTGACAGTTCAGTTAGTCGTCCTTGCGCTATGAGTCCCTGGAGCGGTTTTGCAGTTGAGAAGAAACGAAATTTTCCCCACCTGACACTTTTGCACCTGGACTTCTGCCCCAGGCTTATTCACGCACTCCCTTGGACCTGGGATTGGTTTGGTAACCATGAGGACAGCTTGCGTCTCCTAGAGACCCTTGAGATTGCATGGTGTGGTGATCTCAGGGAGATATTTCCTTTCCACGCACGCCGCAAGCCAAATTCCAAAGACTTCCCCAGACTGAAGCATATCCACCTGCATGAGCTCCCTTCACTACACCACATTTGTGGGATTAGAATGTCTGCACCTAATCTTGAGACCATCAAAATCAGGGGCTGTTGGAGCCTCACGCGCCTTCCTGACATTGGCAACAGCAACAAGGCAGTGGAGTGTGACTGCGAGAAGGAATGGTGGGAAAGGCTGGAGTGGGATGACCACTCGCAAGCGGACAACTACAGACCCATCCACCCACGGTATTACAAGAAGACCATGCTCAGGGGCAGTGTGCTCAGGTAATCCCTCCCTCTTTCCCATCATACATGTAGCTGGGTAACATATATAATAGAATTCTGTCTCCCACGTCTATTTAGCAACCAATAATTAAACTCCCTTCCCTCCATCTCTGCCATGTAGCTCCAAAGTTTTTACACATGCTTATCAACATACAAGACAAATAGAACTAGTATTTATGATCCTGACCAATGGCTTAGTCATTAGTGATGAATTATACAGTCCTTTTTATATACGTGCACCGAGGGCGCCTGCCATGCCAGACACTTTCACGTTGTTGATTTACTCACTTGAATCGATTGACATTATTATTTCTCTCTGATGCTCTTCTCTCCAACTCCTGCAGGTGAGCTAACCTGGCCAGCTCTTCGTTGGATTACAGTCGTTGGCTGGCCTGCTAGCTGGTGTCTTGCCTTCGATCTCCTGCTCACAGTTCTGCTTCTACAACCGCTTGATTGGTTTTTGTGTGCGCGCGTGCGCTCACGCAAATGACAACATGGATGCATATGCTTTTGCTTGCGTCCTGGTTTGCCTCGTTTGCATCAGTTTGCTTTGCTTTGGTTTGTTTGGTCAGCCTTCCTGGATGGATCCAGCCATCCATCCATCCATCAATGGTGCCTACGTGCTCTTGTTGGAAAGATGGTGTGATGCAGAAGGACCGGCCTATGTGCTCTGTCTGGAGCAGTAGTAAAATAAAATAAGAGTCAGCAAGCATTCAGTCCAACAGCTGAAACATGCCCTCATGCGTGCTACTGCCAATTGCTGTGCTCTTGTCTGGTGTGTTTGTGGACTTTGGTTTGGTGTGAGCTGCACTGGTGTGTGGAGTGTTGACCTTTCAGTTGTGTGTGGAGCAGAGTGATCAATATTATTGTCGCTCCAGTTATGTTCATGAACAAATATATAAATAAATGACGATGGTTGTATGCGTGATTTTAACATCCAGTACTACATATGGCATCTATGTGGGTGCAATACAAATAGTCATGTGCTGCCTTTTGTCTGGAGTGCAATAATACTAGCGTCATATAATGCTCTGTGTTCTGCGGTGACAGAGAAAATTTTTTTATGCTCGTAAAATATATGTGGCCATGTATAAACTGATCTCTCTTCTTGTCATATTCCAATCTTCCTCTAGTTCTTTTTTCTCAAACGTAAATGTCAATTAGTCATGGAATTGACAGTTTAGTTAGTCGTCCTTGCGCTATAAGTCCCTGGAGCGGATTTTGCAGTTGAGAAGAAACGAAATTTTCTCTTGAATTCTGTTTATTTCTAGTACTAGAACTATAGAAGTGTGCGGACAGTCTATATGATCCGAAGTAGCGATGTCTGCTGAAAGTCTCAAACTGAAGTTCAGTTATTTGTATACTCTTCTTGTTTTATATGCAGAAAATGGAACGGCTCGTTGAAATGAAAAAAAACGAACTAAACGGTGTGTGATGTCTGTCTCGTTGATTAACCATGGTGTTACTTCAGACAGCCTCTTGTATATTCTTCCGTATACGGCTCTTGATGACTTCTTTATCTTAATTATTAATGGAACTGACGAAGCCGGCTGTGTGTTCGTGGGGTGGACCGGTGCTGGATCGTCACCGACAAGGCGTGGGGACGAGGCACTGCGGTTCTGCCGCCGACCCAAGACCCTAGGCGGCCGCGCGCTGTTCCTCGGCCGCGGCGTTCTTCGCCGACGCTGCCGTGGTGCAGCGAGGACTGCATCTGCTTCACCACTGACTTGAATGTGCTCGGCGCCGAGGAAACGCCCGGTTCAGTGCTATGAGATGCGGACCGGGGGCCGGGAGGATTTACCCTGTCGTGAACGCTGGGCCCAAGGAATGTTCGACAGGCAGGATTACCGTGGGGTGGCCCAGGGTTCCAGCGCAGAACTACAGCACGTGGGTACTCAACCAGCAAGGTGATGCTGTGGACATTTTAAAGGGAGACGGTCATGAAGAGTTAGCGTAGGAACAACTGATGTTTTTCTCTCAGCATGTTAGGGAGTGTACGTAGTTGCGGAATGCAACATAAGTACTGGTCACTGGGCGTCATCAATCAGCCTACAGCCCTCAACAAGTGATCCCGTGCTTCCTATACATGTTGAAGCTGTGCTGCAAAGGCAGGCCCTGTTCTGCTTGGCTTATCGGTACCTGCCAAGAAGAAGATTTCTTCTCAAAATCACCAGCCGGCCATTTTGTCGCCGCCAGTATTTCTCACAAAGATCGTCAAATGTATTGTAGACAACCCAAAATTTAACAGGCTCGCAGTTGTTCGATTGACTATGATTTCGACACCCATGGTATAAACTACGGGCATGTGATGGCACAACCAGCCAATTACATTGAACTATAGTTTTCCATGCGGCCCGGAGCCCGCCAGCCCGCACGGAAACCCGGTATTTTGACCCGCCCAAGCACGGCCCGGCCCGGAGGAGGCCGGGGCTCGGCTGGCACGGCCCGAGGGGGTCGGGCGGGCTTGGGCCGACCCCAGGCACGGCGGGTAAGCACGCCCGCCCGGTGAAAGTGTGACGGGCCACTATGGGCCATCGATCTGAGATAAAAAAAACACAGCGACACAAGCAGCTTCCTTCGCTCTCCGCCGAGCCGCGCGTATATAACGAGCTGCTGCATCCTGTTGCCTTGACCAATGAGAGAGGAGGCGCGTGGGGCCACATGCATGCATGCATTTTACTTTGTGTGAGAGAGAGCCACCGTGGTGGATGGCCTGCAGGCTGCATGCGGCTGCTAATAATAGAGTGGTGGCGGGAGGCCGGCTTTTGCTGCTGCTACTCTGCCCTTGTCGTCCATTCATTGGTTGCCGAATTTTTTTTTTTAAGCAGGCCTCAGGCCGCCCGGCCCGTAGATTTTGACCGGGCTGTGCGGGCCGACCCGGCACGTTTTGAGGCCCGTGGTGCGGGCCTGGGCCGACCCTTGGGCACGGCCGGTGAGGCACGGCCGGTGAAGCCGCGGGTGGCAGAATTGGACGGGCCGAGGGGCCCGGCCCGCGGCGAGGGCGCGTCCGGGCCGCCGGGCCGCCCGTTGGAAAACTATACATTGAACATCGCTTGCCTGTGACTCCTACGACATAGCCAGCCAACTTCTATCCTTCCTACCTCTCAACGTTCTCGTGCGCACACATTCCTCACGGTTCTATGACTACAACTTTTTTTTTTAGCCAAAGTAGAGCCTGCTTTATTAAGTCACATCATATGAATTACAAACATCATATGAATTACAAACTCCATCGGGAGGCTCACTAAACCATACATATCGAACAACTAAGAAGTTGACATGGCTTCTAGCTAAACAGTGGGCATCAAAATTTGCATTCTCGCCCCTCATGGATGAACTCCACTCTTGTGAAACTGCCCATACTGTGCTTGATCTCCTGAACAACAGGACCATGTTCCCCAAGACCTTGGCCATGGATGCTCCTTACTGCATTCGAAAGCAGTCACTTGCCACACGTACTGACCAAAGATCAAGGTCGGCGGGACCCTCCCGGCATGCTAGAACCTCCGCTGTCTCTGCTTCGTGTATCCTTCCAAAACCAAAGCCGATGCTCCCGGGAACTTTCCGCCTCATCTCTCGCGACTGCAGCCACCGCCGCTCTTCTTTTGTTCTAGGAAATCGTTGCATCCACGTTGATTTTGTCACATCCCCTAGGCGGTTTAATCCAGCATGTAGCTGGTCTTTCCACTGCTTGTAGCATAATTTTGACTTCTCGGAGCAGCTACCTCCAGCTCGCTTAAGAAGCGCTCCGCAAAACTATGTGTTGAGAACGGACTTTGAAATTCATTCTCGTGCACAGCCTTCCGACGAGCATACCAGATGGCCCAAAGACGGATGACCACCCGTGTTAGCTCCTCGTGCTTAAGTCCCTTCATCATTTCCGCTAACCAAGCTTTGGGGTGTTGGGTGTCTATCTGACAGATGAATTCTGTAATTTCTTCACGCTCCAAAGCCCAGACGCATTTCGCCAAATTGCACTCCAGCAGTGAGTGCCTCCAAGAGTCCAGACCTCCACATAAAGAACACCCTGCGCTAGGTGCCATGTTGTGATGATGTCGGACGTCTCCAGTCGGGATCGATTGTCTAACCAAACGCCATAAAAAGTGCCTGATCTTTGATGGAACTTTGACCTTCCAAAGGTCACTCACTCCTTCTCTTGTGCCCCTGTATTCGACCGACTCGGCCTGTCTTCCAGCCATCCTAACGCTGTCTCCCTCATCTTGATGAGCATACGGTAAGCCGAACGAACCGACTCGATCTGACTACAACTACAAGTGAGTCACCTATTTTGGGCCTTTGTAGAGTTTGTTGTGCTGGATCCTCCGACCGGGCCTCTCTGGGAGTTGTTGGTTCCTTTTCATCACCAGCAACGCAAGTACATTTCCTAAAAAAAACAACGCAGGCCCATCCTTTACTGATCGAGTTGTGCCACTGTACTAGGCCCTCGACCCAAAGGAGCCCAAACTCCAAAATGAGGCGATCGAAGCCATCTGTGATATGGGCCACTAGGTAAGATAAATTATTGCTTTATTATTCTGAGATTAGCCTGATCCTTCAAAACATTTTTTATATAATTAGTTATAGACCAGTCTTAAATGGAATGACAAGTCAGACATCAGCAGCTCGAATTTAATGTTTTAGGATTTTTAGGATAGATTAATAGTGAAAAAGAAATTTCTCATATATCCCTATTTATTGAAGGTGAACCACACTTATTAAGAAAACAACTTTCATTAATATGAATATATGGAAACATGAAAATCACAATCTATTACCCAAAAGCTAAAACATTAAGTTTTCTGAGACATTTGTTGAATTCTAGAAAACCAAATTTTTGGATGGAGGGTACATTGATTCCCTAACTTTGCTCCCTTTGAGTTCCTCACAAGGCAGCAAAATAAAAGGATAGTGTACTCAATTACCCTTTATACTCTACTGTCATAACGAGGAAGAAAGGAGACCTTGCTACTTATTACTAGCATGCCTTTATTAATCTTTGTCTTTTGAAAAAACTGCAGTGGCCGGTTAGCTGGTGCCAAGCAAAGAATCGTCTTTTGTTTGCTTTTCTCTGTCTCACCCAATAAGCAAAGAATCACATCTCTGATGAGCACACTGCACGCAGACACACAAAAGAAAAGAATCATTTCTGTGGTCTACCCTCCATTTACTTTGGTTCTGTCTAGACTCTCCCTCCTCAGACTATCACAAACGCATGCACACAAACACAACACTCTACTCTCAATCTTCGTTATTGCCCTAAAAAAAAACACTCTCAATCGTCGGTTCTCCCCCATCTGTTTGGCTTCTATATCCTGCTACCGCAAGCAAATTCAACATAACCGAGGTATGTAATTTAATTAATTATTGGATCTACAATGTATGTAATACCTTGCTCATAATCGATCATGGAAAAAACAACTAATTTGAAATTACATGCAATCTTTGGTTTGACCTGTTCGGCTTTCTATACATTATATTCAAGATAAAACAACTAATTTCCTCCTGCCTATTTGTTAAAAAATATTAATATATGCCCTGCTACTGTACTGCATGCCAATTAAATATATAACCGCGAGGTATGCAATTTAGTTACTAGATAGATAGATCCCTTCCAGCGAAGTTCAAGTTCATCTTGTCTGCTGCTATATATGCTGAGTTCAAGTTCATCTTGTCTGCTGCTATATATGCTGCATGTAGCTTTTGCCCATCGTGGAAATCAAATGATTTGGAGAAGTGGAAGTCCATTTGTTTGCTTTTCTAGTAATAATAAGAGCAATAATTGATATTTATGATATCAAATAATTAATATTCTTATTATGAAATGTATTTTTGCAACATACCCCTTAATTTTGATGTGGTAGAAGTTAAGATTTTTATTACTCTGCAAAATTGGCCAAATAAACTTAAGGTAATTTGATATAGAAAAACTGAAGATCTCTTAGATTTCGGACTTGAGTGAGTAGTCTCATGTTTGTGTGATCAGGTCCGCGGATGGAATGATCGATGGGTTAGACTCCATATTATAATCGAAATGGGATCGGTCTGCTGGTCGTCGGCATTGGTGCACATGGACCATTCCTTCCAAAATGAAGCGAAGATTGCAGCAGCATTATTAATTGCTGAAGATATACGCACAAATAATCCAACGAGGTGGAATTGACCTCGATCCAATCCATTCATCATGCATACTCCGGTAAACCACCCAGTAGTTAGCAAGCAAGATCTCTCCTCTGTTTTTGTTCCACCTTTAATCTCGAGTGATGATTAGACCTTGCTCCGCAACGGCCTGACGCATATGTGCATGTATGCAGAGTATCTCGGCCGACACGATAGACGAGGCTGCTTCAGACATTCTCCAATGGCTGAAGGAAAAGACTTATACTACCAGAACCGTCAGTAGCAGAGACAACGTCTTCTACTTCGATGGCTGGGACGGGCTGGGGGCGTCCGCCGTCCTCCGAGCCATCGCCCAACGCCTCGCCACGACTTCAGCAGATGGGAAGAGAGCTCTGGCTGTACACGGGTTTGATCAGCTCATCCACATCGACTGCTCGATGTGGGAGAGCAGGAGGGCACTTCAGAAAGCAGTCGCGGAGCAGCTGAAGCTCCCCAGTGAAGTGATGGAGTTGTTTGGTCGGCAGGACGAGGAGGATGATTTCCGCGGGGTGGCCCAGGGCTCCCGTGCTGAGCTACAGAGAGTCATCCGGGAGATGCATCAGCACATAAAGAAACTGGATAACAGACTCTTGGTAGTTTTCCACAATGGTAGCGGTGAGGAGATTGATCTAGCCAGTTTGTGTGGCTTCCCTTTGTCCGGATACTCAACCAGCAAGGTGCTGTGGACATTCCAAGGGAGATTCCGGCTCAAACCTCGGACAAAAGTTGACATGGCCATGAAGAGCACAGGAATGACTGATGTGCTTATATGGGCCAGTCCCACCCACAACTCAAGTCCCACCCACAACTCAAAAAAAAGCTTTGGCCTGAACTTATACAACAAGAGGCCACGGAAGTAGCTGCATCATGCAAGATTAGTACTGGACCTCGTGACATCATCTACTACGAGCCCACACAAGTGTCCAAATGCTTCTTGTACATGTTGGAGCTGTGTTGCAGAGGAGGCCATCACTCAGTTGACTATGATTTCTCCACCCACGGTGCCAACTACTTGGTATGTGATGGCATCATAAATCAGAAAGATGTCGGCACTGATGATGACTTGTGGAGAGCTGCTGATGCTCTGCAACGAGAGATGCCGTTGGACGAGGACTACCATCAACACTTGCCATCATCTCATTTATCAAAATTTGTCGAGAGCAAGCCATATTGGACTTCGCCAACTTATGGGTTTACTCAGATCCCGGCCGGAGTTATGCACAGCAACATAGACATGTTCCAGCACTATGCAGACAAACTTAGTGTCCTCACTCCTCAAGCTCTCTGGCTGCACCTTTGATTTCCGGTCACCTCCATTCCTCTGCTGCCACAGCCTCAGATTTCTATGGCTTGACCATTGCCAAGGCACCAGGACAAGCACAAATGTAGTAGCAGGGAAGGACGAGGATATTCAGCGGTGCTTTCAGAGCCTGTGGGTGCTCGACGTGCGCCACACAGACTGTGATCAGATATTGTCGGCGCAGATGTTGGCTCTCATGACTCAGCTTAGGGAGCTAAATGTGATTGGAGCTAAGGGTTTGGACCTGGGCCAGCTACAAGGACGATTGCCAAACATCCGCAAGCTTAGAGTAAAAAGGTCTGGTGTGAGATGCAGTTGCTCGAAAAATGATGTGTTTTCCAAGATGAACAAGATGGAGCACCTTGACTTTTCAGGAAACTATCTGTCTGATTCCAATTCCATGAGGAGCTTATTTGGGCTAGAGGTAAACAGCAATGTCAGCAGCCTTGAGACTGTCGTCATTATTGATGGATGTAGTGGGTTACAACAGATCTCCTTCAGCGGATGTACAAAACTGAAGAATCTGCACTTGAGAGGAAAGATTTGGGATGTCCACACCCTAGACATCTCAGGCACAGCAGTGAAAACACTAGATCTCAGTACAACGATACTTTATGAACTTGATGAGCTCTATCTACTTGACTGCGAGAAGCTTTGTGCAATCATGTGGCCACCAAAAGACAAAATGAAAGAAGAAGGATTGGGTAAGTTGTGCATTAACACCACGCAGTCAGCACCCACTGCCAAATTAAGAGAAGAAAAGGCTAAGCAGGTAACTAGTATTGCTACTACAGGAACATTAATAGCATCTGCAGCTGCACCACATGGTAGTAAGACAAGCAATGAATTTGATTGGCACATTTTTGTAGGAGATGCAAGGCTCCTTCTGTCCCTAAATCCTGTCTATTCTTATTCCCGCAAAGCATATGTGGAGATCTCCTCTCCTCATCCTAGCATTGTTGGTGGTGGTGGCAAAGATGAGGGAAAATTCAAGGGCACAAGCAGTCGTGAGAAACAATTATTGATGGTAAACATGCAGCAGCAGCCTGCACCTACAGTATACATAGATATCTCTGTGGACTGCCTACAACAAGCTAGTGAAGGTGGTGCTGATACTCTAGGAAGCATGTGGATGTGGCCTTGTCCAGATGTTCCTAATCTTCCGGAAAATAGGTGCTACATGCACATACAAGACCACATAAAGACAGATTTACTTCGAGGTGGTGAAGAGACTAGTACAATTACTGTCCCAAGGTTTGTAACCGATTGTGCTAAGATCTTGCATATGCACGATAGCCTATCCATCAATAGCATCACTTCATATGAATATGGTTCAGAATGGCCTGGCCTGGAGTGGTGCTCAATCGAGAGGTGCCCCAAATTGGACTTTGTCTTCAATAGTAATCTTAGCTTTACTTATGAGCTGAGAGTATTCTGGGCATCCCAACTCCTAAAGTCACGTTATATCTCGACCTCAAAGGGAGGGCGTCAATTTCCTCACCTGATGTTGCTCCACTTGGACTTCTGCCCTAGGCTTATACACGCACTCCCTTTGACCTGGAATTGGTTCGTTAATGATGAGGACAGCTTGCGCCTCCTAGAGACCATTGAGATTGCATGGTGCGGTGATCTCAGGGAGATATTCCCTTTCAAAATAGGGAACAAGCCAAATTCCAAAGACTTCCCCAGTCTGAAGCATATCTACCTACATGAGCTCCCTTCACTACAACACATTTGTGGGGTCAGAATGTCTGCACCTAATCTTGAGACCATCAAGATCAGGGGTTGTTGGAGCCTCAGGCGCCTTCCTGACATCAGCAACATCAACAAGGTAGTGGAGTGTGACTGTGAGAAGGATTGGTGGGACAGGCTGAAGTGGGATGAGCGCTCGCAAGCGTACAACTATAGACTCATCCACCCACGGTATTACAAGAAGACCATGCTCAAGGGCAGTGTTCTAAGGTAATCCCTCCCTCTTTCCCATCATACATGGAGCTGGGTAACATATATATTAGAATTTTTTCTTCCAAGTCTATTCATCTATGCCATCTATCTCCAAAGTTTTAACACATGCTTATCAAAATACAAGAGAAATATAACTAGTATCTATGATCCTGACCAATGGCTTAGTCATTAGTGATGAATTATAGATTCTTTTTATATACGTGCACTGAGGGCAACTGCCATACCAGACACATTTGCGTTGTTGATTTGCTCACTTGAATTGATTGACATTATTATTTCTCTCTGATGCTTTCCTCTCCAACTCCTACAGGTGATGTAACCTGGCTAGCTATCCGTTGGATTACAATTGCTGGCTGGCATGCTAGCTGGTGTCTTGGCTTTGATCTACTGCTCACAATTCTGCTTCTACATCCGCTTGATTGATTCCAGTGTGTGCGCGCTTGCGCAAATGACAATATGGATGCATATGCTTTTGCTTGCGTCCTGGTTTGCCTCGTTTGCATCAGTTTGCTTTGCTTTGGTTTGTTTGGTCAGCATTCCTCGATGGATCCATCCATCAATGTTTTCTACGTGCTCTTGTTGGAAAGATGGTATGACGCAAAAGGACCGGCCTATGTGCTCTGTCTGAAGCAGTAGTGAAATAAAATAAGAGCCAGCAAGCATTCAGTCCAACGGCTGATATCTCTTCAGCTTGTGCAACAGCAGCATGAGACATGCCTCATGCGTGCTGCTGCTAATTGTTGTGCTCTTGTCTAGTGTGTTTGTGGAGTTTGGTTTGATGTGTGCTGCACTGCTGTGTGGCGTGTTGAACTCCGTGTTGTGTGGAGTAGAGTGATCAATGTTATTGTTGCTCTAATTATGTTTCTGAACAAATAAATAAATGCCTATGGTTGTATGTGTGATTTCAACATCCAGTACTAGTGTACTACATATGCACCTATGTATGTGGTCCGATATACAAATGTTCCTTACTTGGCAGACATGTGCTGCTTCTTTTATAATACTACCATCACAAATGCTCTGTGTGTTCTGCGGTCACAGAATTTATGCTCGTAATTCCATATCTTTGCTCGCCACAATCCACTCTTCCTCTGTTATCTTTTTCTCAGAAGATGTAAAAGGTGGTGCCATTAATCAGCAAGTTGCTCTATGCCTCTATATATGCATGGATACCTGACGAACATTTTAAAAGCAAAGAAAAAACTCTCAGGTTTCGACAGCTCAGTTAGTCATGATGGCACTCAACGAAGATATATAATCTGAGTTTCGTGTTTAAATAGCATTTGCTGTCCACTTTTTCTGTTAAATGGGTTTTTTGTTTCTCTCGAATATATGCCCCGCTTTCTCCCCTCACGTTTCTTAATTATTGATTTTGGATAGCTGCTCTTTTCAGAACTGTAGCCTTCTCGTGAGGAAGAAGAGCATCAGAGCTTTCATTCGCAAACGTTGCGGGGAAGATTTCCATGAGCTCCGGGCACATTTTTTTTAAATTCGGCCAAAAGTACAGTTTTACTTCTCATTCCTCTAGGAAGTTTCAGTTTCACCCGTTCCTTTATTATTCCAAACGCATGGTGGTATCAGCAAAATGAAGCAATGGAGTTCCTACGAAATTCCTGCGAGAAACCTCCATTCCTAACAGGGCCTAGAGGTGTTGATTGTTGAGCGCTCTGGGCGCACAAAATAGGACAAAAAATAACCACAACACATCTATCTCCTTCCCATCTCAATCAACGAACCAGCAATCACCATTACAAGCATGCTTCCGCCTGCAATGCTTGACATCAAGGAATGAGAATATGCAATATCTTGCAATTGAAATCACACACCGTTATAGCACAGATATGAAAACCAAAACCATGGTGTTTAACTGCTTGTATATAGTTGTATGAGCGCAAGGCAACCGCAATACACTAGATTTTCTCAAAAAGTTTTAATTTAACCACTACACTGAATCAGGGTACCAATCAGCAATCAACACTTCGCTAGTATATACACTCAGGGGGTCCATAAGACTGAAACCATGATTAACTCAATTACTGCAGTTCAGGCTTGACATGACAGGCTACTCTGCCCTTCGCTGTTTCTAAAAACGACCTCAGCGCTTGGCTTCATGAGCCATGGAAGGGAAGCTTCTCTCATGGTGCAGGGACACCCTCGCCAGCTTCCTGACGCTTGTTGTCAACAGCTTCCTTCAGCTTCCTCCCAAGCGCATAGGCAAGAGGTGGGGGCACAGCATTGCCAATCTGTCGGTGCTTGTTCTGGATGTTGCCCGCAAACTCGTAGCTGTCAGGAAAGCCCTGCAGCAAAGATTGGATCATATTAGGCAGGTAATCTTGAGTGTAATTATCATTTCTTTGCAGATGAAAATGGATGCAGAGCAGTGTACCTGAGACCGAGCACATTCCCGGACCGTGATGATCCTGTCCTGGTCAGGGTGGAAGCACATGCCGACCTTGCCCATTGGCTGGGGATCTGTGACAGATGTGGGGAAGTTACCTTCCCAGTCCAGCCTCCCGTACAGCCCTTTCCACTGATTGTGCCTCTTGGCTGTGTTGGGCAGGCACCAAGGTATCAGGTCAGCCATCTGCCCATTTGACAGCTTCACCTGTAAGCGTAGATAGCATGGGTCAGTTCTCCATGGACAGAATGAAAATAACAACAGATTTCAGAACATTACCTTCTCGTCTGGTAGGTCATGCCAGTCACAGCCTGGTCGTTTCGAATGTGTTGGCACCTTATGAGATTCAGCTCATTCATCTCCTTGGATATGTGATCATTCAGTACCATCATATTCCCTCTTATCTTCTTCTGGAACCAAGACACAGGCTCACCTCCATACTGAACAAGATAACCAGTATCTCAATTAGCATGCTCAGAGAAAAATGAAAATAGATGGTTCAGACTTCAGAGCAGCAGTTACCTCAAGTGTGAGTTTGCTGGCACCATTTTCCACTTTAGGCAGATCCCCAATTGTATCTCTAACAGTAATCGCCGGAAAGGCGCTCCACCAGCAGTGCTTCTGGCAGCTGCATAGTATTGGCCATCAGGCAGTGTTATCTTCAGCTCAGGGCTAGCAAACACATGCATCGGCTCTGGCCAATCAGGAAGCATCTCTCCAGGTGCAGCAGCCCAAATAAATGCCCTTTTCCTGGACTGAGCCACACCAAAAGCCCCTGCTTCTAGAATTCCAAACCGACCTGACCAAATGGCAAACAATTTCTGAGTATACAGACTTAAACCACTACAAAACAGAAAGTGTAAGCTATACGTAGGTCTTAGCAGATAATGAATGAACAGAAAAAATACCTGGTATCCCATCTCCAGAAGAGATGCAACTGCTAAACGGAAGGTCTGCCCTTTGTTGAAGGAAACAAAGTTCAACATTTTCTAAAAGAAAGAATCTTGGACGGAAATACTCTGCAAATGAGAGGAATGCTAGAATCATCTCACATTGAACTTTACTCCATGGGCTTTGGTTGAATCTATTCATCCCAGAGAATCCCTGATAAGAAAAGAATAAACAGATCAAGCATTTGATTTACAAAACTGAACATATGACTGATGATTTTCTGGCCTATATGTAGTACTCTGTAGATAGTAACAAACCTGACACGGAGGACCACCATTTATAAACTCTACTTCACCAGGGACTGGAAGGTTAGTAATGTTCACTTCAAGAAGTTTAGCTGCTTGTTCAGCAGCTTCAGAAGTTGAAATGCAATCATCAGCATCCCCACATTTATCCATAATTGCCCTGCATTATCAAAATTAGTGGTTCTGTTCTGCAACAAAAGCATAATAATGGCATCAAACAATTTGCACTTACTTTAGAATCACATTGCAGTTATCTACAAAGACCACAGCCTCTGGATGATTTTTGCTAAATGCTTCACCAGCAGGCTCTTCATATTCAATTGCCCATTTTGTAAAAGATACACCTACAGCATTGAACAATGAGGAAAATATTTTTTTATGGTCATCATGTTCATGGTAAACAGCATCAGTGTTAACGATACATACCAGCTTGCTGCAGCCCTTCTGATAAACCTCCACAGCCAGCAAAAATGTCAAGAGTAGCTAGACGGTTCTCTTTTGGCACATCCAACCATTTCCCTGAATCTATTTGATCAGTCTCACAGATCTGCTTTCCTTTGTTCTTTCTCGAAGCATTTGTTGCCTTTTGCACCATAGACATAAACCTAACATTTGGAGGCAACTGCTCCAGACACAGAACACACATTCAGGGAACTATTAAAACTATCACTAAATGAATCAGAACAGCAACTTCAGTACAGTACAGCTAACCTGCTTGAGAGCTCCACTGGCACGGTCATATATAAGTTCACAGAAAAATACATGTTCAAACATCACTGGAAGGTCTGAACTTGCAAGATCATTCTTCTTTCTAACCTCACATTTTCCCTCTATCATATCCACAGGCACATCAGTTACATCTTCACTATAGTAGACCTGAATCAAATCAAACAAACAAACGTTAACAAGAATACAAGAATGACCATTCTCAGGACTCTATGTTTTGCTCACACATGCTTGAGAAATAAAGTAACAATGACATTATGGAAAAGATAAATCAAACATATAAGATAGAAAAAGAAGACCTCTCTGATGTCAGATGCATAGGCTTTGGCTGACGAAATGTCATCTGGTCTGTAAAATCTCCTAGCACTGATATTTGCTGATGCTGGATTGAGTTTTTTAGATCCAGCTCCTTCAGGGACGGCCAATATTTGACAAACTACATAGGGCTTCAGGCCCACATTTCGGCCAGCCTTGAAGGTTGCACGATCCTCATCTTCAGAGAAAAAGTCAGGCCTTATGTATAAAAAGTCATTGACATAATATGTAACCTTTCTGTAGACAAAGCTGGTCTTCGAGAGTACTTTCAATTCATCAGAATCTGGCTCTATCTGATCACAAGAGCTACATACACCACTACCAAGACCCATTTTATCACGAGGGAGGGTAAAGAAGGCACCCTTCTCAGGCCAGTATAAGCTTTTGCAGAAATATACCATGGGCAGGCCCTTTTTCTTTTCTCTTCTGCTTTGGCCTGCTCAACTTTATCAGCTTCAGAATTCTCTTTTTCTATACTTGTGACCCCAAGGTCTCGATTGATATCAACAGTTACCAATTCCTTGATGTCATCTAATTTGAATTCTAAACAATCATTAGTTAAGAAAACCTCCCTCTCATTTGCAGCATTGTCAAGAATTGTATGTGAACCTTTTTGCAGAATCCTCCCGTGAACCATTTTTGCACCACCACTTTTCTCAAACATGTACTCAGCAAAACACATGACTGTGTCTCCTGAATCATCTTCTAGTGTCACTGTTCCACCAACAGGTATTCTGAGTTCTCTAACATAAGCACATTTGTATAGAGTTTCTCCAGACAATGTTTTCCCACATGTTTCACCTTCCCATCTTATTTCCTTACATGTTTGTGATAGCAACTTACGGGACCGTGTTGATGGTGGAGTCTTTGAGATCTTCTCTTCAATCTGTCCTTCATCTTCAGCATCCTCGTCTTCATTTTCTTCTTGTTCATCATCGATTTCTTTTGTTTCATTTCCATCTCCCTCCTTGGAATCTTCAGGAAATGATGTGCATAGTAATCACTCCAGATTCTGTTGATCAACTTGGTTGTTGTTGCACGCATCACTTTTCTCCTCAATGCCGGACCCATTGCTGCACTTGATTCAGGTTCTCTCCCCTCATTACTTGAGTTTTTTTCTTCATAACTAGCTTTGTATGCCTCCTCTGTTCCATCTTCAATAAAAGACCACTGACAAATGCACTACGACGGATAGTCTCATCTGGAAAATCTGCAAACTGCTGCAATATTATCTGTCCATGCACCACAATATACCTCTCAACAAGTGTGATGTTAGAAGATATAAATGCAGGATTCCCTTTGTCAAATTCAGCTACTTTTTTTATGACATCAGCAAAAGAAAGCTTTGAGGCACGACTCTGCTCTTTTTAACAGGGTGATGATGCTAACAGCAAGCCTTGCTGTTTTCAGTACAGGCTCACACCATGGAGCATATTGTTTTGTTGGCTGGCGTAGCTTGTACCTGAAATCACACATTAAATATAAGTTGTAATGGAGTAGAGATGAAAAGAAATAAAAGTGATGTTCAAATGGTATAACAGGATTCAGTTCTACAACTGCTAAGAACACAGTTAAAGACAGCATAATGAAGCAGTGTGCTGAAAGAAAGTAGCTGCAGGTATTTACCAGGCCACATCAGTCCGAATGGTTATACAAATCATTGATCCACCAAACTCAATAAGCCATTCTTTGATTGGGCTCAAATAAATAGGGACTCCTGCATCCTGTTGGTCACCTTTGCTGGAGGAAGACGGCGATTTTTGCAGACTCAGCTGTAGAACAGCAACTGCCATCATCATCTCTCATGAAACCAGATCCAAAGACAACCACATCATTTTCTGCTCCTGATTTCATAGGGATCAATTCCAAAGATATAAGCCTGGAATCTGCATTGTACAGAGTCCAGTTATTGAGTATCCTCACTGGCACATCATCAGAAAACATGCTGTCATCGCTGTCAAATATGTATTCATCCATTTCTTGGCTAAATGGCTTATAGTATGCAGGAAGGGATAGTCATTGGCAATCTCAGCTTCACTTATTTTTATGTAGACATTTTTCTGGGATGGTGTTCCACGCCTACCCCTCTGTTTCTTCATCATTTTCCATTCTTCTTCTTGTTGAAGTAATCTAGCTAATTTTGCATCATCATCATCATCTTCTGCTGTTTCTTCACACTCTGTGTCCTTAATTTTCAGGCTCGTGTTCGAGATGTTAGAGGGCAGCTTGGTCAGTTCCACCCTAGATCTGCACTGGTCTCTTAGAGAAAGAAGAACAGGCAGGGCAGCAAACTTTTCATCATCATTGCTTGTATCATCCAAACCAACAAGTTGATTGTACACAAATTCTCCAATGGAGATCACCAAATCTTTGCTCATAGTTCCACTATACCCTTTCATGGCATTAATTGACCGAACAACACTAGCAAGCAATTCATCCAGGCCCTGGTTAGGATTCCCACCAGCTGATTTTGCAAGCTTTTTGAAAACTTCAACACAGACCTGAGCCTTCTCATAGAAGTGGTCAAAATAAGATTTGTAATTGGTTGCTGGTTTCACACATTCATAATCAGCAACATCAGTTGACACCCAGACCACTGGAGTACCTTCATCATAACCAGAAATGTTCCAGTCCTCAATTCGCCCAAATCCTTCACAGCGTACTCCTCTTTCACGCTCTTTTTCTAGATCATCATCCATGGGCATGATAAGAGCTGTTATGAAGAAGTCATCAATTTCTGACATTTCAAAGGGTTGTGGGTTCCCTTCTGCATCATGCAAGATGAAATCAATCAACTTCCGGCAAGGTGGCGGATCTTCTGGTCCAAGTTTAGTCAGATTCACAGCATCTATTTCTTCTTCCTCCATCCGATTCTTCTTAACCATAACAACAGATTTTTTTTCGGGACAAGCGTATGGATTTCTCTTTGAAATCAGAACAGGCTGCTGCTCTCCTCGGTCTCTTACGGGTAACATGTCCATCACCTTTTTCGACTCCATGATGCACCTCTTCTGTTGCATCCTGAGATCCATTCTCCAGTTTGCTGTTTCCTGCAGATTCCTCTTCCTTCTTTTGTGGCTTTGCTCTGCATCTTCTTGTTCCTGAAAAATCATTGGTCAGCATATCAATCAGCTATATGGCAGAACAAAAGTTAAAATAACAGTACTGAACAGCGAACGAAGAAAAGAAACACTCAGGCCAGAGATGCATGACTAAACACAGATTCAACAAAAAAGGGAAGGCTTGGGTGACTGACTAGATTTAAGGAACAGAATAAATATTGACCATACATCAAACCGTTACTAATGCTTGCTATCAGTAACTAGAAAAATATAGGTCTGTGAATTGCAGCAACAAAGACAATATTTAAGACAAAAGGTCATTTAGAAACGCCTTTATTTCTTCCAAAATATAATTCATAGCAAAAAAAAATGGAGCTGTAGCCTGTAAATAATGCTTCCTTTACTAAATATAAAACTAAATGAGCCACAACATTACATCAGGAGACCTTGTTCTAAAAGGTAGACAGTTAATATTCAGCCCAATCCAAGAATAGCAAGAAAAAATCCATGTTCCGCTAGGCGCTAGGCAGATTCTAGGCAGTGACCCGCAACCTAGAGCCTAGTCGGGATTAAGCGAGCCTAGGCCAGGCGGAGGGCCGTCGCCCAGCGCTTAAGCGCGCCTAGGCGCCGCCTAGCGGAACACGGGAAAAAATAATATAAGCCACTGGAATACCATAGAGCCTATGTGATTAATCCAGCAAACTACCCTTGGAGAAAGGAATAGGTTCCCAACCATGGCTTGAATCTTACTGAACACGCAACATATGTCTGTTATCATGGTTGCAATATCAACCCCGATAGTTCATGTGAAATTTGTGAAGGAAAATGGTATTGCCAATTCATAGTTTTGCCTATAAAGGAAGATTCTTCCTCATCCGACACTACCATTTCAGGTGGATAAACAAGCACACAAATGCCAAGTACTTTAGCATCAAGTTGTCACCAGTGTCACATGGGACACAATTGCTAGTGCGAGCATTGGTGTCCGACACAGGTGGGGCATCTAATTCAACTGTTTTTTGAGGGGTGGGGGCGGGGCGGAGCACAGCAAATAGCACTTGGAAACCGACAAGCTTTCTGATTCAGCAAAAAAAAGGTGCAAAGATGTCGGTAACACACGTCACAACTCCAGAAAGATATTTGGTTGCCTGTAGGAGACTGGGATGACTCCATTTCCAACTAACTTGATCAAGGAGCAAGACACCTCATTGACTTAGTCTTAAGGTAGGGACCAACCGAACCCCCAAAGCAGGCAAGAACCTCATGTACACACCACCAGGGCTCGAACCCAGGAAGGGAATGCCACACCTAGGTGCCCTCACTTGAAGACTACATTGTGGGAAGAAGCATTGGCTCCACATAGTTATCTTTTAACTGGCATGGAATTGGCATTGATGCGATGAGGGTTTTATATGAATTTAGATGGGTATATGACAAATGACAGGCGTGCAGCATGGTTGGAGAACAGGAAGGGGAGGCATGGTTCAATCAGGTTGTGCCATGCATCACCCAGTCTGATAGGGAAGAAGATGCTCATAGTCGCTTGTTTTCGAATGTCTGTGTGTGGAGCTCAAAAATGCACAGGTACATGCTTTTGTTTTTAGAAATTTAGTTGGATTCAGGGAAGATTTGAGATAGCAATGATGAACGGAAAAGAAGGAAAATGGGATGAAGAATGTAGAAACCATTGGGAAGAAACGCCATGGTTCCAGCTGGAGATCAGTAAGTTCATGACAAGTTTAATGCCATCAATGACGCCAAAGATCCATAAACACAGCAGGGATTTGAACTAAGTGCAAAAGGAAAGTGTGTGATGCTAGGCTGCATGGTTAAAGAAAGGAGCAATCCAGGGAGCTTATAATTCTATTAACAGATTTTAATATAAAATAAGAAGAAAACAGTTGTAACAGACAGATGTTGTAAACTAGATAAAAAACAACTTTGATGGTACTAAAAAGTAATGTATTGTTCTGCTGGTATATAAATTAATTATTTTAGTGAGAACAATGCCTTGGGTAGTATCAAAGCTTGATTCTAGTGAGAAGAAATTGTTAAATTGAGCTAAATTCTCTTTCAAGAGTTAAATTACTCAGCAATTAAACTTGAAATAGTTTAATTTCCACCTATGTATAAATTCCTGAAAAAATAAAATTGTATTTCATTAATCTAAATGATTTTTATAGGTGAGTAGGATGATACTTGAATATGGATGGAAACATATTGAGTATTTTATTAATAAGTAAAATAAAATACTAAGTACGGTGTAGCGACTGTCATCTCCTCTATCCACTTGATTTTTGAAATACGATTTTTTTCTACATTCATATGTGACCCATAATTTATACCATTGCAACAGTTTTTCCCCTTCCATAATAGACACCAGAGTATATGCTATATATTGTTGTCCATTCTTTTCTTGCCATATAAGACATCACATAAAAGATTAGTTTTGAGAAAGATGTCTTAGAGAAGTTCCTTACGCCTAATAAAAGTGGTTTTACCTTGTGGTTGTTGCAAGAAGAATACATGTATTTGCATCACAATACTCTGCAGATGCAATAATAAACTTCCACTTTAGTGTTACATTGGTTCATTCATCAGTGTATCATCTAGTTAATGATTAAGTAAAAAACCATGTTAGTGACCACATGAGTTTTCTACAAAGTGGCTAGTAGTTGTTGCTCCATCACCACCAATGATGGCCGACTTCACCATTGGCACCATCACAATCACACTTTGAGGCTTGGCATTGCCTCCTGCTGCACCTAGAATGGCCATAACTGCTAGATCTAATTGAGTAAGATAAGGCAAGCAGCGTAGGGAAATTCAAGTGAGACAACCACATCACCAATCTGTGTCATTTCCACTGCCACAGCTATGCACTAGAAAAGATAAAGAAAGTCAACAAAGCACTTTCTATATCGAGCTAATAACACAACAAATCAGCACCAGCCAGCTTAACAGCCGCATAAACCACCAGCTGAACAGCCCGTGCAAAACCACTAGCAGCTCTAACAAGGGTGAAGATTGTAATGATTTACAAACTTTGGCGCAAAAGATATAACATAATACTTGCATTTGCAACAAAAGGTATATTTTCAACTTTTATGGAAGTAGAGGTGTAACCGACTGGGAATAAAATAGTACACATTACAACTGTATTCCTCAAAATATTGAGAGAACTAAAGCTACTAAAACTTGAAGTAATCCAAGAACAAATAAACTAGTTAATTAAGAACAAGACCTGTGGTAACAGGAGATCTCGGAGTTTTCACCATGTCCCCTGTAAATTTAATGTTAGTCAGCCATGTCAAGAACTATCAAATAAATGCAGGAAATCCACCTGCAGCTCAGATAATAAGAAATGTGTGCAATGAATAAGCAATACAAATTACGAAAATAAAAAGGCCAAGGGTATGCTACTCACTCAAAAACGAAGTATAGTCAAATGGTTCAGCCAGGCATAGTCTAAGTTAATTAATGTATTAGTTTTAGCATATCATCAAAAGAGTGTCCATTTGTGTTTAGAGTGGCATGAACAGATATCTGATGCAACACAAGCTGAAGATAAGCAGCATATTGTGCGAAAAGTCCATAAAAAGTTTAAGATACAAGGTCAGCAATAAATAGCACACACAGAAATCAAGCGCTAGGTTTATATAACCATATGTTCTGAATAGAACTGAGTGCAACTACTGCTTCAGGTGGAACTATAACAGGTCATAGAACAGATTGTTGTCAAGCCATTATCAAGACATAAACCAGAGGTATGCACTCAAAATTAACAGAAAAACTTGCACAAGAAACAGATACGAAGTCATCCTCAACTGCTCTGCACTCTAAATCATTTAGAAGCACAAGAACAATTACTTACTAACAGCCATTATCTATAAAAACAGAAGAATAGAGAGCAACATTATAGCATTAACCACATAATGATAGGTTTAGTGCCAAGATAGAAATCAAACAATCATGAAAGGAGCATATAACTAATTTGGCCTCATGTGGTACATTTCACACCCAAGGCAAATGATTTAGAGAAAGCAGAATAAAAATCAATCTAATGACAAGAACTGGGAGATTACAACAAAAAAGTGATACAATGGCAACTATGTTATCTGTCTTATATAGGCAATATAGCAATACTGGCCCTGCTACAGTGCTCTGGTTACCTAGCTTATATTATGTATCTAGACATAGCCTATATATAGTGCATAGCAAAAACAATGTATATCTAGAAAAGCCAGAACTCATATAATTTGGAACAGGGAGAGTAGGAGATAGTAGCACAAATAAATCCCTGCACTTCAGCTGTAGAAAAGATGAAACCATTCTGTGCTTGTGTGTGTGGTGGTGGTGGGGGGGAGCACCCAGCTCAGCCCCTCACCTGAATACATTCATTTTATTGTTATTTTTCATGTACCAAACAACACAACACAAACCCAATGCCCAGTGTGCTCCCAGTATAGAGCAGTGCTCATATGTTACAACCTCAAAAGTGGAATGTCTAAGCCAGAGCATTCCACTGTAAACATCAGTACAATAAAAACACACACTCACAGACAGTTCATGAGTCATTGGTGGCAAACCCACATTCACCGCATCTAAACAGCACAACAAAAACCACTGAAACAGCTTAGTGGCTTGAGAAGACAGAGTGCAACGTGCAAAACCAAGTATATGAACAAGAAAATCACCAGCTGAGGGCAATTAGTGCTGGGATACTGGTGCGGCAAGCGATTGATGGCGAAGAACAGGAATCCCACACAAAGATCTGCTGCTCCTGCATTGCAGTAACATTACAATATCAAAAGCAGTACACTAGTAAATATCTACTTAGCTGGACACTAGGAGATGACAAATAAGGAAAAAGCAGCCTGCACTATTACTGAGGAAGACAGGATGGGCAAAGGATTAACAAATGCAGTGCAAACCTCCACTCAACCACCCACTCCAAAGTATCTCTCCCTAAACCTCTACGAGGAATATACCACATACAAAGTGAAAAGGACTTTAAGTATAAAGAACTACAGATTTACAGATAGCAGCCACTGCAGCCCTGGACCCCACAGATTTAAAACTTACCAACACGAGGGTATCCCCAAATCTGCAGATTTACAGGTACACTAAAACAAGCATTCACTGACCCTAACTTCCACCCAACCACCCCAAAAAGACCTCTACAAACAATCTCCTAAACCCCTACATACTGCCAGGAATAATGGGAGCTGTGAACTTCACAAACTTATGCACAGCAGAATGGCACTGAATCGCTGGCTGCTGCATCCTGAATACAAACCTAAACTCCAGAGCTCGGACCAGAAGTCCAAAACCCACTATGCAAGATGTAGAGAAGAAATGGATCAATCTCCTAAACCTCTACATACTACCAGGAATACTTGGGGCTGTGAACTTCACAAACTTACACACAACATAATGGCCCTGAATCCACAGACCCTGCATCCCGAATACAAAACTAAACTAACCTCCAGAGGTCGCACAAGTAAAAGACCCGTGATGTGAGATGTAGAGAGAAAAAAATGTAGCAAAAATGATTGAAAAGGGGACGTGCACGATTCCCAAATCAACAGGAGCACTACAACTAAGGGCCTATTTGGTTCCCATGAGACTAGAGACTAGAGACTAATTTTTAGTCCCATTTAGTCCCTAAATAACCAAACATAAGGACTAGGGACTAATTTTTAGTCCCAATTAGTATCAATTTCACTAGACTCTTGGAAGGGGCTAGGAACTAATTTTTAGTCCCTATTAGTCTCTAGTTTCTAGTCGCTCCACCCAAACATGCCCTAAGCACCATTCCTGCATAAATCCCATCACTAACGCACCACAAAAGTAGTCAAAAATCGCAACAACCACGCGCCTGAAAAAAAACAATCCTATAACTAAGCTGAGGAACACTCCGACGGAACTATTTTAGGTGATTCCCCTCAAATCTGGACCGAAATCACCACATGGCTAGAGCCCTACGGAACTGGTCAATCACAGAACTCCGGAAGGTGAACCCCCTCAAATCCGCAGCGAAATCGGCATTTGACTAAGCGCGAGCAGCAACGCCACCACCAAAGCGGCAAATCCCGAAGCCAATCCTTCGGAACGAATACTCCTACAGAACTGAACAATCCAACAGAACTCTGGAAGGTGATTCCCTCAAATCCGCGCCGAAATCGGCCACATGACCTGAGCGCGAGCATCAGCGCCACCACCAAAGGGAAATCCTGAAGTCGGAATGGCTAAACCTAAACCCACTCTACCGACGGCTGCTGCGGCGGCGGCGGCGGCGGCGGCGCGGCATGACTTGAGCGCGAGCATCAGCGCCACCACAAAAAGGGAAATCCTGAAGTCGGAATGGCTAAACCTAAACCCCCATCAGAACGGATAACTCTACCGACGGCTGCGGCGGCGGCGGCGGCGGAGGCGCGGCTCGCTGTTGGGACCGACCAAGCGGATCCCCTCCTCGAAACCCCCGAAAACTCAGCCGACATCCCCCGACCAACAACACCGCAGGAAACTAACGGAGGAAGCGGGCGGATGCGAAGACTTACCGACGCGGCGTCGCCCTCGCCGGCGGCGCCGAGGGCGGGGACGGGAGGCGCGTGCGCGGGGGCGGGCGGAGCAAGGCGACAAACGGACGGACGAACGGAAAGGGAGTCGAACGGGGAGCGCTGTGACGAGGGATGTGTTTATAGCGCCGCGCGCGCGCCGTTCAGGCAGGCCGTCGCCCCCGGTTTGGGGGGGGTTCGGTCTCGGCGGCGGGCGGGCGAGGCGGGGAGCACGTGGACCTGGGGCGGAGGCTTTGGCGGGAGACGAGCGCGGCGGAACCCGAAACCCAAAATTTTCCCCGCTCCCACGGGCTGCGCTGCGCTGCCCGCCGCCACCCACCACCTGGCCGCTCTTGCTTGCCAAAACTGCCGAGGAGATGGGTGGCTTTTTTGGAAACGGATTTTGTTTCGGTTCTCCACTGACCACTTCTTCTCCTTCTGCAGCTTGTGCAGCCTTCAGACGATCCATTTGGATTTGGAGGGTAGGATTTGATTCATTAATTAGCACCAGATTTATTTTTGTTTTCGGATTTCAAATCTAGACAAGCTAGATTTCATTTTTTTCGTTCATTGGACCTTTTTGTATCATTTTCATCAGACTTGAAATGTTTTGACTTAGCATTATACTAAAATTTTGTCTTTTACAGGATTGAGGAGTACTCCCTCCGTCCCATTGAGTTTGTCACTTGTTGTTTTCCGTCGCCATCTTATTCAACGCTTCGTCTTATTCAATTTTTTTGCACAAATATAATTTATTTTGTTACGACTTATTTTATCAATGAAGATACTTGAATATTGATTAATTTATTTTATGATTTTCATAAATATTTTGAATAAGACGGATGGTCAAACATGAAGTTCAAAAGTCAAAAACGTCGAACTCCATGGGACGGAGGGAGTACACGTTAAGTTCGTAGAGCAGGGATGTGATCGCCATTTTTTTACACATAAACCACACATATATTAGATTAATTAAAGCAACAGTCTTACCTAAAGGCCCCCGAAAAAGGAACCAATTACGTAAAAGACCCTAGATCTAGATCTTGTACCACCGGGCGCGGCCGCGGCAAAGATCGCAAGGACGCATAGATGCAAGTGGTGCGGAAGGGCTTCACGGAGCGGAAGCTTGATGTGGTTGACGACGACGCCTCGTCGAATCATCGACGACGCCCCAAAGATGAAGATGAAATCGGCGTCGGCGGGTAGTCGTTCGTCGTCATCGGAGCGGTGGGAAGCTCGCTACCCGGGCGGTGGCGCAGTGGTCTTCCGATGTGCGATAGAGACTTAGACATGTTGCTTGTTGGTCGAAGGCGGTGGTGGAGAGAGAGAGGTGGGGAAAGCGGCGGCGGCGGCGGGGCGGAATCGAAACTTCGCCGGGGTGATGGTGGGATGGGATGGAGGCGGGATGGCGAAGTTCCAATGGGGATGAAGGGGGAGAAGGATTATTTAGATATACCACAGAGGAGCCGGCGACGACGACGGCGCTGAATCCAAGGAGGACCACGGCGACGACAATCCTCGTAGGGGCGGACGTCATACGGCCAATACTACCTTGAGCAAGCTAAAACTACGAAGATTTACAACCCACACCGGGGGGGCTGCCCGCTCGCTACAAATGTAGACGAGCTCGCCGGAGACGCGGGAGGGAAGGGGCGAGGGGTGGCGGTGGGAGGAGGAAAGTTCTTGTGTTGTATCCACTCTCACTAAGCCTATCAATATCACCATTTTTATCTCTCTATGAGAACACTCGTAATGTGCAAGCATCAGTTCTTTGGTGTGTGTTTATACATAAATAAATAAACTGCTAGTGTGCATACAAGCATCACTCTTGAATAAAAGGCAATTAACATTTCTCAAAGTGGCCTTTTAGGGATTTCCTTGCCTGGGTTTTGCAATATTTAGTTCACCAAAACGCCGATCCATGCAGAAGCTTTGATGCTCTTTCTAACAAACCTGGACGCACTGAAGAGAATATTCTGCGAATATTCGTTCAAGCAGTGATATACTCCCTCCATCCCAAAATGTCGTCGCTTTTCGGTTTTTGTGTCATAACTTTGACTCGATTTGTATAAAATACATGCAACATTTATATCTTCAAATAAATTTGTTAAAAACTAGGTTCAAAGATCTTTCCAATGATACTAATTATGTATGATAAATATTAATTTTTTTAATCTATAATTTTTTAAAATTGTTTTCGGGAAGCGCAAGTGACAAACATTTTGGGATAGAGGGAGTAATTGATAAGAAGTCAATGACCCAACACAATGGCTCGTCAATAACAACCATGTAGAAATTGGTAGATTAAAACAAATTAATCGATGTATGTATTCTTCTATGGGCACCAATTACGAGAGAGGAGTCAGAGGCCGGATAACAGAGCCTCGGCGTCGGGCGGCTCGAGGGGCGAACCCTAGCCGCCGCCGCCCTCCCCCCCCCCCATCTACCTTGCCGCCGCCCGAGAGCGCCACCGGAAAGCCGGGGCGGCTCTCAATGATGGTGGCGGCGGGGCTGCACCTCGGCCTCGTCTCGGCTCCCAAGGCGACGGAGGCGACGCGGTTGGAGGTCGTTGGTATTTCTTAGCGTGCAAACAAAGTCCGCAAGCGCACGCGGAAAGTACCGTTGTAGCACTTCACCTAGAAGTATTCCGGTATCGAATTTCCACAGGAACGGGGAGCTAAGTCTGTTCTTCTAGCTATCAAGGGTCAAGCATAGGAGGTGATCCTAGGAGTGATGTGTTCTTTCAAAGCACTTAGACTAAGTCGCTACTCGTCTATTAATCGAGTATTACTTCAGACCATCAGGAGTGCAATTGGTCGCCAGCGATCTTAGGCCTCTTGCTCTACTTACGCAACCGGGACGTGGAGGAGTACGATGGGCGAATAGGGTCGTCACCACCTATCCCCTACCTCACTACCGTGGATCACGAAGCAAAACGAGGGTGATTCATAACTTAGACACCACGTCTACGTTACTTGTCACTACTCTAGCGTCGATCGGGGATCCCCGTCTCTATCAGGGGCCCTCTACTAGAGCATTTACCACGAGGGGCAAACAACGATCCCATAATTCTCGATATAATAAATGATAGCATGGAACTTAAGAATGATATGAAAGTAAGATACGAATAACTTTCACCAAGCCGTAAAGTTACCAGTAGAGGTACAAGGTAGGAGGCGGGAGCCGACAGATCCGCACTCCGACGGTAGAAAGACCGCGGGGTCGCTACTCCTCTCTTCCTCTCTACCTTGCATTCTCTCTCACTCCCACCGAGTGTCTTGGCACTCTCTAAACCACCCTATATGTGAGACGTGGAGTGAAATTCCCGAAGGAATGTGGGGCGAATGGTGGATCACATGGTGAAGGAATATGGGATTCCTTTATTGAATGTGAAGTGAATGAGTGTGGGATGATGCTCAATGGAGGGGGGGTGACCCTCCTTTTATACACAAGTGAAAGGTGGTTTTGGCGGGAAAGTTTGGCGGGAAACGGTGAAAAACACCTCCATGCACCGCCTCTACTCCTCCGGCTTCGGGACACCGCCCAAAGGCGCGGCGGATCGGGCACCAAAGGCGCGGGGGCGGACGGCGGGCGGCGGCCGCCCGGTTTGGCCCGCCGTGCCGCGGCCTTCGCCGCCCGAGGCCGGTGGCTCGCTCTACATTGCTCTTCCGCAGGTGCTTCGGTCGGATTCGGTGCAGTTACGGCCCCGCCACGTTCCCCTTGTCCAAAGCGCAGTTCGATGTGCGCTTCTCTCTTTCTTTTTGGCGTACTTTTACATGTTTCCACGTTTATGCCTCGCAAAACATATTTTCCTCGAATACAAGTGGAACTAGATTAATAGCAATGGTTCATGTGGCAAAAGTACGTTATTCATCATGTTATATAACTAAGTTGGCGGTATAATTTGTATGATAAGGACCGCCACCGAGAGGTCGCCCTTCGGGTGCTGCCTGGCGGCCGGTGGGCGGAGGCGATTCGACGGATCCGGCCGCCTCGATCCGGCCCTCGCCTCGGATTCCGGCCGGCTCGACGGCGACGGCGGCGCGGCCGCCACGCTGCCGGCTCGCCCGATCCGGCGCCAGTGGACGCGCGGCGGCGCACCTGAGCACGATCGTTGGAGTGGTGAGGTGGCCTCCGCCGGGCCACTACGGGCCGCGGTGGTGGAGGTGTCGGCGGCGGGTCTTCGGAGCGATTTGGAAGCGATGCGGGACGTCGCGGCGGTGGCGTGGAGCCGGGCTTTGGGCGGGAGCAGCGAAAGGTCCGTCCCATGGTGGCGCGGGCCGACCGCCCATATTCGGGCGCCGGAGAACCCGGTCGCGGGCCGATCCGGCGACCCCGGGACGATGGGCATCGCGAAGACGTCGACCATGGAGGCGTTCTCGGGCGGCGGCGATGGTGAAGCATTTGGTTTGACCGTATCGAGAACCCGGTGGTCGCCATGGCGCTTCAAAGGCCGGTCAAGGTGGAGGAGTCGTGGAAAGGGGACGGCGAGGATGGCGGGCGGACATCGGCTTTTGTTTTCCGTGATCGTATTTCGCGATGGTGCACGTCGCCGGGCGGTTGGCGTGAACGGCGTGGCCCCGGGAGACATGGCATTGGCCGCTCACTACTACGGTGACGGTGGCGCTGAGGGCGCCACTTTCCTCGGCGGAGGCGCCGTCTTTCAAGCGGATCTCTACGGTGAAAACCTACACCCGGTTGGGTAGGGGCGATGGCGTCTTTGGATGACATTTTTCGTTGGAGACGCCGCCGGTGGAAGATCCCTTGGATGTCGACGCCGGCATCAAGGTGGCGGCTCATCGCACATGCTTATGGGGTCTTATGCTGTTGCTGGGTTACGGGATCCGGAGTCTCCATTGGTGGATGAGTTTTAGTTGTTTTATTTTTTTAAAAAAAGTGCACTAGTGTTTTCGGGGTGACTTCGCCTTACATGTAACACTTGTTTTCCGCTTGTATTTTTGTTGGCCCGATACATCCTCGGATGACCTAAGCTGGAATATAATTTCCATTATCTAAAAAAAAAAAAAAAAAATGTATTCTTCTATTTCTGCCAACTCACTAATAGTGTGAATTGCTTTGTTCCAATTTTATCAGTTTTCCAATTTCAAATGTTAATAGTAATAACTTCCTTTTACGCTACTCCCTTCATCTGTTGCGGATCCATTTGGTGCATTGAGATAGAAACAATAATAGATTTGTTTACATGTATTGTTCTTACACAATATCTCCTACTTAGCGAAATACTAGAAACATCATGGTCTAGTAATGATCTCCTTAATGGTCTAGTAATAATGAGTCACACTTTTTACCTTTTTCTCTCAGCTCAATAGGTGGTTCCCAGAGTTATTCGTGTTCATTGTGGATGATAGCCCCACTGTCCTGTTATCACGTCGGATTTGTGTCTTGATTATGCTTATGGGCCCTTCAATCTTTGTGCATGGCACACCCAACCTTCGAGCCCCTTTCTAAAGTTGCAGGCTAGGCGTCAGCACCATTACATTTCAGGGTCAGGCATATGCTTTGTCGCCGTGACAAAAAAGCAGCGTCATTGATCTTAGTTTCAAATTCTTGTAGTATAGAAGACGAATAATAAACTAATATTAAATGCATTGTAAGACGCTACGCTAGCTTGTCAAAAGTCTTACATTGATAATAAAAAAGATAATTCTTTTGTTAATCAAACACGTAAACTATAATTTATGTATAATACTACAACGGTTACTTAAAAATTAGTATAAAAGTTGTGTGGCGTGAAACCAGCTCCGCACCACGCACCGGGGGGCGGGTTTGGCGCCAAAAGACTGTCATCTCTCCCGCTCTTTTTTCTTCGGTTCGGTGTGTTTAGTTGGTGAAATATTTTGGGTTGACCATCTGCATACCGTTTATATTTGGTATTTATTGTCCAATCATGAACTAATTAGGCTCAAAAGATTTGTCTCGTACTTTACAGCTAAACTATGTAACTAGTTTTCTTTATTTACCTATGTTTCATGCTCCATATATGCGTCAAGAGATTTAATGTGACGGTATCAGTAGCACTTTTTGGGTTGCCTGGCAACTAAACAGGGCAGCCAGGAGCACTGGAGCATGGGTGCAGGACTGGAACCGAGGGACCTATTGCAACTTTGAATAAAAAGCAATTAACATTATCAAAAGTGGACTTTTTGGGGATTTCCTTTTCGTGGGTTATGCAATACTCCCTAGGGATGGTATTAGAAGTCAAGCAGACAGTGGACACGGTCTCCAAAACACAACTTTGACCTCTTATTATTATAAAAAATATTTATAGAAATGTGATATATGTATGCTTTTATTAAAGTATTTTTTTAGGACAAATCTACTCATATAATTTTTACATTTATAAAATCAACAACTTAAAAGTTATTGATGATTTATATTCCCGATGTTTGACCCAAACCTTGTCCAAAACGACTTTTAATACCAGCCCGAGGGAGTATTTAATTCACCAAACGCTATGCTTGGAGAAGCCTTGATGGCTGCTTTCTTAAATGCTGCAATAGCAAAGAGAATATTAAGTGAATATTCGTCCAAGCATTGATAAGAAGTCAACAGCCTAACACTATGGCTCCCTAATTGTCAAAAATAACCATGTAGGGATTTATGGATTAAGTAAAAAATAATAATTGATGTATCTTTTTCTTTCTGCCAAGTTACTGAGAGTGTGAATTGTTTTGTTCCAATTTTATAAGTTTTTCAAATTTCAAAAGGTAATTGTTAAGTTACTTTTTGTATGCTTCTCCCTTTGCTGCCGAATCTTTGGTCGTTGAGATAGAAATAAGAGTAGATTTGTTTCTATGTATTGTTGTGACACACTATCTTGTATTTAGCGAAATCTATACAGACATCATGGGCCATGTTTGAATCCATGGGCTATTTTTTAGCCCCTTCTCCTCTTAGCTCCAAATAGCCCAAGAGTTGTCGAGGGCTATTCTAGAGAAACATCATGAGCCATGTTTGAATCCTCTAAGGGGTGCTATTAGAGCTATTTTGGGTGGTACTATCTCATCCCAATGTGTGGTGCGCCGTTATTTGTGTTAGTATCCAACTTGAAACATGGTTCGCTTAGAAGAACTACATAGGCTCATCTTTAGAACATCAGGATGCTCCCCTACATGGAGCAAACCAATTGGAATTTTTTAAATTCCTTGTTGTATATCACTAATTTGAGGGAGTGTTTCTCTAGTACCTACATTGAAAGTATTTAACAGTGCCTGCACTGCATAATGTACAACTGTCCATTTTCTCTTATTAAATTTGAAACCATTTCTAGCTATCCAAATAAACCATAGAGTGACCATAATGGTAGAAAGAAGGTCATCAGTAGTGAATCTATTAATAAGCATGGAGATGGCTTCTTTCTTACACCCTGTCTCGTTCGTTGAGAAGATATATATAAGTGAGTTGCGTGGCGCGAAAACGAATTCAGTTTCGCGCCACGCAGCGGGTGCAGAAGGCGGGTTAGCGCCTCAAGGCTGTCATCTCCCGCTCTTTTTCTCCGGTTCCCATGGCCAGGACGGCAGGACCCAGGAGGCCAGGAGCAGAACCCCAGGAGAGGGACCCCTGCTGGTCGAGAGACTTGAGAGTTGAGAGGACTAGGACCACAGACCATGACAAGGCAATTACGCATACGGAGTATGTGGTGGAATGGAACAGTGAACATCATCTCTTCTGTCACGGAGGCCTGGCCCCAGATAGATGCTCACGTCGCAGGTTTGGCAAAGCACCAACACGGTGATTACTGACGACAGGAATGTACTACTTACCACTACCACTTACCAGCAATCCCATTATGCAGCGCAACTGCTGAACCGCATGTTATGCAGAGGCAGAGCACGCGGGGATCAGTTTAGCTTTCTTCGCCGCTGCTATAATCAGCACGCACGCTGAGCAGGCCAGCATCCAGCGTGGAGAACGGCGACGTCACCAGCCCGCCGCCCAGCCGGCGGGGGGAAGGAAAGGAAATCTGCGGTAAGTGGACATGGGCCCCTAACAATGATATGGGTAAACGGGCCATGAAGGCTGCTGGCCCATCCATATGCGACGGAGTATACCAGGAGCCAAAAATAAACGGACGAACGAAAAGGATTTTACTCTTTGGTACAGAAAACGCTACTCGCATAACAAAAATGATCACAAACTGGATTTTTTAGTGGAAAAAATAATAATCCCAAACTGGTAATACGATATCGATGAAACAAGACTAAAACGGCGTGCTTGAGCTTATAACATCAGCTGGGCTTGCTTACGCGGGCTAACTCTAGTTTCATAGGGCGACAGGTTTAGGTTGGTTTAGCGCTGAGGCTGCACTATCAACACACAATGCCGATCATACCATACCGAGCGCTTAGAAGCAGAGGTACCACCCACGGCTTAAGTGGACAAACAAGGCAATCTAATCATTTTTGTTTTGGAAAGCCGGGATCAAGGCTTTGCGGAAAGGATTTGGACTCGTGATGATTCGTGTTGGCCTATGTTTCTCTGGGACTATGTTTAAAACCTTGACGAGCTTTAGCAGTATGCTTGGGGTCCAGCGGTGAACATACTTGTTATGAAACGCGTCGTCGGCGGTTAGGACCTTCCTCTCTCCGTCTCTCACGATCACATAGTAGGATGAAAGTAGAACACATAGACATAAGGTGTAGGGAGACTATTTTTTATTCATCTGAATCTTCGTTGATTACAATGGAGGATCTCCCACGTATATATAGTCCGAATAAGTCCTAGAGTATGGAAATCGCCCACACAATAAACGGACTAGGATTAGGATTCCTCCTTCTCCTCTTTCTATATTCCACCAAGGCGGGAGAGTTTTGGTAAGAGCTCACATACAAACGGACTAGGATTAGGATTCATCCTTCTCCTTTCCTTCTAGGAAAGAGTCCGTGGTGTTTTACAACACTTCCCCTTGGGCGATTACCACGATATGCATATGCCTCGTCAAAAAACTCCATCCGAAAACCCAGTGGGAAAAAAAACGGTTCTTGGAGAAAAGAGTACATCACATTCGTTAATTGCATTGCACATATTGTCTCATTAAAAACCTTGTGTGAGAAACCTTCTAGTAAAAACTCACATAGGAAAAAGAGTACAACATTTAACCTTCTTGTCATATATTCTTCAGGATACTCTATTCTTCGTGAATAGAAATTGATCTTCATAATCTATGCATAAACTTTAATGTTTTAGTAAATATGATCTTTATAATTCTAATGGTTTCAATTACCTTCAAGGTAAATTCAAGTAAAATTGCTCCCCCTCACAAAGCCATCATTTGAATTTGACTCAAAAGTATGGCTTATAATTCTTCCATGAATTATATGGGTATAACAAAGAGCAATATGCTTCATGCAAAAAGAACCACTTGTTGTGCAAAACAAATAAATTTTATCCTTCAAGATAATAAATCCTTTTCAGAGGATTACGGGGGAAAAATAAGTTCATATTCAACATCTTCTAGATAGTGTATCAAACTTATACAAGCTTGAATACTTTATAGTTCTTCCTTAGTGGATTTTGAAATGGTATATTCTACAAATCTTCAAGATTTTTATAGTATCATTCAATAATAAATCCAGTCTTACATTTTGGCATTTAGGGGATAATTTAAATACCAAAGTCACCATTATTCTTTCTATTGCATTTAGAGGATGATAGATTCATTGCTAGCATTACACTTTCTCGAGTGTTTATATGACACCTTCATGGTGTTTAAGATTCCTCATTTTTCTCTCTCTCGGGTCTATATTCACTTGAGGGATGCATGGTGTTTATTCAAGAATTGGTGGTAAATCCTTCATGGATTAATTTCTTCAGAATATACTTTAATTCTTAGTGAATTAATAATTCTCTTCTATGAGATACATACTCTCTTGCATAAGGGATGAGTGATATACACAATAACGTTGAGTTATTCACTATAAAATTATTCAATGATTGTAATCCTTCTAGGACATGCTCTTCTTGAGACTTCAATATTCATTCATGAATATATATATATATATATATATATATATATACCTTAGACTTTAATACTTAGTATGAGATTTCTACAAGTTACGATTTATATTCTTTGGGAATTATATGGATTTTCATAATCCACTTATTAACTGCATATTCGATATTCATTTGTTTCATTTGCCGAGAGATATAGCGTAACATTCATTTCTTCTTAATAGGAGATTCAACCTCAATTGCTTTCTTCATTGATCCGATATAATCGCTACAAGTTTATTTTGCCATGGACTTTATTTTCCGGATCAGGGTTCTCACAAGAGAAACATTCGCAATTAAAGAGGTAGTGTTGTCGACAACTATTTTCTCTTCTCCCAATACTCTCACAATGTGAGAATATTTTATCTCTGTCATTTCCCAAACAAGAGATGATATATTGTTCTACATATCCAACACTAATGATGCGCGCTTAGTATGTTGGATTTCATCTTCATGATGATCCTCTTCATGAGGTGCTCAACCTTCTTCATGAGGTGTTCTTTTCATGAGAATGGAGGAGTTTCATTTTATTTCTATTCAACAAGTATACACAAAACTAGAACCCACAAAGGCCCCCCGTAGATTTTAGCTTGATAGTATGTAATATTTAGTTTACTATTCGTAAAACAAAACTTCGGGTTATAACTTCAAGTTACTCCTCTCATTTATAAAAATATCGGCATATGCTCCGCTTCATGCTTTCACAAGAGCATTAGTCAAACTATTAGTTGACTTAGTGCGTGATAGTATTCCGCTTCAAGCTTCAAGGAAATTTTCTAGATCATTTTTCTTCTCTCTGTAAATAATATTTGGCATTCAAAATAGGCTTTCTCTCCCTCTAATGCCAATATTAGATCTTTAATAGCATACTTCAATACATATCCCCTATCATGGGCTTAAAACAATTCAAATTCATATATCTCCAACTACAAGTGGAGGCCCCATTTATGTATGCTATGATTAGGTTTTATGGGAAATATACACGCACATATTTAAACATGGGGGTTATTATTCATTATGCAATTGAGCTAGTATTTAAAGTGCACTTAAGAATGTTCATCATTCCTATGAACTCGGGGATGTTCTCCCCCTGGTATGCACAAAACATAGTTTAGAAAAACTATTTCATTCTCTAGCTTCTTTATTATTTAGCCTAATAAATTGATCCAAGTACTCATACAATTAAAAATATGGACCATATACTACAAAAATATAGATACGCAACATACAAGTTCACATGGAATTTCTTCTAGAATTTTCTAATTGCCATTAATGCAAAAATCTCTTAATGCCTTTTCTTCATAAATCCCAAATCATCATAATTGTGTTATCCACTATCTTAGTTCCACGATAATTCATCCCATCAAATGGGTTAGTCTCCATTGAGAAAATTTCATAAACTCACTCCCCCCCGATCTTAGGTCATTCGCCCTAGATCAATCTATTGCTTATGCATGCAATGCATTAAAAGCAAAGCATTCCTTAGTTCAACGGGAACCATATAGACATAGCATGCTAGCTAGCCAATTTGATTATGAGGGAAGCACAAAGATAGCTACTAGCCACAATTATAGCTGCTATGCTAATATTCATGCAAGAGTTGAGATACTTGTAGCTCAATGAGATACATATGTAGTTGTAATGTGAAACGTTAGAATTCAGTCTAACATAATAGATAACAACAAAATGCAAAGCTACAAGCTTACTTGCAATTAGTGCAGAGAGAAAGTTAACTTCGGTAGGAAGGGACTTGGGCGTAACTTCAAGTCCCGATACATGCACTTTAAAATTGATTTAGGATGGCTATGCCTATTAAATATATATTATCCACATTTTCTTATGCCTTTATCCAAAATTACTCCCCCTTTTCATGCCATAACTACTTCAAGTAGTAATTGCTTCAAGCATTATCTATGAATATCAATTCTAATGCATCCATAGAATCCAAATCATACTTCTAGTATTCAATGATTATGACATGAAATTCACATATCCAATGTACTATTCAAGTGTACACCATAGGACTCGGGGTAGAATATAATTTCTAGCTCTCAAGATTAAAAATTAAATACTTAGGATTATACAGTTTCTTGGCTAAATCGATCCTTCTAAGACCAGTTAATATGCCAGTATAGTCCAACTATTCATGTGCTTTTAGGAAATTCAGTTTCCCATCTACCTACATGGTAGTGATGCACGAAGAACTATAACCTTCGTGGCTAATTAAGGCTTCTTTGTGGATAAAAAATAATACAAAATTTATTTTGATAGGCAATAGGCAATTTGTTTATATGTGAAAACATATAAATCTAATTTATTCCATGAGAAGTTCACACATATTACTTCAAGTAATTGCAACTAAGAATATTAAACGTTTCATATTAGTCTTCAAGCTAACAAATTAACCATTAACCACTTAATTCAACGGGAATTAAAAATTTAATGCACCACCACTACTTCTATCAATACTTCGGGATATGAAATTTAAAAGACAACAAATATATAAGCACATGATTCAAGTTCTTCTTCAAGAGAAACTTTAAATGTTTCAAATAATATATATTCCTCGCATGTCGTAATTGACAAGGGGTAGCTTCATGCTTTTATATTCAATAGTTATGATATGTAGTCACACGCCTTCAAGAAGTGTAACGTATGCAAGCCATATATTCAAAATTATTGCAACTTAATAATATCCCGGTTCATAAAGTCGTCTAAAAATTCTAACTCAATTTTCATTTGAGTAATTTTCGATGGTAAATTCAAATACTTCAAGTATTTCATAGCTCTTTGATATTCTATACACAAGAGATATTTCTTCTAGAATATAGTTTGATAAAATTTTATTTACCATCTTGTCTTCTAGACATTTACAAAGCTTCAAGCTATTGTTTATAGAGCGGCGTTAAGCATACAAGCTTCAAAATTCGACTTTCAATGCAATATGATAGTCTATAATCATAATTTGGGATTTTACTCATGCAATGAGTCCCACAATGCATTTGTTACTTCTATCGGCCATATACTCATTCTAGAGAGTAATTCGGAAATATATATACTCAGTTTACTACACTTCAATGGCAAGTAAAATATCCTACATGGATTTAATAATGACCGTAACAAATACTTTTACTTTTCAAGTAATTTTAGGATATTGCTTCTTCTTTTTAAGGCATGCATATTAACATAACTTGGATCATGTGCATATAAGTTTACTACATGTAAAACAAGTAGCAAGGTGCAAAAAAAAAAAAAAAAAAAAAAAAAAACATGGATGGTGACTCAAAATATTCTTAGAAGCATCCTAGCATTTTTCAGATTATGGTATATGCAAATTTTCAGAATATATACCAAGCATTCATTCATCCCAAAAATTCTTATACTAAGAAAAAATAAATATGAGTCTCTCAAAAGTGAAGTCTAAGGTCTGCAGGATTTAGAGAGCTCATACACCTTATACCATGTTTCTAGTGTAATCATTCATGATTTTATTCTTATAGTTGCATGGTATAAAAACTCATAACACAATTGCACTAGAAAATTTCCGAATTAAATTCTAAGTGTAGCAAAACTTTCAAAAAATAAATCTACTATTTAATTCAGAAAAGATAAAGCTAGGCAAAACATCCATTAAACTTCCGATTTAATATGTGTAAACGTGCTCTTATACATGCGGTATAAGAAACATAGTAAATATGTATAAGCAAATAGACTAGTGCTAATGATCCAAAGATAAACTTCTTGTTTACGAAGGGTTGTTTGCAAAACACCATAAATATGCATTTTCCGTAAAAATATAGGATTTATCTCGCAAGAATATGGAACCTATATACATAGAATCTGCAGAATCCGAGACCTTTTCATGTTTTCTCGGATTTTACTGATTTTTCGTAAGACCCAATTTTTTTCGCATTAGGCTATAATTATGCATGTTTTCTCATACACGGTCCGAAGTCCTTCGGGGTGCTTGATCCGTAGCTTTTCTCTTCGAGAATCCCCGAGTCTTGACGGCCGCCCGTAGCCTTCTTGGCTTCTAGCTTCTTGCTAGCCTAGGTAGCGGCGCATCGGAGCCTAAGTCAATACGTGGAACATAGGCATGCAAGCCGGATACAAGCCGCTGCCAGCAAAACCTTGAATTGATGCGTGACACGTTCATGGTGCAAACTTACGGTTTAATGCAATGGAAGCCAACTCAATTTCTTACGTAATCTCAACCAATTATATTGGCTTAATTACAATTCGACATGAGTAAACGATTCTCGCAAGAATTTCAACGTGCGTTTGTATCCTTCAAGGACGTTAATAAATGTGGACTTCAAGCCTAACATTAAAAAATCATGGGTATTTGTGGCGCATACAGACCACGATCGACATATTTTATTTTTATATTAACCCTAGATGCAATCTCTGTAATTTTATTTCTTGTATATATGTATATACTTCTAGTATATAAGTACTTTGTGTACTATTCAACAATGTAACGTAATACAACCGGATCGATGCGGTATAAAAAGCAAGCAACAGGAAGATCAACCGTAATGCGTCATGCTTCTTGCATGTACATATATGTATTGCGAATACTGATTGTATACGGAATTGAAAATATAAACTTGCTCGAAGGCCGGCACATCAATCAAGTAATAATCTGCGAGATCTTTTTTCGTACCTTTTGCTCTTGAATTTGAAGAAGCGAAGGCTGTCACTAGGACAGTTCGGCTAGGCCGTGGGGACCTGCCGCGTGACGATGAGTCGATGCGGTGTGATTTGTAGCGGTGCAGGTAGCAGATCCGTTCCGCTAACAACGTCGGGGATGTCGACGCCGTCGGCGTAGTTGCGGCGGAGAGGTGTCCAAGACGCGGCGTCGTCAATAAGATCGGCGGCGGCTTCAACGGCGATGTCGACGAAGAGCTTGTCGTGGCCGATAACGTGTTATGAAACGGCGTCGTCCCGGTTAGGACCTTCCCTCTCCGTCTCTCACGATCACATAGTAGGATGAAAGTAGAACACATAGACACAAGGTGTAGGGAGACTATTCTTTATTCATCTGAATCTTCGTTGATTACAATGGAGGATCTCCCACGTATATATAGTCCGAATAAGTCCTAGAGTATGGAAATCGCCCACACAATAAACGGACTAGGATTATGATTCCTCCTTCTCCTCTTTCTATATTCCGTACCAAGGCGGGGAGAGTTTTGGTAAGAGCCCACATACAAACGGACTAGGATTAGGATTCATCCTTCTCCTTTCCTTCTAGGAAAGAGTCAAGGTGTGTTTTACAACAATACTCACCTTAAAGAATTTGCAAGAGGTGGCTCAAACAACACACATGCCATCTCAACAAGCGTGTCCAAAAAGTACCCCATCTCAACAAGCGTGTCCAAAAGTACCCTTCCACCTTTTGTGAAACCTTACATTAAGAACCCGAGAAACAAAAAATTATATTTGTACCCTTTTACCTCTTCTAATACGGAAACCTCATTTAGCAAACTTGTTGAATTGTTATAATGGCCTTTATTTATATATACCCTAGCACCCCGTTTTTTTACTGTGGTGTAACTCACTAACAATTCAACTGTTTAGTGTCAAGTTTTGTCTGCAGTGCGAAAGTGAACATAGTCAACAAGCATAATAACTCACTAACAATTCAAATTTTCACTTAATTTAATTTTTTCCTAGTACTCCTTCCATTGTAAATTATAAATGTATTTTGCCTTTTCATGTCATATCTTTTGATAAACACTTAGATATATACTATGTCTAGATATATAATTAAAATAAAATGATCCAAAAAAGCCAAAATGTCTTATAGTTTGGAATGAAGGAAGTAAATGTCAATTTAATGTTTCATGTGGTGGTCGTTTATCCTTTTTTTCTCAGCCTATATTTTTGTTTAACATATAAAAGTCTATATTTTCTCATTAAGTTAGAATAATTCTTAAGATGAAATGAGAAATAGTTTGATCATTTTATGAGAACAATTTTCTCATGAGCATACGTTCATTGTTTTGCGGTTTTATTTTGCTTGTTATACGTATTTATAGTAATTGTCAAATAAATATATCGTGTGTGTCCATGGTTTGTCTATTCTTATTAACCTTTCTTTCATAACCAAAATCTAAATTCAAATGAGGTTTGTATATATTTGATAATTTTAAATTATACTACAAGTCTATAAAATTTGTTCTCGTGGAGTTGGAATAAATGCTTATGAAGTTTTTTTTGTTTTGAAACTAAAACATTTTTTTTAATAAAGCTATACATTTAACAACTATTAGTTTATATATGGCATATGAGTAACTGAGTATAAACAACTCCAAACACATGAATAGCAAGCAAGAAGGCAACAATGTTTTTTTTTTTTTTTTTTTGAGGCGTGGCAACAATGTTTTTTTTTTTTTTTTGAGATTACACAAATACAAATGAGACGCTCAATACGCACGCACACTTACTCCTATGAACACACGTGACGCAAAACCCTACCCCTATGAGCACCTTCAAGGACTGAGCCGAAAGTACTAACTCAATTAACGGTGGGGCGATACACACACACGGGCTACGGGGTATATTTAGAGGAAAAAAAAAAAGGAATGGTACAATCTCCAGGCAAGGCTTTGAGGTTTGTCCCCGACTTCGGCGACTCCCCGTTTTCTTGGGCCTGCAACGTGCAAAGCCCAATAAGATGGACGATCAGGCTTTTGATATTGGGCAGACTGAATTTGTTTATTACGTAGGGAAAAAAGTCTACTTTTGGTCCCTCAACTTTTTTTGAAAGTCCGATTTTGGTCCCTCAACTCTAAAACCAGGACAAAGCGGGTCCCCTCAACTTTTCAAACCGTCTTGATTTCGTCCCTCGGCGGGTTTGGGCCGGTGATTTCGCTACAATAACTCGGTTTTGCTACAGTGGACATGGTTTCGTTTTTTTTCTCTTTTTCTTATTTATTTTAAATTTGAATATTTCAAAAATCATAGTAAATCACGAGAAAATTCATAAAATAGAAAATCCAATTTTGTTGAACTCCACATGAGTAGAGCTACGCAATGAATATATAATATGGTATACTTTAGTACAAAGTTTTTGCTAGAAGGTTTTGCCTTTTTCTTTTTATTTATTTCAGCTCAATCTTTAAAAATCATAGTAAATTATAGAAAAATTATAAAATAAAAAATTCAATTTTGTTGGACTCCACATGAGGCGCGCAATAACACATGACGTAGTTCTTCGTGGGCTCTTTAGCTGGGTTAGGTTAGCTAGGTTTCTTTGTCCGACCGCGTGACGTCCGTCTGCGAGCCGTGTGAACCTCGATCTGGCCAATAAATTAAATAGTACACCTATATATCTTTATTGTGTAAATATGCTCATGTGGAGTCTAGCAAAATTAGTTTTTCAATTTTATGATTTTTAAATATTGAGCTGAAATAAATAAAAAAAAAAAGGCAAAACCTTCATAGCAGAAAAAATTTTATATTAAAGTATACCATATTATATATTCATTGCGTAGCTCTACTTACGTGGACTCCATCAAAATTAAATTTTCTATTTTATGATTTTTTTGTGATTTACTATGATTTTTGAAAGATTCAGCCGAAATAAATAAGAAAAGGGAAAAAACGAAACCATGTTCATCGTAGCAAAAAACCGGAGTTCTTCAGCGAAACCACCGCCCAAACCCGCCGAGGGACCTAAATCTGCACTGGGTTTGAAAAGTTGAGGGACTTGTTTTGTCCGGGTTTTGGAGTTGAGGGACCAAAATCTGACTTTCGCAAAGTTTGGCGAAAGTAGACTTTTTCGTTACGTAGGGGGCAAATGGCGGCCCAATAAGCACAACCACAAGTGGGTCGAATTTGATGGACTCCAACTTTTCTGTTTTGGATTCGATCTGGAAAAACAAGTGCAGTGCTGGCCTAAATGATTCTTTCCGACAAACTCCGGTGAGTACGTGACGTGTCATGATAACATGGTTGACGACCAGACCAATGAAGCTAGCTTAGTAGGATCTAGCAGCAGCTAACCTTATTCCTCCTCTCTCTGAACCGTACCGTACGACCTCGTTGCGAGTTGATGTTGATCTTGTTGCGCTAAGCAAGTCGTGCTGTTGTGCGTTTTCCACAAGGGGGCAACACGTACGTGCTCATCAGTTTCAGACATTTTATCTTTTTATATCTATAACCCCTATAAAAATAAACCCACTTGGGGGAGTTCTCTCAACATGCACATAGGACACATAGGCATCCACCGTGGCTAACATGCAGCCATGACACGTCATTTGAAACTGATGTGCTGCCGTATAAATTGATTATGCCTCTTTGTTTCCATATCTTCTATGCAATCTGAAAGAAACCGAAGAGCAACGTACTCCACTTAATTAACTATCGCCGTTTGTTCTCCAATCAGTTTCTTTATCAACCAAGCACTTTCTTATCAGTTACCAACCTCCTCGGTTCCTTCCAATAGCAAGCATTTCAATTCAACCGAGGAGTCTAGATGCAATTCATCTCTTCTCTACCACGGAACTGTGAGTGCAGCCATTAAGCATGCACTACTCTAACAGGTGATGTCCTATTTATAGACCACCAAAAAGAGCCATGCAATTCATCTCTTCTCTACCACGGAACGGTGACTGGTGATGTCCTATTTATAGACCACCAAAAGAGCCAATCTGACCCGACCATCTTTTTCAGCGTCATTTTGACCGCTTGGTTTATCATCACGCGAACCCTAAACCATATTTGAGGGCAGCTGATCCCGTGATCCTTTGTTCCCAATATGTTGATCGGGGTCGTTCTTAATAATATCTCAGAAGTCTATGACGTTGGTCAGTGATAGCCTTCTTCGCCATCAAGAATCAGTATATCCATTGCCGTAAGCTTTATGCCTTTATGGAGATATCCTATCTTTCATGCATGTATCATATTCATCTCTCCATGGTTTTGTATATGCAGGAAAATGAAATCTTGGTGAATCAGAGGACATGTTGCCCAATTTGTAAGCACGCTAGGAGCAAACTGGAAGTGTTGTTCCATTTCCCTTATCTAAGCAAACTGGAAGTGTTATGCCTATATTAGGAAGATTATTTGCATGCCTCTCCTGAATTCCATCTGTGTAAACAGACAAAAATACACGATTTATAAATCTCCTTGCAATTTGAGTGTTGCAATAACTGTCGATCAACTCTACTAGTCTTATAAATAGTCAGGACTCAGGAGGCATAGAAAATCTCTGCATGTGGATACTTTTGAATCTCTGAATCAATCAGATCGAGCACCAACAATGAAACCAGGTTGTTTTTTTTTGATTTGGCCAGAGAAAATTTTCTTTTCATGGCATGCTTCTCTTATTATTTGGACACGCCATTTATAATGAGATATTCAGTTCATCACATCAGGTAGTTTAAAACTTTTGATGGTTTGTTGTTTTATATTTTAATTCTTAGTGATTAACATCCTATTTATATTTTTTTCTTCATACCCGCGGCAACACACGGGGAATTCTCTAACGACTCTTGAACAAGCGATGCAATGCTGTTTGTTTCAAGCGATTGCAGACTCGATGAGAAAATTGCACAGTCGATACCGCAGGGGAGTAATTAACTTGCGAACACATGGTTGATTTAGGTCACATGTGTTTAGTTTTGTGATGGAGTGATTGTCAGCAAATCAATATTCTCCTTCTATTTTCTTTTTATCTTTTTATGCCGGCTATGTTCACCCAAGACACGTGGAGTGTGTCGAAGACGTATCTCTTGGTTCGTGTTGTGCGGGTGTGTGGAGCTCGGAGATGGTAGCCGACGGCGCGAGGTGAAGGGGCCAAGGAGGGCGTGCCGGGGCCGACGGACCGTGGAGGTGAAGGACGGGACGTGAGGCTTGGACCGAGGGGACCGGATCGCCGGGTGGCTAGCCATGGTGGTGACATCCGGGACATCGACGGATGCAAGAGGGCGTGGCGGGGACGGTGTCGATCGGGTCAAGGCGGCGGCGCGGCGCGACGCGGGGGCGGAGCGCTCGGATGACTTGGCGACTTCGAGGCGGTCAAGGCGGCGATGACACGCGTGTCGAGGAGGTTTGGTGGTTTGCCCTCAAAACCATCGGCGCGGGTTTCGTGGTTTGGGCCTCAAAACCACGGCGCGGGCGGGCGGGTTTGGGCCTTAAAACCCGAGGCGTTTCGTGCGACGGAAGGACCGGCACGTGGCGGCATCGGGGAGGTTGCGTGGATGCAAGGCTACCGATGAGGAGGCGCGGTGGCCGTCGGATCGATAATTACCCAGTCGGCCGAAATAGCCTTAGGGTTCTGGGGACCGACTCATGTATCTTAGGGGTAGTTTAGGCGGAGGGAATATGGGGCTATTTAGCGGCAGGCATACCCCTTCATCCTCCTTCTGCCTCATTTTCACATTTCTTGCAGGGTCCAAACTCCAGGTGTGAGAGGTCCACTGTTTTTTTTGTAGCGAATTTGAGTGGGGAAGGGCTGCCCCCTAACCAGCCTGTGCCATGGTGGCGTTTTGATTTCAGCTTTGTTATCTTGCTGTCAAAGATGGGTGCTGTGTTCTTAGCAATTTTCGTCACTCTTTTCCCCTTCTTATTCTAGGGTCGATTTCTTTGACTCTGGATCTTTTCGACTGTTTTCTCTTGGGCTGAATCGTGCTATGATGTGAGTAGAACTCATCTACCGATGGAAATCGCCTAAGTCCTCACGAGCACAGAGATTCCAGCGATTTTCTTTTCATTCGCTTTTTCTGACCAATCTTGCGTGATCTGAAAATCCGGTCGTTTCTCTTGGTGAAGTGCTGCGATTTCTTGGATTTAGTTTCCTCTCTAAGCCAAGATTATCTGGTTCGAAATTCGTGATCTGAGTTGTTGATTTGACTGAGTTCTGTAAGATTTTTGCTCGGTCGGTCTGTCTGTTCGTTCGTCGTTTCTTCCCTGGTGGCAGTGCGTCGGGCGGATTTTTTCAGCTTTGCTCAGCAGTTCGCAGTCCAGGTCAGCTGCTCGTTTGAGCGACGCTAGCTGAGGTCCTATCTGCTTCAGAGTTTGGATTTCACGCTGCATTCGTCGGCGGTCAATCAAGCAGAGCAGCTGAGCAAATTCCAGCAAGAACAGCTTCGCTTCTCAGCAAGGTAAAGAAAGTTAAGCACGTAATTCTATTCTCTTGCATCAATGAATTAGTACTTTTAGCAATCCATTCAGAGTAGCAGCAGTATGTACCTAGATGTTTGAGCCGATCTGATTTATTTTGTTTGGTCTGCTACTCGGCTGGCAAGCTGCAACTTCCTGCTAGTTGCTTGTGTTTGATTGGTGCTAAGCTACTAGAGTTTTGTTTCTGAACAGCAGCTCGTGTATGTCTTGGGCATTAATTTTGTGACTAGTCCCTTTCAAGCTATAGGGAATCAAATATTCTAATCTTGTTTAGCTAGTCTTCTCACAAAATTTGTTTACTCAAACTGAATACTAGCTAGTTCTGCTTTGCTGGTTAGTCGAGTACCTTCAAGATTATTTTCTAAATGGTGATATGCATATTGTGATCTTGCCTGTGAGTCTGTTTCTATGCAGGTTGTAAATTCAGAAACCAAGGTTGGATTTGTTGGTCTCCACTGAGTTTTGGTTTGGACTCTTTGCAGTGAAATCCTATTTCTCGGTTCTTCCGTGGTTTGATCGTTTGAGCTCCAATTTGATATTTGCTTGTTCTGCTAGTTTTGGTGTGATCAATACTTCGCTTGTGACATCTTGCTACGAGTTAGCAAGTGTGTTACTCATCTCTCTTTTTTTGAGTTTGCTTTTGAGGTTCGGGGTGGAGCCGATGACTCGAAATTGAAAAGTAAAATTGAGGCTCCCATTCAACCCCCCTGGTCGCCGTTTCGGTCCTTCATAACTTACGGAAGGATCCATGGCCCAAAGGTCTCCCAGAGTGCAAAGGATCTTGTCAAGAAGATGCTTGACCCAGATCCTAGCACACTGGTTGACGGCAAAGCAAGTCCTTGGTTAGTACAGTCTTCAGTCCAATCTTAAGTTCATTGAAAACCAAATGGAAAGGGTAGACTGCATCTGTTCATAGAAAAAAAAAAAAAACACAGGGAATTTGATATAATCTGCTGTGCTATACTGTTATTGCCATTATTTTTCGACCATGAGCATGTTTTTCATTATCATTCTATTACTGAAATTGTTGAAAATAAAAAACAAAGTGGTTTAAGAATGATGCATACTGAAATTATTCAACAACTAATTGTGATTAGAATCCTTAGTGATTACAAAGGAACCCTTTAACAAAATCTACTTACTTCCCGCAAAGAACGCGCGGAGAATTCCCCTAGTATATCGTATGATTTGGTGCCACATATACCGGCTTTCCAACAATTTCCACACGTACTAGGTACGGTTCGCATCAAACCAAACCAACCGCGGCGCTGTGCCCGGCGTACGGCTAGGACACATGCTGCACACGCAGAGATGGATGATGCCTCTGGTCATCTCATGTGGAAAAATGAACAAGTGCGCGTCATATCAGTTGGGAGCCGCGGACAGCAGACTGCACGCATTCCATTCCATACAAGGCGGCCGGCGGAAGAGCCGGACCAAGGAGGCAGGGTGTGAGCAAATGTACAGATTCTTCAAAGGGTGCGTGAGTCCGTCGGCGTCCGGGGTCGTTGGTTGGCGAGTCTCTGTAGTCGTCGATCGATTCGGGGTGCTACTGCCTTGGCATCAAATCGAAGCAGCGGCGACACACGCAGAGAGATGGCCGGTCCAACTTTGGTATGCCTCTTTGGTATGCTCTCCATCCAACCAGCCAAGCGGAACCGACCGAGTGCATGCCCGGTGCCGCTCAAAAAGGAAAAGAAAAGAAACGATCGAAACGAAATAAAAATCTTGCAGCTAGCGCTTCTGAAGCTCATCTGTTGGCCATGCCGCCGCCGGGATGCCGTGATGGTCTGGTGCCGCAACAAACAGCATCGATCGATGCGGCTTTCGGTTGGGACTTGGGGCCCCGCCCCGAGCATCCCGAGCATGATGATGATGCCGCGCGCGTCTTTGCTTTCTTTTCTCCGGGAAGGAAAATAAAGAAGGCCAGGCCGGGTCCGTGTCCGGGGCCGGCGACCGCGACGCGGCTGGCTAAAGCCTCGACGGTCGTCGTCGCCCGTCGCCGCTACGCGCTACCGGCATGGACGCGCACGCGTCCATTCCATCCGCTAGCGCGCGACAGCTCATAGACCCCCGGCCCCCGCGTAGCCACGCAAGTCCATCCGGCCGCGCACGCACGCACGCACTGAGCTAGTAGTAGGGTGTTCTGTTCCGTGTTCGTCTGAGTCGCACACGGACACGGACGGCACGGGACGGGACAGGCTAGCTAGGGTAGCTTAGGGGTCCCTCAAGGTTGATCGGTTGCGTTGATGCCGTGATGGGCGCCGGTAGCCTGCCTAGTGACCCTCTCCCGATCGGTGGGTGGGTCCGGGTCCGGGACAGATTGGGATCGAGCAGCCGAGCCGAGCCGAGCCGCTCGCGTGCTTGGCCCGTACCGTAACGTACTGCCTTGCCGGCCGGCCGGTCACATTCGTTCCAACTGACGCAGACACGGAGTAGGCGGTGACCGCTATCGAGACGTCCGTCTGTGACTCCAAATTCCCCATGACGGGACGGGGCGCGCGGCAGGCAACCCACGCCAGCCACACCCACACATGCTTTCGCTTTTGCCGCAACAACATTCGTGCCGTGTGCACGCACGCACGCGTGGATGGAAGGCCAGGCCGGGCGCCGCCGTCATCACACCCCGAAACGGAAACGGTGGTGCTGGGCGGCAACTCAGATCCGCACCTGCTCTGAAAATCATATCCTCAAAAATAAGGGACGATCTTGTGTTTTTTTTTTTTTGGTTGTGTCCCCGGTCCAGACTGACAGTCCATGAGCTACGCTTTGCTACAAGCCTACACGACGTGTTTTTATGGCGTGATCCGGTATCGTGCTCGTGCATATGATGGCTAGGTTTCAGACGCAGGGTTTGACGTGACTCGATGAGGTCCAGAAGACTCATATTGTGATCAATGTCGGCTGATTTATAAGGCAAAACCAGAGCGCAAATACAAATGCTCTGAATCTCTGATGCATGCACATTAATTAATTGAATATAAAGGCAAATGCCCTTAGCGTGATGAGACCGCACACATCAACCTCTGTGCTTTGAGGTCCGCGACCTGCTTCTCTATTTTGTTCCAACTTGGTTTTCCTATTTTCTATACTAAATTTCAGTAGGAGCTTTGTCCGTCTTGTACTTTTCCCTTATATAAAAAAAACAACCAACAAAGATGTGCTTTCAAGTTTTCAATAAGTCTGCGTCTATATCCCGTTGGGTTTGTCAAAACAACAAAGTAAGCAAGTTTTCAAGAATGTAAGTTTGGGCCGTAAGAGGTTGTTTTACGTGCAAAAGGAGGATACGAGCACTAATTAAGCAGCGAAAGAGGGCTTTTGAATTGAGTCTATTTTAGTTGAGGCCTCGAAGCATAGCCTTTTGGTTGTTTGGTCATTTTTTGCTAAATTTGAATTGAGTCTATTTTTTAACACTCTTCAAGTGCAGACCTCCTGCCAATTGCTCATAAAAAAAGATTTTTTTAAAAAATCCAGTATTGATTACTGAACGATGAGATCCATAGCCCTGCTCTAAAAATCCAATCCTGAAAAAAAATGGAACATTCTTCGTTTTTTATTTTTCCCAATCTAAGAGTCCACCATGAGCTACGCTAGCTTTGCTACAAGACGTGTTTTTATGGCGTTATTCGGTATCGTGCTCGTGCATATCATGGCTAGGTTTGAGTTGTTTGACGCAGGGTTTGACGTGTGTTATGACTCGATGAGGTCCAGAAGAGTCATATCATATTTTGATCAAAGTCGCGTGATTTATAAGGAAAAACCAAAGTGCAAATACAAATGCTCAGCCGTATGGACATTAATTGAATGTATAAGGTTTTAAAGGCAAATAGCACACATCAACCTCTGTGCTCTGAGGTCCGCGACCTGCTTCTCTATTTTGTTTCAACTTGGTTTCCCTATATATTTCTCTAATAAATTTCAGTATCTTTGTCCGTCTTGTACTTTCCCTTATTAAAAAAACCAACAAAGATGTGCTTTCAAGTCTTCAGTAAGTCTGCATCTGTATCCCGTGAAGTTTAACAAAAGAACAAAGTGAGCAAGTTTTCAAGAATGTAAGTTTGGGCCGTACAAGAGGTTAGCTTACGTGCAAAGGAGGACACACCAGCACTAGCACTAGCAGCGAAAGAGGTCTTTTCAATTGAATTTATTTCAGTTGACGGCTCCAAGCATAACATTTTGGTTGTTTGGTCATGATTTGTTTTGTTATTATTATGATTATATTTTACTGATTTTTGCATAATTTTATAATTCAATTTATTTAAGTACTCGTACAGGGCTTGGAGCAGAGGTTTTCTGTAAGATTTTAATGAGAATCCTTTCTTTGTAAAGAGACCTTGAACCTTTGTCACTTTTCAAGTGCAGAGCTCCTGCCAATGCTCTTAAAAAAAAATAAAAAAAAAAAAAATCCAGTATTAATTATTGAACGATGAGATCGAAAGCCCTGCTCGCTCTGTTGTGCCGATCACCGTCCAGCCACAGCTGAAAATAGTACTCCCTCCGTTCCACAATACTTTGGATTATATAAACGTGTTTTTCGCTCGTCTTATTCAAATTTTTTATGTAAATTATAAAACAAACAAAAACGTCATTACAATATCTTTAGTGATGTAATAAGTCATAACAAAAGTGGTAATATTTATTAAAAAAATTTAAATAAGATGAGAGGCCAAACACGTTTTTTATATGAATCAAACAATCAGGATTTGGAACCGAGGGAGTAGCAAACCCGCCTCATCATGTCGGCATGTGGGGAAACCTCCCAGCTCCTCACCACATTTTCCCATCCATCAATTTCCCGTCCACACCAACCCGTTGCACGCACACGCGCGCGCACCCTTCCCGAACACGTGTGCACCGCCGGTTGGCCACCCAACCGACCCAATCACTCCCACGCCCAGGGGCAGGCAGGTGGGGCCCATCGCCACCGCGCACCACATGGGCTGTCTGTCGGCCTCCCGGCCCCAACCGTCCCAGGCCCGGCAAGGAATCTCCACCCGTCCAAGCCTCCCGGGCCCCACCTGTCTCCCCGGGCCCAGGCAGCCGCATCGGGCCATGCCGCCGGCCCACCTTGTCCCCGCTGCCGCCCTCCCCGCCGGACACGACGCCTACGCGCCACCATTTAAAATTCAACACGGCGGTGATCGACGGAAAGGAAAGCCCCGTCGCAACCACCCTATATAACCACGCCTCCTCCTCCTCTCTCACCGGCATTCTTCAATCAATCAATTCCACACAAAGCTTCTTCTCCCCGATCCTCATCCTCTCCATCGATCTCTCGAGAACAGCCAAGAACGCAGCAGCGAGCTAGCTAGCAAGCTTTGGTGCTTTCTGTTCTGATCTGATACATATGGAGATCATCGACGCCGATAACCTGAGCGCCACCGAGCTCCGGCTCGGCTTGCCTGGGACGAGCAGCAGCGACGACGACAGCAGGCAGAAGAAGCCGTCGCCTTCCGTCGTTGGTGCCAAGCGCGCGCTGGACGACACCAGGAGCGAGGCCGCCTCGGGGACCAGCGGCCCGGCCACCGCCGCCGGAGACCTCGACGACCACGACGCCGCCAAGCCTCCCAAGTAAGAGCGCCTCCCATCAGAAGAAGCCTCTGTATGACTGCATCAGGAAACAGAGTAATTAATTAACCTTTTTTTCGCTTCGTTCATCTGCAGGGCGCAAGTGGTTGGGTGGCCGCCGGTGAGGGCGTACAGGAAGAACACCTTCCATGCGGCGGCGGCGGCAGCCAAGAAGGCCGAGCAGGGAGGAGGCTTGTATGTGAAGGTGAGCATGGACGGGGCGCCGTACCTCAGGAAGGTGGACCTCCGGATGTACAAAGGGTACAGGGAGCTCAGGGACGCGCTGGACGCCCTCTTCACCAAGTCCATCTCTGCCGCCGCCGCGGAGGGCGGTGAGCACCAGCACGCCATCGCGTATGAGGACAAGGACGGCGATCTCATGCTCGTCGGCGACGTGCCCTGGGAGTAAGTATCATCATCGGATCAGCATGTTACTTCTGTTGGATCTGAAGATGTGTATGGGTGAACAGAAGGCTAATTGTGAATTCTTTTACCTACCTGTCTGCAGTATGTTCATCTCTTCGTGCAAGAAGCTCAGGATAATGAAGGGTTCTGAGGCCAGGTGATGCATAATCAGAGGCCGGATCCAAGAGCACAGATCGTGGCGACGAAGGAGCTGTGTGGCTTGAGTTCTCCAGTGTTGTACAAAGAGATCGATGCTTGTTTCTGAATTCCAAGAGGAAGAAATTAAGGCCTATGAAAGCGTGTATATAATCTTAGTTAGCTGTTTTTTTTCCAAGTTGTGTTTTGTATGAGCGAAGGCTGTAAAAAAATGGAAATGAAAATGAGAAATTTGCCTAAAGCTGATCATTTTCCTCTGCATATCCCTCCAAACAAAGTTCTCTTCACTTCACAGGTTCCCATCTCTGCACATTCCTTTTTTTTTAAAAAGTAGTACGAGATAAATTGCTTTCCTGTCAGTCTATCACTGCGATTTTGATTAATAACTGTTATTACCTATATAAATCAAAGTGAACACTGTCCCAACACGTGTTTTTTTTTTTTCTTTCAGACCAAGCTTCTGCCTTATCTAATCCCATCTAGTTTTGGGAATCAAAGAGCTCTCAGCATCCTACCTCACTACTGTCTCGGTTATTCAGAACTCAAATCTGGAGAACTGAAAGACACATCTGACAGAAATAGATCTGAATGGTCTAAAAGCATTATTACTTTTCCAAACCTGTTTCTCAGAGACTAATTATGTTAAGAAAATTATTTCCACAAAGTTCTTGACATTAGAAAAAACAAAAATAAAAAAGAAAACAAAGTAGTACTTCCCCCTCCAAAAAAGAATATAATCATCGTTTCCCAAGGTGTCAAGCAATAACCAATCTTCATAAAACTTACTAAATTTTTTTTATGACGAACAAACATCATTAGATTCATCAAATACATTTTTATGTAGACCTAATTAGAGATATACATATTGAATATTTATCCTATTAACTTAATCAAATTTAGCAAAATTTGACTTGTCTACAACCTACAAATTGCATTATTTTTTGGACAGAGGGATTGAGTAATACAACCACCACCACCCTGCCATTGTTCAAGCTGTAAAGAAAATAATAGACTTGGAGAATGGAGGGGCATTGTTCAAGCTGTAAAGAAGATAAGAGCACCATCCCTGCCTGCCGGTTGCCAGACAAAGCAGGGGCGCATGGATCAAGCAGCACCCCAGAGAAGAATCCAAGCGCACAGAAAGCCACGCACGCTGTCTACGAGGAGCTGAGCATTTCATGGCAGGATACTCTATGATACTCCTCCTACTATGCATATATAGCGGCAGGACACGGGAGAAGAAACGGACACGAATCTGTCAGCAAATACTCACAGATTGTTCAGAGAACATGATGATGATACGGTTGGTGTACACCTTCCGGGAATCCCCCTGCGGCCGGTCTCGAGCCATCGATCGATCGCGTGCAGCCCCGGGAGGCAGGGTGGAAGTATCCAGGGACAACGACAGCTGAACCATCTGTGATCGTATGATATGATATCATCAAATGCTGCTGCTGCTGCTGCAGCCAGGAACAGGAACATGTGGTGGCTGTCATGCATTCAGAGGGGGTACTGATGGTACTGTAACTGCATCAACATCTCAAAATAGGAACATATGGTGGTAACGTGCATAGGCTTGAGCACAATGGAATTGTGTGGAGGTGGTGATCATGTTCCTGTGGAAGTGAATAGTGCCGTGTCGCCGTGTAGTGGCGACAGGATCACAGATCACACATCACAGCTTGGATTGGAATGTGGCAACATGTGTAACAGAAGTGCCTTCAAACAGTTGCAAGAAATGATTCTAGTGGGTAACCAGCTGAATGCAATGCTTGTGGCAGCAACAGCTCAGTGGGTAAGCAGAAGTCTATGCAGTGTCAATCTGAATCTGAAAAATGTAATGTGCAGAAACGGTAATGAAGTGATGATCTGAAATGAAGTAAATCCAGTGAACAGGTACGGCTTCCTTCAGGCTTAGGGAACATTGATTTGCCAGCCTTGAATTGCGCCCCTGGAGGACAGCCTCAGTTTAGGTCCCCAATAGCACAGGACATTTGTGAAGTGGTACAGTGAGACTTCACATGTTGATCAATAGCACATAAATGTCAGAAGACAAACGTACACCTAGCCTGACTCATGATACTGCTAGAATTAATTTTTCTTTGTCAAGTAATGCCCACAACTTGTATCAAGGCTTTGCTGCAAAGCACAGAAAATAGAAAGTACTGTAACAGACTTGGAGAATGGAGGGCCATTGTCAATTTGATAACTTGAACCAGTATCTTCAACACACAAAAAAAATGCACATAAATGATTCTTTTTTTTTAAAAAAAAAAGTGTCTTGATAAAAGCTGAACAAAATGGAGTGACATCACAAGCTGAGAAACTAAGAAGGCTTACCATCCCACCAGCAAGATCACTGAACTACACCAAAACTTAAACATTATTTACTAAGTGCATGCCCCTCATGCATCCTGCAGAATAATTGCACAAACGCAGTTGCACTTCACATTCAAGATCTTGTACCCAACCATCCTCTCAAAATACCACCTCTCATATGAAAAGATCTAGAGACAAAAACAGGTAATTTACACCACAGAAGAAACAATGAATGAGAGTCTACATATTCAACAACATCATTACAGACAATGGGCCCTGATGACTTTGTCAGACAAAAACAACTCTAGCTGTAAAATACCCATGAGAGTCTGATCCCAGTTCCCAGCTGTTCGTTGCAACTCAGGAAGGATGCTTATTAATGGCCTTACAAAACTACGAAACCACCACTGGTAGCACTTATGCAGCTATGCTGATCTAGTACACAAATTAGTCCTATTGCATACTATTATCACCTACAGATCTTACTTTTTTCTTGATAAACTCTCTGTTTCTTCTTCGAATGAATCGAGTCACACACTGCCGTTACTGATCAGTCCAGCTTCCATTTCCAGGTTGTAATGTAGTGAACAGAAAGAACACAAACCATATTACTTCCCACACATTTAGTCTCAAAAAGAGGAGTAAAAATTTGCAAGTATATGGAATGCTGCGGTGCTACATAGTACATATTCAAGAACAGCCTCACAAACATTGGGCCCTGCATAAACGTATGATGCATATGTGCACTGATAACTTTGTCAGCCACAGACAGCGGTTGCAGCTACCCATATGAGAGTCTGATCCCACATGTTCCTCGCACGTCACAAAGGACGCCTAATGGCCTTACTTACATACACAACTGCATCAGCACTGGTAGCGCGAAGCGCCAGGTACGCTGACCTGGTAGTACACAAGTTAGTCCCTATTGTGTCTACAATTAGCACCGATAGATCTGATGTCATTTGATAAATTCGATCTCTACTTCTTCAAATCAATCAAGCCAGTTGATTAAAAAAAAAAAAAAAAAAAAAAAAAAAAATTCAATCAAGCCAGACATTGCTGCTACAGATGAACAGTGTCTGATTTCCACTTCTAGTGAACAGAAAGGACATTATAACATGCCACTTTCCACATACTTAGTATCAATTATCAAAGAGATGATTTTTTTGAAAAAGGTATATGAACAGCATCACAAACACTGGGCCTTGCATTGCATAAGGCGCATGATACATGCGTGCACTGATGGCTTTGTCAGAGAGATCGATCAGACAGCTCTGTCAAATACCCATGAGGCTGAGGGCCTAGCTGTTCCTCATCACAGGTCAGAGAAGGACGCCTGATGGCCTTACAACAACTACGTCACCACAGTAGCACGCAGAGAGCACCAATTACGCTGACCTAGCGCTAGTAGTACACAAATTGGTCATTAGCCGTGTCGCGTGACAACATCACCGACAGATCTGGGTCACGCGATAAATTCTCCATGTCTTGTTCGAAGCAGTCGAGGACGCACACTGTAAATCTGTCATGAATGAACATCTCTCGCTCAACTGCTAGTGTGTACTGGGAATCTGGGACAACTCAAGCCTAATTCTATTAAACTGATACTGGGTGGTTCAGTCAGGATTGCAATTTCAATCGATCTCAAATCTTCGTCCAAACAACAACAAGCAATTTATGAGAACAATAGACGGAAGGACATAGAGCTAAATAAAATTTGGTTTGAGGCCACTGAGCCAAATTCGATTAAAAAAAGACCAAATAACTAAGCTGTGTTTTTTCCCCAAGACCATACACCTAATTCTCCCGTAAAATATAATACCAAGGTCACTGGAAATCATTACAAGTTGCAATCTTACAAATGAAGTTCATTGAAAAGAAACGACATCTGAGAACAATGGAATTCAAAAGTTTTTCTAAGAACAAATTTATGCTCAGGAATATTCCCAAACAAATTGTGGTTTACGAATTCAGTTTACAATTTGGGTAAAGGGTGACCTAGTCATCAGTTGTCTGAATCCACAACTATACACGTACAATACTGAGCACAAAATTATTGATTTCACACACAAAAAAAAAAAGTTGATCTGTAGGCAAGAATTGCTTGTTACATCAACAGCTCTAGTTACATACTTACATTAGCACACCACCACAGGAATGAATGAGGATGGGAGGGATCCACCTGCATTGGTCAGGAATTGGAGGGATCCACCTGCGTTGGCCAGTGAATCCACTTGTATAGCACCAGAGTTTGTAGCAGTAAACTACATAATTTTCTCTGCCTGATTCTTCATTTTAAATTACTTCCCCAAGTTTTTCAGGTATCATACAGCAGGTAAAATTCTATTGTAGAATGTTACAAAACTTGACGGGAAGGAACAGGCTGCACCCCCGCTTTTTAATTAAGAAGATGCAGGGCTCGAACTGAGAGCTAGCTCATGTAACCAGTCGCCCATGAGAGCACTTGCAAATAATTTGCTATAGCTATTAAACTGGTACTGGGTGGTTCAGTCAGGATTGCAATTTAGATTGGTCTCAAACTTTTCGTCCAAACAACAAGCAACGACTGACGCCAGACCCAAAAACCGAAGGAAAAATCCCCAATCCAACCCAAACGAACGAAGAAACAGTGCTTCATTTCGTTGCGTCGGACAGCGCAACGCCAGATTCTCTGGAGGTGTTCCCGCGCTCGCTAGTCACTACGGCTGCCGTTTGGGCGGAGGAGCCGAGGCGGCCTGGGGCCTGAAAATTTGTTGGGCCGATTGGTGCGACAGGCGGTAGGCCCAACCAAGCTTGGCTGTTGGCTGGGCCAAATGACGGAGGCCCGAATCGGTCGGGGCCCTGTATTCTATTGTTTTTAGAAAGAATACTCGTTTCTAGGAAAAACATCGTTTTGAGTAATATCAAAACAACCGAGTATTCTATTAGTATAAAAACACGAGTACTCTGTCAGGTTCAAGCACGAATATTTGAATATTTGCTAGTAATATCAAAACAAACGAGTATTCGTTTTGTCAAGTTCATTCAAGCACGACTATATAATAAGACAAGAAAAAAATAATTTAAATTCATTGATTAAATTTTCGTAGGATGCATGATAAGACCATGTTACACATCACCATTTTTTTCAAAAAAAAAAACGCAACTATTTTCATGGCTTGGGGGTGTGTTTAGTCCCCATGTAATGCAAAATAAAAAATATGCCAAATACTTTGTAATGATAAAATGCAAATTTTTTTATGGTGCTAGTGGGAGGGTGGGAAGCTTTTGGGCTTCTTTTGGCCTCTCGAGACTAAAATTCAAAAATGGAGAATAGCCATCTTTTTATCAAAATTTTCACATAGTGTTTAGTTCCATTGTGTAAAATTGATGGACCAAAACTAAAGTTTTTTTTTTTTTTTTATGAGAGGGAACTAAACAGCCCTAAGCACTACTCGTAAATATATTAATTCTAGTCATTAATGCTAAGTGCTAAGGTAGTTTAGTTTGTATCATATATACCTCATGCAACATTAACATTTGGTTGTATATGTTGTCAAAAAAAAAAAGTTTGGTTGTATACTCATACTCCCTGAAAGACCGTTCTAAGAGTGAGCGACGAAAATAAGGCCGCTGCAAAAGCCCTAGTTTGACATCCGTTCTGTAATTTTCAGTATAACCGCACTGGGGAATGCGATGAACGTGAGGCGGGGAGCATCCACATGTCCACATGCAGTTCTTTTGTATATTTTTATGTGGCCACGATGCTTTCTTTTATTACGTGTGAGGTCGTCTGAGACTGAGAGTGACTTCTCATCAACTTCTTGTACCCCTACCAGTTTTACTAGGGACCCCCAAAAAAATTTTTTTCCTAGACATTAAGCTGAGTCAAATAAATTTGTGTTCGTTTGTTTATATATTTTTGCACATATCCAACTTTATATGTTTTTAGAGGACTTAAGTGTAGGCTCCACCCTCCGTCCCAAAAATAGATGTTATTATGGGAAGCGTGTCATTCAAACTTTTTTTTTTTTTGACTTAAAGACCTTTTCAATAATACTAATTACTTAACATAAATATTTATATATTTTAATAATAATTGTCGACATGTTGAAATCGTCAACTTCTTAGAAAGCGAAATGACATCTATTTTTGGGATGGAGGGGATAAGTTATTGTACGCTACAAAGCCAAATTGACTAGAAAAAAAAACACTGAATTATACTGAACGTGTTCAATATACATCTAGACAATGAGTAATACTAAAACGCAACAACGGAGAAACGCAACCACGGAGCGATACTAAAATCTATAATATAATAACATCTTAGTGTAGTATAGTATTCTACACCTTTGTCTCTAATTTGTTTTTTTTTTTTTACAAAACCCTCGGCCAATGTTAGAGACAACGTTGTCTCAACATCAGCACTATTTGGATCATGAGTTAGAGCTAGTTTGAGTTAGTTTTTGGCTAACTAGCCTAAAGACATCCAAACAAGAGGGCTAGTTTGGGCTAAATGCAATTAGCCCACCCAAAAACCACCGGCCCCTCCAAGAGGTGATTTTATTGAGGCTAGTTTGACTTGGAACAATTGAAAAATCACTTCTCTCTCCTTATCAATCATTAAAATGTGCATTTATTATCAAACCAAGCTCATTGATCCAAAGATCTCTATAGCTAAAGCTAATTTGAGGCTAGAGCTAGAGCTAAACTAACTCTAGCTCTAGCCCGCCTAAAGTATCCAATCAAGCCCATCATATCTTTATAAAAATATGATCTGAACTCGTGTTCCAATATTTAGAGACAACTTCATGCCATACAACAGACATTGACTCGATCGAGGCGTAGAACAACACTTGCAACATGTAGAATAAATGAACGATTCAAGTTTAGAATGGTTAGCTATTTGGCTATCTAGATGACGTGGCAAAAAAAGTAAAGAGAGAGTAGTCACTGTTCTACATGCAAATAGCTTAGACTATTTCACGTAAACTCAAGAACGTGAGGAGAAAGTGTACGGCCCAATAATATAAATAGTTTTTGTTGTTGTCTCTCACCTTCACATCACCGACTATGTGAAAGCTAACACTAGCTATTACCGTAACGGACACCTTTAAAGCATATATATTTGCAAGACAATGTCAGCTTAACATTTTGGGAACAGTGTCAACTTAAATTAAGAGGGAGTATCATCTTGCTTGGTTACGATGAGGCGAAGCCACCTAGGCCTTCAGTCAGCAAACCCCCTTTTTCTCCCCTTGGGGGCCCTCTGAGATCCACGATGCTACAGGGAGCTCGGCACCAAGCCTCGGTGCCGTCGACCGCAGGCGCGCTCCCCAACACCGCCAGCAGCGCTGCCATCCTGCAGTCCGATCAGCGACCTCGCGACGCCGCCGCTCGGGAGGGGGGCACGGGTGCGGAGTCGTCGGAGTCGCTTGTGCGCGCCGCGGTCGTCGCGCCGCGCGTCAGCTGTGGGATCTGCGGCGGACTCCTCCGCGACGCCACCGCCTTCAACGAGTGCCTCCACGCCTGTAAGCTCCAAATGCGACTCGTTTCCATGTGGGCGTCCTGGCCGCCGAAGATGGCCATGGCCGGCCTCCCTTTGCCGTTACAGTTTGCCTATATTTGGGGTCCGTTCGATTTTGATATTGCAATAGGTGTTCTGCTTGCTCAGTGGTAGTGCTTAGGTAGTGCTGTCAAGAAAGAAAAGAAATAAACTTGCATCGTTGTTCTCCATGCGTGCATGTTTTGTCGCCTAGATGAAGCTGCTCAATGGCAGTTCTTTGTGCTCTCAAAGAAGAAGAGGAAGCTGCTCAATGGCAGTGCTTAGTGCCGTCCAAAAAAAAACGCATTGTTGCTAGCAATTCGTTAACATCCTGAACTTACATTGCTTCAGCCATTGTATAACGATATGGTTTTATCAGTTTGCAGGAAATGCATACATGACAAGGTTGTGAAAGACAACATAACGTGCTGCCCAAAGTGTGGTGTTTTTCTGGGAAATCCATTGGAGAAGCTCAGGTCTTGTCTGCTTCTCTTTTTGGGAAAAGGTCTTGTTTGCTTCTATCCCTATTTGTTATTTGCCTGCAGTTTTGCTTAACCAGCTGGTGGATAGGTGGTAGCTACTTATTAACGTTTAATGGGTTTCTGTATCAGCCAAAATAAAAATAACATTTTTCTACCAATATTGCTTTGTCTGCAATCCTCTGTCTAAAATAGGTAACTAATTGTTTGTGATGCACATCATGGAAAATCATGATATACTAATGTCATTATTTTGTTCTCAACAGTCTGTGTCAATAGCCAATGCTCTACTTGTCCGCTTTGAACTATTATTTCAGCTAGATGATTAACATATAGAACTCAGCTTGAATTTCAAATTCCCTTATCTTAACTTTTCCTAGTAAGAGCACAACCTTACATGTTGCTCTTAATAATTGATAGACCTGATCATAGCCTGCAACACATCAGGTCACTGTTATTTCCTGCTAAGAGGCGCAAGGTTGTCACCATGAAGAAGAGGAAGGAAAGGGTGTCCTCTGAATCAACCCTTTCTTCAGTGGTGGGTGTCACTGCGGAAGGAAGCACTACATTAACACCTTCTGCTTCAGAAAGTGAGGCGCAAAAAGGTAGTGGTTGAGGTGACCCGATGAAGCCGATGAGGGTTTGGGATATTAGTAATTAGTTTGTTATCTTTTACCATTTATCCATAATTGTCCTAGGTAGGATAGTTTTTTTTTTTGGTAGTCCTTGAAAAATTGCAACTTCTCTTTTTCAGGATCTTGCACTTGTTGAAAGAGATGCTTTATCAGGAATTAATGGTCGAGACTTTCACTCAGCATGTGGTCTTACTGAGGAGACTGGAGCCTTGGTTGTGTGGCGACCATCACCTATCCTAGAGGAGGTGGTTGCTCGCAATCAGTTAGACTCCAAGCAGGACCCGGAAAGTTTTAGCCTTGCAGCGACCTCTGATATTGAGAAACAGCAACAAGTAGCAACTACACAAATGACCAATATTTCATTTATGGTTGAGAGCTCATCCAGTGCAAGGCCGACTGTCCAGGATGATGAAAACCTGAGGGGAGATTTTCTCACATTGATCAATGAGGTAAACACATTTCTTACTCAAGTTATGTACTTATAATTGAAACTGCAAGTATGGCTTTCTTATTTTCTAACATGAATACCAGAGTAACGCAAGAATCATGGGAATGTATGATGCTCACATAAGCACATTGAAGGCAGAGAACACAAAATCAATAAAGTGAGCTTCCTTAAGATTTTCTTTAACAAGTTTTTCCCCTTTGAACAATATGTGTAATTTTTCTATGCTTGTTACTTGACCACAACTTAGGGGAATTGGAAAATGAAAGAGAGAGGACAAGAATTCTTGAAGAGAGGCTCCAACGAAAATTGGAAAATGAAAAGACAGCAGCTGCTGAGAGAACTAGGCTCCAAAGAGAACTTGAACATGAACGAGAAGCTGCTATTGAGAGAACAAGAATTCTTGAAGACAGGCTCCAACGAGAATTGAAAACGAAAAGGGCAGCAGCTGCTGAGAGAACTAAAATTCTTGAAGAGAAGCTCCAAAGAATGGAACATGAACAAGAAGCTGCTATTGAGAGAACAAGAGTTCTTGACAAGAGACTCCAAAGAGAATCTGAAATAGCCCAGACTACTGCAAGCCAGATTGAAGCCTTAGAAAAGAAGATTTCCAAACTTCATGAGTTCGTTTCTAAAACATTCTTTTAGCTAGTTTGCCCCCGTAAGAACAAAACTTACTTGTTACTCGATCTCAATTTCAGGGAATTGGAACATGGAAGAGCAGACAACCAGGCTCTGATGTCAGATATTTTAGAGAAAAGTGAGGAGCTTGCTACATTAAAATATTACTCCAATATGCTGGAGTCAGAGAAGACATGTAAAAGTTCTAACTCTCTTTAAACCCTTCATATTTCTATCATGACTCATGAGTTAAATCTTACAACACCTTTCATTTTTTTAGATCTAGAAAATCAAGTTGACCATCTTAACGAGGAATTGAAGTATACCAGGGAAGAGCACAGAAGATATGTCAGTAAGGTACTGGATGCAGCAAGAGCCATCCCATTGACTTAGAGCCAATCAACTCTAATGGTATGCCTGGATCGAGGCGTCCGCAGGGGATCTGTTAGCCACAGGGTAGTAATGGCTAATGACCAGCCCCCACAGGTAGCTAATCCTTAAGAGTTTGGACCTAATCCTTTCTTCTGATAGCCCTTTTGGACTTCTTTGACTGGAACAGTAGTTGGTTTTGGGAACTTCCCAACTCAGTGGTCCGGCGGTGATAATTAGAATGTGCATCAGACCTTGGTTTTATTTTGTCTAGCTTCAGGTGAAGGTTTAGACTGTTTCTTCCCAGGTTGCCTGTTTAGTAGCTTTGTATAGTTTCGTTTCCTTCTGTTTAGTTGTAGCTTGCTCCTAGGAAGGTGTTTGGTTCGCTTATTCAGTTCTACAAAACAATGTCGAATGTGGAATCAGTTTCTGTATATGGGACAAGTGGTATTGCTGCACGGAAGTGGATTTTCAGCACTGCTGCATATAATATTTTCTATAGAATCTCTACTTCTGATCTATTATCATTCCTGCAAGAGGCTTGACAGCCAAGCCAGAGCTAGATTTGAGATATGCACAAATTAGTCACTACTATATACCAATGTTTACTTTAATGATACACATGTAAACATCAGTAATATTTCACCACCACTACTTATTTGTTGTCGCCAACAATAATCAAGCCGATCAGACTTGTTATGAACCAACGTTAAATGTTGTGATACAATTATTGATAAAGAACCCCCTTTTTGTGCCCGTAGACATCCTAAACCATCGTGGAGGATTTTATAGAGTTATTAGTGCAGCATTTTGTTTTGGAATGCGATTTTTTTCTTTATTCTTGTACGTGTTTCCCTTGTAAAATTAAACTAATTTCAATAAAATCGTAGTATGATTTTTTAAATTCCTGCATTCTAAACATGACCTAATATGTTTTTACATGAGGCTAAAAATGGTTTGTACATATGGCTTACCTAACGGCTTTAAGTAAACACCAGTGACATCATCTACACGTGGAAAGAAATGGAGGCGGCATCCTTACCTACGGTATTGATACGTGGTTTTTATTTGGAAAATGCATTTCCAAGGGAAAATTTAAAAGATTTACCCCTAAAATGTTTCAATAATTTAGAAAGTCTTTCATTTTTCTATGAAATTCGCTGACTTGCCAAATTAATTATAAAAGAGAGATAGAGAGACTCTTGGAAAACCAATTTTTGGTGTCTGTCGTGTTTCAGCACATGCTATCTTGACCGTCGAGATGTGTGTATCGAGAAGAGGGTGTGTTGAACACTTGAGGAACTTGGAGGAAGAAGTGTTCCAAAGTGTAACGCCCCGACCGAAGACGGCTAAGATCCACTCTACACGTTAAGTGGACCACACATGCTAATTAACTCTCTTGCGCTTTCGTCCTCGCTTCACGCAAAAGGTTACAACCGGAGTTACTAGCCTCCTAGGCCTTGGCCTTTTTAACTTGGCTCAACCCTACTTCAACCACCAATGTGGTACTAAACTTTGGGTGTTGAAATTCCCGCACTGCTACAGTACCTAGCTTCTAGCCCAGCCCATCAAAAGGCCCATTAGCGGGGTCTCACATCTAGCACGAATCTTAAAGCATATCGTGTTGCAATACATATTCGGCTCCTGGCATGATTACCAAGTTTTTATGAGTCATGAATTGAAGAGACATCTATGAAACCATAACATGGAACTATATATATGATATGGCAGATCTTGGAGGCAACACCATGAAATTTTTCATTGAGACGCCCTAAGAGAAACATTGATTTGGAATGCAATCCGCTAGAGAAGCTCTGGCATTGCCTGTTTACCTAACCATTTAGATTTAGTGTTTATGTTGTAGTACTACTAAGTATATAAGGGCCTATTTGGTAGGGCTCTAGCATCTCCTAAAAGGATTCCGGCTTTAGCACCTCATGTTGCGCAGCTTCTCTGATGGAGCTAGAGCTATTATGAAAAATGTTTGACAACAATGGCTCTTGTGACAGTTTTGTAATAATTTGTATTAGGTTTATGAGAAGCCAATAGAAGCTATTTTTCGGCTTTGGCTCCTCTATCAAAAAAATAACTCTGGCTCTTGGAGGTCCTTGCAAGGAGCCATCTTTTAAATGTTCGTTTGGGAGGCCTCCTTGCGAGGAGCCGAGCCGAAGCTGAAGCCTAGTTTGATGCTCACACATTGGACTCTAAGATAAGGCAGAATGCAACCTATTTCGTGTAGCATGGTGTTGACGAGAATCGAGAAGCCGGACAGGACCATTGAAATAACATGTGTGACTGATGTGGAGCATTGAGGTCAGAGCTAGTGTAGCATAACTATCTTTGTTTGATATGCATTGAAAATAAGATATAGAGTATAGAGTAGAGTTCAGCAAGGAGTGTCTCTTCCACGGTTTAGCTGGTGCCTTGGTGGTTTAGGGGACAATAGAGAATTGTAAAATTAAGTCAAGATAAAGAATGAATATACTCATCTTGAGCCTGATGAACAATTTTCGTCCGGTACGGTACGTTTGGGCAACAGATGAGAAAGGGTACAGGCATTAGCGGTGGAAATTGGTAGAGCAAATTCATTTGGTGTTTGATTTATTTCTAGTCAAATTCTCTTGATTATTCCCTTTTCTAAAATTGCTATTTATAGTAAATAAATGAAAAATAAATCTTATACACCCAATTTGCATATAACCGTCATCTCAAGATAAAAGGTTAGACTTTTTATGGAGCTTAGAGCAATTCCAAGAGCTCTCTAAAAAAACTCACACTCAAATCTCTTTATTAGGGCCTCTTTTCACTAGTTGTCCATCTAAAAATAGTTTCCATCACAGCCCTAATATTTGCATCCAAAAATAGTTTGAGCCAAACGTTTTTGTTGGATCATGATTTTTATGTCCGCTCATCTCCAGGAGTCCATGGCTAGCAACGTTCGCATGTTGATTGTGGGGCGTGTCTTCCTTTTGAAAAAAATGAGGGACGCTTAGCTTGTTTTTCCCCTGAGTGAATAAAACTTGAGGTGTTTTAGGGAACTATTGGACATTTGGACCTATGATTTGTTGATAACCATGTAAATATCAATTTTAGGGGTGCTAATTGTCTTATTTTGGAGATGCTCTTACATCACTTCGACGGATACAAAACTAACAAAAACTATGAAAATTATTTTTATCTTTCTTAAATATATAGTTATTTTTATATGCATTAATGAACAAATTAGTTTGTTACGAGCAATTTCTATATAAATGTTCCAAATATATTGAGGTATTATAGGTATTTCTCATATACTAGTATTCTACTTTTTACCACAGCTGAAGAGGCCTGCAGTCTGCAGAGGCCACGTCCCACTAAAATCCAGAGTCACCACCATGGCAAAAACTCAAAAGAGGAAAACGAAACACCAGCGGTTCTCGCCGGCGGCGGCGGCGGCGACGGCAGACTGGTGCTCCGGCTCCGACGCTGCGAATACCGCTCAGCTATCCGCGCGCGGCGGAGAACGCGTGGACGCCGGCGAGGTGGCGATGGTCCGCCGCTCGAGCATCGCGCCGCTCATCGTCTGTCGCCTCTGCGGCGGCATCCTCCGCGAGGCCACCACCATCTCCGAGTGCCTCCACACCTGTGAGCTCCTCACACAGCTGCTGCCTCCATCCTCGCTGTTGCTTCCTGGAATGCCGTGCGCTAGCATTTTTTTTTATGCGTGAAATGGGGATGCCCCTACTAGGGTTTTTTTTAATGAACAGGAGGGTCAAGGAGCGCCCTACTGGAGAATTAAATTATAAAATAAACTGAAAGTCAAATACACGAACAAGTACAAAAAAAAAAAAAAAAAACGAAGCTAACGAAGATCGTTCAAAAGCTGGTCCTCTTTTTACACAAACAAAATCGTTCTTGATTAGCTTCAATTTGGTCTCCATGTGAGCATCTATTGTTGGGACTTGAGAGAGTCCACACGTGTTAATCAAGGGATCTCCGTACCTCTTAGGATCTGTCAGTTGGAGGAAACTGAGCTACATCATGTAACCCAGTTTATGACCTCCAGAAAGTATTCTTTGAAGTACTCATATGTGTAGGATGTAGGATGCACCTATTCGTTCAAAAAATATTTCTTACATTTAGGAGTGCTTACGCCCATAACTGCTAACCTTTCCCTTTTTTAAAATATTTACTAATTTTACACTGCTGTTGTCTTTGATATCATGTTATGTTTTGACTAGTTTGTGGGAAATGCATATTTGAGAAGTTCAAGGATGAGGATAACAAAAGCTGCCCTACGTGCAACATTGATTTGGGCTCTGATCCAAAGCTCAGGTCTTGTCTATTTCCCTTGCTATTTGTTGTTAGTTTGTGTACTTGTGCTTAGCCAGTTGGATCGGGCAACAATATTATTGTGCTTTTCTCTGCCTTATTATGTTTATGTTTCATGTTTGCCAAAGTTTTAAAATATAAGCAGAGCCAAGTTAAAACATAATGGAATATAGTGGAATGTGATCCAATAGCTGAGAAAAGCATGATTCAATGCTGTTTTCATAGAAAAGCTGTCGTCTTTTCTTGACTCGTTTAAGTGTGTTAGCATTTTGCAGGCTGCAGCAGTGCCTGAAATAACTTGGCTTTAGCCATTTCTTGTACCAGTATTGACTTTGTTTTGGACCTAGTCTTCTCTTCAAGGAAAATTTTGCATCTCTTTGGATATTTCCCCTAGGGCAAAATACAATTACCCTTTACTCTTATATAGCATGCCTGCTGCACTGTCCCTAGATCATGTCTGGGACACACATCATCATGAATCATGATATAATGGTGTCAATAGTTTTCACTTCGTGGCATAAGTTGCTTCTGAAATCTAAACAATTCTTGGGTGTTCGGTATCGTCTTCCCTCCAACAGTACCTTCGCTTGTCTCTCTCTGCTCATGAGCTCCATATCTCAGACTATGAACCCCTCTGTGCGTTGATTGATCGCTATCTGTCTGGTTGGAGGCGAGGCTTCTTACCTCTGTTAGGCACCTGGTTTTGACAAACTCTGTTCTAGATAGTTTGGCCGTTCACTTTATGTCCTCCTTCTTAAGACTGCCAATGCTGTGCTGTTATTTCCACTGAAGATGACAAGCGCTATGGGTCCCAATGTCTTATCGCCTGGGAGCATTTTTGCCTCCTGAAATTTGTGGGCAAATTTGGGTTAAGTGCCTGGAGAGACATTGGCTTTTACCAAAATTTGTGCACAAACTCTACTGCCCTGGCGATTTCCTTTGAAGGCATGGTTCCTTCACTTCCTCTGTCAGGTCCCTGATGACTGCCTCCCTGACTCTTTCGTTGGCCGGACGACTGTCAAGTTGGCAGATGGCAAGACTCCTGGCTCACCTTCTCTCCCCTTTCAAAGACCTTTCCTGCACTCTTCCCCACAACACTCGTGCTTCAGCCTCTGCTTACGCGGTCATATTGAGCTCCCTTACCTCAACCTTCGCCTTTGTCTCACCACTGCTGTCGTCCATGATGTCCACGACCTTGAAGCTTTGCTTACGCTGGTTTCTCTCTCTGACCACTGTGATTCTCGTTTGCTGCTTGGCAGCAGCTCAGGCATTTTCACCAGTACAGGTGCATATGCTAAACCTGCACCATACCTGGGTAATTGGCCAGGTGGCGAAGTATATCTGGGCCACATGTCTTCCGAACATGTTCAAGTTCTTCAGCTGGCTCCTGTGCAATGGACGCTTAAACACTAGTGCGACCCTCTACCACAAGATGGAGGACTCTTATTGATAACACTGCCCCAGTGATTGAGGAACTGGCGTCCTCCTCTTTGTGGAATATCCTGCTGTGGTGCTTGTTTGGTGCAGCATTGTTGTTCAAATCAGCAGAAGTGAGCAGCATACTCCATGAGCTGTGCCTTTTCCTTCAGGGATTCCTAGCGAGGTTTGCCCTCAATCATGATGTGCCTGCTTTTGATGTATATGGAATACCAGGAATGTTCTGATTTTTAACAAGAGGGACCACAATACTCATGACTCTCTGTGATATGGTCCGTGATTTGTCACTCTGGGGCTGCACCGCTGCAGGTTCAAAGATAAGTGTGGGAACATCCTCATTTGCAGTCAACACTGTACGATCTTAGTCCCATGATTCTTATAATTTTCCGGTTGTCCCTCCTTCTCTAACTGTGCGCTACTAAGCTCTTTCATTCATCAATATATAGTAGGTGTGCAACTCCTCCCCCATAACCTTGCTGAATTTGTTTGGAAAAATAATTTTTAGTTCAATCATCAGATTATGGTAATAGCCATAGTCAAGGCTTTTCTATTATGTTTCTTATTGTCTCAACTTGTTTATTATCATATACTAATAGTTTATTTGACGTTTTATATCAAGGCTAGTGTGTTGCTTTTTCTTTAAGTTTTTGCTTTGTAAAAAAAGTGTTTTTTTAAGTATATCAAACAGGGGTGAGCCCCTACTGTTCACTCTCTAAACATCACCACTTGGCTTGAATTCCATTAGTGACTATAAATGTTTTCTATAGGCTTCCCTAGATGAATACCCTTTTTTTATAGAAGTACACAATATTAAGCCTTGCTGTGAATAATTTACAGAGCTGATCGCAGCCTCCAATGCATAAGCTCAGTAATATTTCCTGCTAAGCGCAACATGGAGGAGTTTTCATCCCTGCATCCAGAATTGGTTTCGCTGCCATCACTTACATCCCGAGATAATGAGGCTTATCATTCAGGCTACAAAATAGATGCACATTTAGTGGGTGATCCCATGAACACTATGGACACTGCTGCAGAAGGAAGGATTGCATGCGAGCCAGAAAAGGTAGGGATTGAGGGTTCACCAGAGGTTTACTAACTTAAAAATTTATGTTTGGGAGAATTTAAGTTTCTAATTATTTAACATTTTTATCAGAATACTGTAAGGATTTTGGAGACGACTGAGGTCTACATTGGTCAAACCCAAGCCTCAGAGGCGAAGACTGCTAAAAAAAGAAGAGAGTGAGTTACCTCAAAATTCTTTAAACAACAAAACAATTGATATGAGCCAAGACAAAAATTGTAGACATTTAAATCCTTCATTGCCACCAAAGATTATATAAATTCTCTAAGTGCATCTTTGTAGTATATATCGAAATTGTTCTCACTTTTTATATATAAGGTGGTCACATGTTTATCTTTATAGTATATAATACAAGCAGCGGTGCAGCACATATGAAAATATAAGTTACCTTTCCTAAAACGTATTAAATGGTTGACCAGAGGTTGAACCCACCCTAGTATTTATGTGCCTACCTTTTTTCATATTCATGGCATCTATGTCACCCTAATTTTACCAATTCAGCATTTACCTATAACCTATATCACAATTGCCCCCAACATGAGTCAATAAATAGATAAAAATTCTGGTAAGACCAACTGCACAGAGATGGAGGGAGGCTGGGAGGGGGAGAGATGACCCACTAACTTATGGATCCCATGTTTAATGTTTAAGATGGCACATAAGCAGCATGCCACATAAGCGATTAGATGTTGATTAAGAAGGTTTGAACCTCGAGGGAAACATTTAATATGTTTAGGGACATGAAACTTCAAACTAATAATTGAAGGGCCTAGATGACACCCTCTAACAAGTTTAGGGACCACAGAGAACTTCACTCAACTATATTGTTTGTTACGTTTTATCTTTCTAGCACTTCTTCAATGAGGTCTTGTACTTTCTATCCCTATTCTTCTTACATGTTTATTCTTATTACATGTTTCTTTCCATAATTTACAGGGCTTATCATAGCCACCAATTAAGGTCTGCTATGTTTCCAGATGTATGTTTGGTGGCTGAACCAGTGGATAGTGAAACTGAAACCAATGCAAATGAGAGGCTTCCGATGGAATCCTTCGCATCTCCAGAGGTCCTTGGGCAGAGCCAGTTGACCACTTCAGATGGAATCCAAAGTCAGGTTTATAAAGATTTTGGATTAAATGAGTAAGATTTCTTGCACCATTACAAATTATTTGCCTAATATTACAAAACTTGCTCTAATATATTAATCTAAATCACAGAGAGTTGGAAAATGCAACATCAGAGCTAACTGTAGCTTTGGAGAGGGCCAAAGTTCTTAAAGAAAGACTTAAAGAGCAGGCTGAGCAACTTCAAGTTGAATCCAAGCGGTCACAAGAAACTGAGACTGCTCAGAAAGAAGCGCTTCGAGAAAATAAAGCCCTGAAACAGGAGATAGCCGAGAAGAATGAGGAGGTTAGCAATCTGAAGAACAATTTCATTATGATGGAGAAAAGAAGTACACAGGTCGAACAGAGAAATACAGGTATGAAGTGTCAGCTATTATCCTAAGTCTCCATGATTTATCAGAACAGAATGTTTCTTATAATGTTTCTTTTTATTTCTCTAGTTCTAGAGGACCAGATTGACCATGTCAACAGGCTATTACAAGCAGAAAAGTCAAACACAAGAGAATTAAGTGAACAGCTAGGTAAAGCAGTCAATGAGAAAAATAAGGTAATAAGAGTGAGTTCAATTGAACCTGGTATATGCGCTTTGTATCCAGGAAGAACTGTTCTTATTTTTTGCTTGCTGGATCTTAGGAGCTCTTCCAAATGTCGAACGCGTGGCAATGTCAGGTTGAACAGGCAGCCCCCGTCGCCAGCGAGAACAAGCGCCTAGCCAGTGAGAACAAGCGCCTGCTGGAGGCAGTGAAGAACCTGGAGGAGCGGCTGGAGGGGGAGCGTGAGGATGCTAAGCGCCAGAAACTTTATATGGAAACCAGGTTTGCCAAGGTGATAGATGAGAGGAACGGTGAGTATAGTTGATTCCTGCTGGTTGTTCCTTTTGAAAATTGGAGGTCGACGCTTGGATGTGCTTTCTTTTGTCTTTCTCGCCATTGTCTTTGCTTCTCTTACACTGTCCGGTTGATGGATGAGTGTTATGTTGATGTCTTGTAGGCATCCTGAGAGCTGGGATAAATCCCATTCTCGACCTCATCGATCGTAAGTTGATGCTGATGACTTCTGCTTCTTAGACTGGTTGACATGTTTATGACGACTGTTATGTTGATGTCTTGTAGAGATATGCACGGCCTTTCAGGATCGAGATAAGGAGCTGTGGATGCGCAGCATGTTTGAGACCGTGAGCACAGTGATCAACAAGTTGTGAAGCTATGAAGAGAGTTTGGGCAATCCCTCGGTCTTTTGCTTTCTGCGGGGAATGAGGTCGCCGACCGCAAAGGATCGTTCCATATTGCGGTTGTAGTAGCGGCGTACGCCTTCTAAGTACTTAGCCGTGCGAACACATGTCACATAAGGCGTTCTTGTCTGACTCTTTCGACGTCTTCCATGTGGGTATTCGAAATGTAGAAGGGTATATATTTTTTTTGGACAAAGCAAATATTTGGGGGTATATAACACTGCCTTGCTACGCGTCTACGTGCGCGGCGTGATGCGGGCCTTGAGCGGCGTCTTCATGTGCTTGACGAACCCATCCAGTTCCGTAAGGTCAACAGCAGCTGATGTTGCCGGCGTTCCCCAATGGAATGCGCGCACCAGCGCGGCGATCAAGAGCCTGACGTGAACCATGGCCACCCCCTTGCCGGGGCACTGCCTCGTCCCGGCACCGAACGGCAGCATCCTAATGTCCTTGGGCCCTGGCGTCGGACCCACGGACTCCCCCTCGCCGCCGGCGAGGAACCGCTCAGGTCGGAACTCGTCGGGGTCCGTCCACGCCCTGCTGTCCCTGCCGATGGCCCCGGGACGATGGTGAAGCACACGACCGTGCCGCCGCCGCTGTCGTCGTTCTCTGACGATGGCTCCGGCACGTGCACACCAATAACTGCCGCCGCCTCAGCACCACCGCCGCTCACCACCACTTCGCGCTGTATGACCGGCACCGGTGGGTGAAGCCGGAGGCTTTCGAGGATGACCGCGCGCAGGTACGGCGTGTTGACGTCGTCGGTCGTCGTCGACCAGCTCCAGCTCGCGGCGGAGCTTCTTTTGGACCTCTGGCTGGTCGACGAGGTGGGCGAGCGTCCATTCCACACAGGACACGACGGTCTCGGTACCTGCGTCCAGGAACTCCCACACGAGGGTCATCTTCTCGTCGTCCGTGAGCGCGCGCCTCATGCTGCTGCCGCCAAAGTTGCGGGTGCTGCTGCCGTCGTCGTTGTCGTCGGCGGGAACTTGGAGGTCGAGCAGCGAGTCGACGTACGGGCGGATGCCATTGTTGCCGTCGACGTCGCTACGCAGGGACGAGGCCGACCGCCGCCGCTGCCTTTCCTCGATGAGAGGGAGGAGGAGCTTCACCAAGGGGTCGCGGACACTGAGGAAGCGCCGCCACCTTCTCCAGTGCAGCAGCCGCGCCGTCCTTGAGCTCACTAACGCGGAGGCGTGCACCATGCCGTCGTCGAAGTCTATGAACACTCGTTGCACCGCGCGCGTCGTCGCGCGCGTCGGCACCGCCGTCGCCGAAGCACATGCGCACGAGGAGAGCGAGCATGGCCGTGTATAGTCTGTCGCGGATGACGATGACGGCGTCGCCGGAGCCGGAGGAGAGGCGGAGGCTTGCGATGAGGCCGTCAATGGCTTCCCGCTGGAGCGGGGCGAGGAGGTCGAGGCGCGAGGGGTGGAAGATACCCGCGGTGAGGTTGCAGCGGAGCGCACGCCAGAGCGGGCCGTGCGGCACGGTGTTGATGCTGTGGCTGAGGTTGGCACGCCCCCTGTGACGAACTCCACGGGGAATGGCGAGACAGGTTTGTGGGAGAAGGTTCGGCCATGGTCCACGAGCATGCTCCGTGCAATGCTGCGGTCACCGACTAAAATCGTCCGAACCGCCCGCGAAGCACGAGCTCCGGAGCTGTTGGCTCGCCGGAAGACGGCGGCCAACACTACTAGAGCACCAAGGCCAACCACGAGGAAGAAGAGCTCCATTTTCTGCCTACGTTGGGAATAGCTGAAGTGTGTGTTGTTTCTCCATGTATATATAGAGTTATATATACGCACATGAATCACAGTGGCATGTTAGGTACGTAGGCCGTAGGGCTCAACGCGGCAAAAAGTTTAATCTAAATTTGTGATTCACCTAGATCCACAATGGAGTAGCTCTGGATTCACCAAAGGTGTCGTAGAGCTTCACCCTCTCTCTCTATAACTCCTCACTGCCAATCTCTGGCCCATGTATCAGCACTTTAGGGCATGTGCAACGCGTCTCTAAGCCCGTCTTTATATTGTCATTATCTCAAAAACACGTCCAATGAAGGCTGATCACGGAGGCCTCGTCGCCCCATGAGAGGACGGGAACTCCGATGCCGAATGGTCGGATGAAGCTGCAACCATCTTCCCGACAGTTAACAAAAAATTATTTATAGTTGATCTTATCTATATGCAAAGGATTAAATAGCTTCGAGAGAGACCATCATCTATAGGTTTCATAACCTTGTGGGTTACATGACCTGATAGATTCGAGACACTTAGAGACGGAACCCTTCTATGAGTTAAACATGCCCTTATCTCTCTCTTTTCCTCTTTTTCCTCCCAGCTTCTTCTTGACACAACAACAACGAGGGGCACGTCCATGCAGAGCACATGGTTGTTGCGAAGGCGACCAATAGGCTAGGGGCGCATTGCAAACGAGTTCGGTTGGGGTACGTGATCGGGGTGCACACAGATCAGGGCATGCGGCGGGCAAGGGCGTAGGGCGCACATCTAGTGGGCACGACAACTCGAAAGCGTCGACGATAGAGGACAAGCAAAAAAGAAGCAAAATACAACATGCGAAATCGTTATTTTGTGTAACCAGTGGTAGCGGTGGGCAATTTCTGCCAACTCCACCAAACAAGAAAAACTCTATTTTCTAGGATAACTTTCCGTCCTTATTGTGTAGAGACATGAGATCGATTTAGGTGTTAGGGCATGTTTGGATATTGTTTGCTAGACAACAATCCCGATAAGGAAAAATAGCGTCTAGCATGTTTCCTAGGATAGCATCCAAATAGCTTCTGGGCCCTTTTGGTTGCACTATTATAATTTTTTTTTAGGCTGTTGCCTTTGCCCGCCTGCGTAATTGGTTTAATTTTTTTTTAAAAAAAACAAGTGAAGCCTAATTGAGCCTCCCATGGCCCAATTGAGTCCACCGGTGTCGTCGCTGCCAGATCTGGGCGCGCCTCCTCGTGTACCGTAGCCCTCGTCCACCACATACCCCCTAGGTAGCGTGATTATATGTAATCCAAGCTTATTTTAATGGCCAATGTATTGTTTGTTACGTTGGATGACACAACGTGATACCCGGCCTTTACAATGATTAACGTGACCTTCCCCCGCGCCGCTCTCCCGGGCGGCTCGGGCGGGCGCCTCCCGCCGCCACCTCCCCTCTCCCGGCGAGTCCTCCGGCCGCCGCCGCCGCCCGCGCGGCGGCGGCCCCCCCTCCGCCCGCTCCTATCATCCCCTCCCCTCCGGTCTCTTCCCCCCTCCAGCCCAACCCCGTCCTCGACGCCCGGCCTAACCCCTAACCCCGACGCCCGGCGGCATGTGGCGCCAGTGGGCCGGATCGGGCTCTCCCTTGCCGGATCTTGCACTTGGTGGCGCCCTGCCTCCATCCCCCGGCGGCGGCCGGCCGCGCCCGTCGTCCGGGCCTCTAGGCGCGGCCGGCGTGCCGCTGTCGGGTGACCCGGCCCGCGCCATGGGGCGGCGAGGCCTTGCTGCTCGGGCGTTTCCGCGCCTCCTGCTCTCCTCCCGGCAACGGCCTTGCTCCTCCGGCGGTTCCTCGCCTGGTGGTGTTCGGCTGGGCCGGGCGGGCGGGCCGGATCTGCTTCTGGGCCGACTGGGCGGCCCGGGTGGTGACGGGGGGCGGTGGAGGTTCCTCGCGGAGGTGTGTTGCAGACAGCGGCGGCTCGCTCCAACTTGACCTACGTAACCCTGGGAGAAATCCTTGCCCGATTCCGGGCCGACGGTGATGGCGCAATCGCGCCGTTTGCCTTGTTGGGGGCGTCGTCGTAGGGTTTCGTTTCGTCGAGGAGCGAGGGTCCAACGCCCTCTTTGCGGTGAGGTCTGGCCGTGCCATGGTGGTCCGCGCACGACGGCTACCTCAGCACCGACCAACGTCGTCGCGGTGACGTTGTTGGTTGAGTTCGTGTGATGTTGCACTTGCTCCACCGTGGTGGTGGGGTGAATGGTGACGGTCGTCTCTTCACCCTGTGGGGCGTTGGCATGGGAGCAAGCCTTGTTTGCCGTTTGTCGTGTTGTGCCCAATTGCGCTCATTGCTGCTCTCCACTTGGCTCGTCCAGTTGGTGTTTGTCGTTGCCGTAGCCATTTTGGTGCTCCTCGCCCGCGGTCCTGTTTCTTAGTGACTCGGAGGGCATCTTCATGTCGATGCTCCTCGTCCGTGGTCCTACCTAAGTGACTCGGAGGTGTGTCTTCATGTCGACGCTTCTCGACCGTGGTCCTAGCCCTCAGTGACTCGGAGGAGCACTCGGAATCACCTGGTCATCTACGGTTACGATCGCCACTGACTTTCCAGATGTTGAGTTTTCTTTTGTATTGGGCATGACTTGCGGGGTTGTTAGGTGGAGGGTCTCCTGCCCCTCATGTTTCTTGCTTTCTAGTAGAAAATAGGTTGGCGTCTCGGTAACTAGTTGGTTACCGTCGTGTCTTGTATCTTGTTTGAACTTTCTTCTGCTTAATGAAAAACACGCAACGGCGTGGTCTCGAAAAACAATGATTAACGTATTGAATTGTTACGTTGTCGAAGCTTATTTGATTGACCAATGTATTGTTACGTTGGATGACGCAACGTGATCCTACGTAACAATTCAATATGTTAGTCATAGTAAAGGCTAGGTATTATACTGATATGCGTTCAACGCGTGCCATAGAATAAATATATGCCACGCGAAAACCACAACGAGTTTTTTTTTTAGAATAATAAAATAATGATACATATTTTCTACTCAAACCGTGTTCAAGGACTAAAGGACTAATAGATGAAAGATGGGTTATATTTTTAGTCAAATCTCAGCTAGTTGTTAGTCAACTGCCTAGCCAACCATAGCTAATTTATAAATTGAATAGCAAGCTCCGAGAGCATTGGTCGCCGCCACCTAGGATAGAGTCGTGGCTGCCTGCTCCTCGCTCTACCTCTTCCGCCATCGATCGCACCTAGGGCTCCTCTCCTTCTTCCTATCTGGTGTGTCTGCCAAAGACAAACGGGAAAGAGATAAATAAAACCTAGTTATCGTTGCTCCAATACAGATGAAACCAAATTAATGAAATTGGACTGAGGGTGAGAATTTCTCCTAGGGATCCAATAAGTCTAGCGGATCTCCCGCATAGCTCCCCCTCGCCCACCACTCCTTTTTTTTCAGCTCCTCGACTGAGCGCATGCTGTAGTATCTGAACATGAGTACGTACTCACACCACCACACTCACACCACCACACACACGCACGCACACACTCACACAATCGTACCCATATCCAAGACCTAGGAAGCCATATGAGAGGAGCTAGCCAAGCACACCCTGGACGAAAATTGGGGACTAGCCCCGGTGCGGCAGCCAGGAGTCGAACTCCTGACCTCCAGCATCCCACGACGGAGACACTGCCAACCGAGCTGAAGCTCGTCCGCGCCCACCCACCACTCGTGCGCAACCATGCTCGTTCCCACCCCCACTATGAACTACTGCAGGATGGAATCTCAACATGGAAATCCACGGTAGTATCGTATCAAATCTAGTTTATTAGTTTGTGTATGATAGAGATACTAACTACTGTCTCCTGGTAGAGCTCTTTTTTTTTTTTTTACAAGTGGAGCTTTCTTTAAAAGTCTTTCCCTGAGACGTTGCGCAAATAGAGTAAAAGAAGCGGTTAGGATAAACTACTGGTATGGCCATGAGAAAAAACGTGTGTGCGGCTATAATAAAACAAACTAGAACAACACAATATTTGATTCTAGTTTCAGTATGAGCTCTACCAGTTCAATCGAAAAAAACGACGTCATCATCGGTAGCCAATTGGCGAAGCTACTTTTAGGGACAATGGGTGCAAGTGCAACTGTATCACCCAAAAGATATAAAAACAGTTGATTTGGTTAAAGTTCCATTGTATATGTATACCCTGTTGACATATTTCTATGCACCCACAAAGCAAGCAAGTACACCAACAATCAAGTTCGGTCTAGCCGGCAACATTGTTGGTAGCCCAACTGTATACAAGTTTGGATGAAAACAAAGGAGGACAAACGAGGAGGACTTTTCTTCGCCTCGAAGCGTCTCCTCTACGTAGGTCCTCTCCGCCGCCCCAGCTCGGGCCCCTCCCTTCCTCCCCACGGCGGTCCCGCCGGCGGGTGAGAAGGGGGGAGGGAGCAGCCCCCCACACACACACACACACACAAACTTGTAGATCTACAAGTTCCTAGCTTTTCTAGTTCCTTTGTTGCCTACATAGCTTTCGCCCCCGTGGTATGTACTATGGCTGCGCCGCTGTTGCCGTCCTCATCGGCTTCCTCGCCACCGTCGACATCGCATCCCCGGTATGTTTAAATAAAATAGCATCACCCCCTCACCCCGCGGATCTCACCCCTGCCCCATCTGCTCTGCCTCTTCCACATCGCCACCAAGATCCGCTGTTCTCCAACCCGTTCCCACCGCCGCTCCACTACGCCCCGCTCGCCTTCATCGCCTCCGCCATCACCTACTACCAAGCAGTGCTGCATCAATCGGCATCGAGTCTGCTCTAGATCCTCCGTCATCGGTCTGGTAGCGAGCCACCCACCGGCTCTGGGGACGGCGGTCTTCTACCTGCCAGCGACTTCTTCAACAATACATTTGGTCCACCGGCAATGCAACTCCATGACGCCGTCCTCAACCATTTCAAGCCTACGCGGTGAGGCCCTTCCGCACCAACATCGCGATGCGCGCCTGGACGCCCCAGAAATCGTCTGCCGGCGACCACCGCTCGTGGCGAACCGGATCGGAGTCCTATAGGGACCTTGATGTAATTTGTGAAATTAAATAAACATATAATTAGATATTATTTTCATAATATTTCCAATCAAATGTGGTTAAAATTTTGGGCATTTTTGTATTTTCTTTTTCTGGACAGAGGTAGTATTCCCTGTTCGGCTAACTGCAGAAAGTCTTCAGAAGCGATCAACCTCTCACTCCTCACTGTTCACTCCACCAGTCGCCGTTGGTCGCAGCGCCGCCGGAGCCCGCAGCCACGTCACTGCGCCGAACTCCGTCTCGCCGCGACTCTCCAGTTCCGTCGCCGCCCGTACCCCCATCCGCCCCCTCTGCCGCAATGGTACGTCGGCCATCCTCCGCTTAAACCCTAGCGCCGTCCCGCGCCGCCCACTTGGTCGGATGACTCCCGCTTCGCTGACCGAACCTCCTTGTGCCCTTCCGTGGCAGCGTGGCTACGTCGCATCGCCGGACCCTTTCATGGCCCTGCGGCTCCGCTCCGACTGAAACGCCTCCTCTGGGCTGGGCACAACCTGCAAAAGGACTCTAATAATCTGATTTCTGGCTGGGAACCTATCACGCCGTAAGTGAATCCGAATAATGTTCCGTTCGTTTTCTCTGGAATCAACACCAGGATGAATTCCCGGCCGAAATCGTTAATCAATTGTTTTAGTTTTTGTTACCTGGAATGATTCCGGGTGCCATTTTGCTGAAAACAAACGAGCCCTAACCCTTTCTCTTCAAAAAGAATCCGAATAACACTCCTTCCGAATAACACTCCTTGTGAAATTGGATGTTAATTTAAAGAATACAAACAACACTATTTGTGAAATTGGCTCTTAATTTAATTTAGGCAAACTGCATGTCAATGCTGTGTTCAGGGAATTATGCTGGTGTTTTCATTGGCTTCAGAAGATGATATATGGGTAGTATGAACTATCTATCTGTTTTGTAATGCAGAAATTAAACATCATGAGAAAAAGATCCCGGCAAACAGGTAGTGACTCACATGACATCTCAGATGAGGAGGTGATGGTGCGCCGGTCGAGCATCGCGGCCTGCGTCACCTGCGGGCTCTGCGGCTGCTTCCTACGTGATGCAACCGCCATCTCTGAGTGCCTCCACGCCTGTAAGATCTGCTTGCCTCTTCCGGCATTGCCACATTGAGTTTTGCCACGAGGTTGCTAGCATCTATTTTTGCTTTTTTATATGTTTTGGCTGCTCCAGATTGTCCTAGATTTAGCTAGAAAATTGATGAAGAGGATGGACATATTCAACTATTCAAATCAATAGCTCTGTTCTAAAGGAGTCACCAAAGCCTCGGCGATTGAATTGTTGTTTTCTGATGTGATGCACAGACTCGAATGATGCTGCAGTGGCCTGACCTGCTACTCTTTACTACCATGCTTGCCTATTTGTTTTTTGAATATAGTAATCTTCCATTTGCGTTGTGTATAGAATGTTATTATGTCAATCGATTGATGGTCAAGATTTCAGAATTCAAACTATAGTCCTACGGAAACACCAAAAAGTGAACCATAGTCTTGGTGATTGAATAGTTGTTTTCTGTTGTGATGCACCCACAAAATGGTCCTGGACAGTGGACACTGGACACCTGTGCTGTATGATCAGTGACCTGACCTGCTAGTTTTTAGTATCACGCTTGCCCCCAAATAACGATAACTTCCATCTGCTTTGTTTACCGAATGTTATTTGATGGCAGTTCAGTATATTACTGATGACCATCAATCCGTCATGGTTATGGTTGATTGCAAAAAGTGTTAATGATGGTACACATAATTTATTCACATAGACTGTATGCATTTATTAATTTATTCACATAGACTGTATGCCATAGACATGAATATGAGGTGTAGTATCAATCATACTTGTTGTTTACTTTCACATGCTCCTTGTGCATTTGCTTTTTTGTACCAAACTTCATTATTCACCTCTGGATTCCATGTCAGAGTTTATTTGTTTATAACCTGTTAACCTGAATGATTTCATATAATACTATGTTTTCTTTACATCTAGGTTTGCTTCCAGAGCTCCAGCTTTTAGATATTAAATTGTTCGTGTTGTTTCAGTTTGCAGGGAATGCATCGTTGCTGAGATCACACATGAGAATATCAATCACTGCCCTAAGTGCAGCATCGATTTGGGTTGTGACCCTTTGGCAAAGCTCAGGTCTTGTCTATTTCTGGTACTATCTTTTGTTAGGTTGCATTTTGTAGTTTTGCTTGTCTAGGTAGTTCAATTGTCGGTGTGCTTCCATGCTTCATTATATTATACCACCAAGGCTCTTCTCTTTTCATATTCTGTTTTTTAGTCAAATGATGGACAAAATTTCTTTTGTACATAAGAAGTGACAAGTAACAATAGAGTGAAAAATATTGGACTGGGATTCTATACGTGAAAAGGCATAACCGCATAAGAAAGTTCAATCTCCTTGATGGCTCAAGTGAGTGAACATTTTGAAACTGTAGCTAAAAGTGGCTTTGGTTAGCCAATTTGCTGATCAGTAATCAGTATTAACTAGTTTCTATTATCTGCTCTTGTTCTTCTGAAATGAATTTATAGTATCACTCTTGCTGTTTCCCTTAAGAATTGTTACAGTTAGCCACTTGAATTCTTATATCATGTCTGCTGCACTGTCCTCTTTTGGCATGCAGATGCATAGTATTTGCTTCTCTCTAGGCAGTTTGGAATTTGTATTCATGCATGTTACTAAGTTTGGAATTTCTTTTGTAGTTGTTTAACAATTTTTTATTGGCTTCCCTGGATGCATCCCTTTTTCTTTTGTCTAATTGAGAATGAAGCATAGCTCGGTTGTTAGAGCCTCCAACTAGGCTTGAAACCAGGTGTTTGCAAGTCGTGTGAGTACCTTCCTAAAGGTTCCAGTACTCCAGTACTCCCCTTTCTTATGAAAAACCGTGGGATGTCCTTGACTAGTTATTTCTTTATTTAAAGCTTAATTGATGTCCCATGACATGTGTAATTACTAATTTTCCATTGTCCCTCCTCTAACTGTGTGTTGATAAGCATCTCTTTCATTCAATATATAAGCAGGCGTGTAACCCATCCACCACCCCCAGACTTAAATTGTTTGGCAAAAATTAGTTTTAGTCAATCATCAGGTTATGGTAATAGCCATGGCCAAGGCTTCCCTAGCATGTTTCTTATTATCTCAACTAGTTTATTGGCATATACTACTCAACTTTGTTTGACGTTTTATGTCAAATGTCAAAGCTAGCGTGTTCCTTTTTTCTTTGAGTTTTTACTTTGTCTAAAAAAATTTATGTGCATTTTTTTTAAAAAAAATAAAATATATGTCAAGCAGGGGTGAGCCCCTACTGTTCTCTCTCTAAACGGACCTATCAGCTTATTTCATTAGCGACTATAATGTTTCCTAATAGGCTTCCCTATATGATAGTCCTTTTTTTTATGAAAATACGTCTTGCTTTTAATAATTTACAGAGCTGATCGTAGCCTGCAATGCATAAGCTCAGTGATATTTCCTGCTAAGCGTAAGATGGAGGAATTTTCATCCATGCATCCAGAATTGGTATCGCTGCCATCAGTTACATCCCAAGCTAATGAGACTTATCATTCAGGCTACAAAATGGATGCACATTTAGTGGGTGATCCTATGAACACCGTGGACACCGCTGCAGAAGGAAGGACTGCATGCGAGGCAGAGGTAGGGATTGAAGGTTGACTAACTTAAAAATTTATGATTGGAAGAATTTAAGTTTCTAATTATTTAACATGTTTATCAGAACACTGCAAGGATTTTGGAGATGATTGAGGACTTCATTGGTCAAACCCAGGCCTCAGAGGCAAAGACTGCTAGAAGAAGGGAGTGAGTTATCTCAAAAATTCTTTAAACAACTAAACAACTGAGATGAGGCAAGACAAAAATTGTAGAAATTTAAATCCTTCAGTGCCACCAAATATTATATAAATTCTATGAGTGCTATCTTTGTACTATATATCGACAATGTTCTCGCTTTATCTATAAGGCGGTCACATCTTTATCTTTATAGTATATAATACAAGTAGCAGTGCAGCCCATGTGAACATATAAGTTACTTGTCCTAAAACGTATTAAGTAGTTGACCAGAGGTTAAACCCACCCTAGTATTTATCTGCCTACCTTTTCATCCTCATGGCATCTATGTCACCCCAATTTTACCAATTCAGCATTTACCTATAACCTATATCACTATTGCCCCCAACATGAGTCAATAAACAGATAAAAATTCTGGTAAGACCAACTGTACAGAGATGAGGGAGGCTGGGAGGGAGAGAGATGACCCACTAACTTATGGATCCCACGTTTAATGTTTAAGATGGCACATAGGCAGCATGCCACATATGCGATTAGATGTTGATTAAGAAGGTTTGAATTGAACCTCGAGGGAAACACTTAATATGTTTAGGGACTTCGAATTAATAATAATTGAGGGGCCTAGATGACACCCTCTAACAAGTTTAGGGACCAGTGAAGTTCACTCAACTATATTGTTTGTTGAGCTTGGTCTTTCTAGCACTTCTTCAATGAGGTCTTGTACTTTCTATCCCTATTCTTCTTACATGTTTCTTTCCATAATTTACAGGGCTTATCATAGCTACCAATTAAGGTCTGCTATGTTTCCAGATGTATGTTTGGTGGCTGAACCAGTGGACAGTGAAACTGAAACCAAGGCAAATGAGAGGCTTGGGATGGAATCCTTTGCATCTCCAGAGTTCCCTGGGCAGAGCCAGTTGACCACTTCGGATGGAATCCAAAGTCAGGTTTCTAAAGTTCTTGCCAGATTAAATGAGTAAGATTTCTTGCACCATTACAAATTATTTCCCTAATATTACAAAACTTGCTCTAATATATTAATCTAAATCACAGAGAGTTGGAAAATGCAACATCAGAGCTTACTGTAGCTTTTGAGAGGACAAATGTTCTTAAAGAGAGACCTAAAGAGCAGGCTGAGCGACTTCAAATTGAATCCAAGCGGTCACAAGAAACTGAGGCTGCTCTGAAAGAAGCGGTTCGAGAAAATAGAGCCCTGAAACAGGAGATAGCCGAGAAGAATGAGGAGCTTAGCAATCTGAAGAATAATTTCACTATGATGCTGAAAAGGAACACACAGGTCGAACAGAGAAATGCAGGTATAAAGTTTGAACCATTATCCTAAGTCTGCATCTTTCGTCAAAATGGAATGTTTCTTACAATGTATCTTTTTGTTCCTCTAGTTCTAGAGGACCAGATTGACCATGTCAACAGGCTATTAGAAGCAGAGAAGTCAAATACAAGAGAATTAAGTGAACAGCTAGGTAAAGCTGTCAATGAGAAAAACAAGGTAATAAGAGTGAGTTCAATTGAACCTGGTATATGCGCTTTGTATCCAGGAGAACTGTTCTTATATTTTGCTTGCTGGATCTTAGGAGCTCTTCCAAATGTCGAAAGCGTGGCAACGTCAGGTTGAACAGGCAGACCCCCTTGTCAGCAAAAATAAGCGCCTAGCCAGCGAGAACAAGCGCCTGCTGGAGGCAGTGAAGAACCTGGATGAGCGGCCGGAGGGGGAACGTCACGATGCCGAGCGCCAGCGTCTTCATATGGAGGAGAGGTCGGGGTCCGAGAAGCAAAAGCTAGCTGAACTGCTGCAGAGCACAGAAACCAGGCTTGCCGAGGTGATGGATGAGCTCGGCAAGGTAGGGTTTAAGCTGGCGGTTGTTGCTGAAGAGAGGAACGGTGAGTATAGTGATTCCTGCCGTTGTTCCTTTTGAATTGGAGGTCGATGCTTGGAGGTCATGGGCTTTCTTTTGTCTTTCTCACCATTGTCTTTGCTTTTGAAGTTTTGGCCACGGAGAAGCTGCTCGCCCAGAAAATGGTGTCCATGCTTGAAGGGGAGAGGGATGCTGCGGTTGGTGCACAAGAGAAAATTGCCGTCGAGCTCAAACTTAAGTTGATGCTGACGACTTCTGCTTGTCTTAGACTGGTTGTGGCATGTTTATAACGACTGTTATGCTGATGTCTTGTAGTGATCCGCACGAACTCGAAACGTCAGTTTCAGGATTCATCAGAATAGAATGTTTCTTACAATGTTCCTTTTTATTTCTCTAGTTCTAGAGAACCAGATTGACCATGTCAACAGGCTATTAGAAGCAGAAAAGTCAAATACAAGAGAACTACGTGAACAGCTAGGTAAAGCTGTCAGTGAGAAAAACAAGTTAATCACAGAATTGGAGGCAAATAATGATGGTCTCGCCAAAATCCAAGGATGCATCCATAAATCATTAACAGCACGGATATCTCAACTGAAAGGCGTTGCGGCCACAACAAACCTTGGTCATTATCATCATTTGTTGGCTCGTATGGATGCTCTGGGACAGGTAAAAGAGCATTTGCCTAAAATGTTGGAAACCATTGAAGTAGCCACAAGCCTCTCTGCGTACAGCCTGGCTGCTGCCATGCTCATACGGCTCCGTGCCTATCATGGAGATGACTTCGATCTTCAAAGGCTTGTAATGCCTCTGCATCTCAACAGGCAAGACTATGCTAGGATTCGAGATGCAATCGACCCCCTGGCAGCAAAAGTTGCACAAAAATATAGAGTCTGTGAACAATGATGTTCAGAAGATTTCTCATGACCCTCAGGCCAGTTTGGTTGGAACCTATGCCTTGTTAGTTGTCTCAATTCTGTTAGGCATTTAGTATTTATCTTCTAGGAGTCTTGGACAATCATTCTGGCATGAAGAAACTTTTGTACAAGAGGTGGTGGCTCTAGTACCAGGCTTAAAGATAACTGCAGTCTAGCACAGCCAGCAAAACTGAAGGAAAAATAAGTGTTACTATTCACTTATTCTTCCAGAACAGAACGCCCGAGCTGTATCGTTTTGACATTTTGTGGCATATATGACGTGATAACTACTGCACCGTGAGAATTATGTGGAAGCTGTAGTTTGCCTTTATTCCTGAAATTTCTCTGTTCAGTTCTGTTCCAGAAGAACAATTCCATGTGCTACCAGAACAGATTCGTTTGGCCATGTAATATTTGGCTGTCCGGCTGTCTTCAATTCAGAATAATGCCACGTGAGATTTGGATCTGTTGGTTTTTGGTGCGATCCTCTGAACTAAATTTTGTAATGCCGAGTAAATGCCAAATGCTGCATATTTCAGAGGAGATGGACACGTGACACTTTTGTATACAAAACCAACGCTGATATTATCAACAGTTTATTGATGCACACGTCACACTTTATTCTTGCAAGCATGCTATTGAGGAGATGGAGATAGACGACATGGATGGAGATGGAGCTTATCGACATCGCTCAAGCCCACTGAATGGCGTAGCTGCTGTAGTTGCTCTGCTTGTCGGCGTATCTATCCCAGATCATGAACCCGGCATAGTTGGCCGCCTTCTGCACGACGGGGACGACGCCGTAGTAGAGGTTCTTGGGGTACACGTACCCGACCGTCTTCTCCGACGCCGGCAGGCCGAAGTAGATCCCTGACCCGGGGAAAGCCGCCGTCCACTTGTCCCACTCCTGCTGCCAGTCCGCGGCGCAGTGCTTGTCGCCGTAGAACCTGACGTTGACGCGGGTGACGACCCCGGTGGCGAGCAACCGCTGCACCTGCTCGTCCGGCGGGAACGCGCACCTCGCCGTCGCCGACATCTGCGCGGGCACCCGTGCCCGGAACTGCTTGTTGTAGCTCCACAGCCTGGTGGCCAGCACGTCGTAGTACTCCGGCGACGACGAGCCGTGGTGGTCGAGGAAGAAGTCGAGTCCGTCGACGTACGCGTCGCCGAACGGGCGGTGCACGCCGGCGCGCGGCGTCGGCGCCGGGAAGTAGGCGTACCAGAGGTAGTCGGCGAGGTCCGTGGCGGCCTTGGCGCTGGGCAGGGGAGTACTTGTCGCCGAAGCCGCCGATGGAGAGGAACACCATGACGCTCTTGGACTGGCAGTGCTTGATGTCGTCGCCGATGCCGGCGATGGGGTGGCCGGACAGGTCCAGGGTCGGGGGTTTGCTGCTGACGTTGCCCGTGGCCGAACACGCTGAGGAAGGAGATGACGACGAGGGTGTAGGTCCCCGTGTCGCAGGCCTCGCGGAGCGTGCCCTCCGCCTTGTTCCGGCCCCAGAACACCGTCACCTGCCCGGTCTTCCCTGTGGCCGAGGCTGGGCCGGCGAGGAAGCTGGCGACGGTGACGAGGGCCGCCATGGTGGCCATGAGGGAGGGTGATGGGGTCTTGATTGTGACAGCCATTGTTGATGTCTCCTTTGTTGGTGCTGCTAACACTCCCTCTTGCTTGTGCTTATATAGTACAATATTCTCATGGACCCATTTGTGCTCATTTTGGACTTGTCTACTTTTGGATCGGATCGTGAAACATGGAATGCAGGACAGCTCACAAAACTAGTACTAGTACGTGGTACACATCAGCTTTGTGAGATCCATGGGCATGGCGGCGAATCGACTATGTTCTTGCATTGTGTTTGACCAAGCCAAGCTTCCCAAGATGCTTCCTTGGGCACACACTAGTTTTTTTTTTTTTTTTGAAACATTGGGCACACGCTAGTTTGTCGGCTGGGCGAATGAATTTGCTGTCCTCAATCAACCTTTAAAATAACAGAACGTGACAAGAACTATGTCGTCCATATACAATACTGCCAGCGCATATACTCATCATGTACGGAAAAGTTAACCCAAGCTAGGTACTTCAACTTGTAGTTGTACGGCAGCCAATGTTTTTGTGAGGAGTACGGCACGGTGGACACCTTTTTTTTTTTCTCTCGAGAAGATGCTAATAATATGATCGAGCACGGGAGATCTGAAGATTCTTGAAGTCACCGTTACCGCCTCACCTTATTGGTTGAGTACAAAAATATTTATATTTCGGTATAATGGTTAAATGGAATGATCCATGACACATCTATCAGTTGACCATCAATTATATTGTCGGTAGAGTTGAAGTCATGTCACAATGCAAGTTCAGTGTATTCATGGGGTCCATTTAATCAGGAACCATTGACTATTTTTATATGTGGGTCTCCACTTAGAAATTGGTTATTTTCAGGTTAGGGAATAAAACAACCATTGTCGGCATATATTGACCGGGTAAAAGGAGTTGACTGCTTCAACTTGCTGTTGCTCAAACGTGGCTCCACACAACCGCTGATTGGTCCAACATAAAACAAAATAACGCCATATGGTCCTATCAACCTAGCTGGCTATTCAATACTCCCTCTCGTACAAAAAAAAGAACACAAGGTATCTTTAGTCAAACTATTTAGAATTTAATCAATTTTTTTAAAAAGTGTAACCATCTATATATTGTAAAAATACATTTTGTATATGCTAGATTTAATAATACTTCTTTTTTGTAATTGTTTAAATTCAATTAGTTATACTTAAATTCAGACGTGCAAGCCATGTCATGAACCACGATGAGAAGGTTATGCTGGCCTTTTGGCTTGAACTGGCACACAATGTTTTTCGCCACCGTGGGTATTGTAAGGAAAATGACACCTACAATGGGTCATATATGATTTTAGTGGTTGACTGACAATATCATCAAATGATCGAACTAATGTGGTTTGCCACTATACAAAGTTTTGAATTCATTTGGATCCAAGGATTGTTTGAACAATGACAACATGAAGATCAAGCGATCAGACCTCAAAGCAAAGCGACCATAACTTTGGCTATGAAATTGTTTTAAAAAAATTGTATATAGTTCCAGGACATTCAAACTACGTATTACAAAAATGTTTGTCATGGTGAATCTAACAATATACTTCCTCCGTTCCAAATTGTAAGTCATTATAAGAATCTTTGGAGAGTCAAAAGTATCTTGAGTTTAACCAAATTATAGAGCAAATTGTAAATATTTGTGGCATCAAATATATATATTATGAAAACATAATTAATCAAAAATCTAATATGATCCTTTGTCGGCATCGTGAATGTTATTATCTTGTCATATAAATTTGGTCAAACTTAAGAAGCTTTGACTATACAAAGATTTTTAAAATGACTTTTAAAATGAGTAAACCTTATATATAACTTTTTACAAAAAAAAATGATGGTCAAACTGTTTTGACTTAGGAAAAAGACTAAAATGATTGCGTTAAATAGTACAAATTCAGGTGATCGTTTATCCTTAGTTTTGTCCTTTTAGATTAGCACAGGGATTAATGAAGGTGGTAGTAGGTGCTACGTACGACTAATAACTGTTTGATGGTTGAAATGACAGTCAGTACCGTACCATATATTATATATACATGTCAAGTGGCTGTTAACATTGCGGGCACACTAACGTTTAAACGCATGGCTGCTCCTGGTCAACCGGCCGGCGGATAAGGTAAAGAAACGAAGAACGTATATATATATATATAAACCATGTGCGTCAACCAACCGTACCAGTGGATCTATATATGATAAAGTATATAAACCGTGTGCGCCGAGAGGCCACCACCTCACAAGGCACGGATCAGCCACCGACACAGCCGAGATGCATATGTGTTGCTTGATCAGCAGTTAATTGAGCACCATGTGCATGCATCAATCAGCACATTCGTAATCCGCCGCAATGCATGCGTCATGCGTGAACGATCGAACCAACACACACTGTTCGATCTGTTTCCCCTTGGTTCATTTGATCGATGCACGTCGCTTTCGATTCGACTCGATTCGATCGGCATATAAATCAGGCTGCTGCAGAGTATGCCGAATATGCCCGTTCTCGAACCGCCTCGTGCAGCGGATGCATGCCGTTGCCATGTGCTCTGTCTCAACTGTAGTGTACTGTTGTCCGTCTCACTACCTGGCGCGCTAGCTTGCAAGAATAAACCGTTGATAAATAATAATATCTTTAGCTTGATTACTCTATCTGCCCCGTCACTTTCTTTGTCACTCTCTCTCTCAAGTGATTTAGTATTTCACGCATCAAGAATTTACGGCCCTAAATCTTTTTGTTTTTTTTTAAAAAAAGAGATCTGGTTTATCATTGAAATAAGAAAGAGACTATAGAATTGGATAGGAGCACCTTACATGCATGCGCGCCGAAGGTTGCACGAGGTTTAGATGAAACCATAGCTAATTACTCACAAAAGGGTTGGCAATCGTTAGGAGAGTAAGGACTGTTCCTGCCGCCAAAAAACCCAAGTGTGGAGCACTCTTGTCTTTCCCTGCAAGCACAAACTGCACTGTTTTCCAGCAATCACTGAAGATCACCATGTTTCTCTCTGCCTTCAAATACACAAGAACATCATGGTTGCTAAAGAGTGTGCCAACTTGGTTAAAAAATTATGACAAAGTTATGTTACAAAATTATGAAAAAAATTGACAAAAAAAACGTAATTAAGACTTTGTAACATTGTAAAATTATGACACAAATGTTGACAAATGTAGTCCTAAAACATTTTTCAGGTCTGATTCGTGAGAACACGTTGGTTCCGGTTTTGAGGTCGATTGCAGCGTAGTAAAGAAAAGAAAAGATGCATCCACAAGGCTTGTCAGACACTAGGGACATCACTGACACAAACTCCAAATCTTAAACTTGTATAGAATTATATTCTTTTTAGGACAGATGGAGTACAAATTTACATAATCTCCATTACGTTCATCACTAACACAAACTCCAAAACTTAAACTTGTTTATTCATTCATTTATTTATTCATCACTTTATTCCTTCTTGCAAAATATACAAACACACATCACACACACACACACACACACCGGTTGAGAGAGACAGTAGTGATGCTGCTGACGCAGCACAGCATGCATGAATCGCTAAGAAATCAACCAATCAAGCATAGGGCTTGACCATGCTGGTGTAGTTGGAGAGCTTGTCAGCATACCGGTCCCAGATCATGAACCCTCCATAGTTATCAGCCTTCTGCACGGACGGCGCTACATCATAGTAGACATTCTTGGGGTGCACCCACCCATGCGTCATCTCCGACGCCGTCAACCCGACGTAGAACCTCGTCGCCGGGTACGCCGCCGTCCACTTGTCCCAGTTGCCGTGCCAGTACGCCTCGCAGTCGGCGTCGTCGTAGATCCGGACATGGACGCGCTCGAAGATGCCCGTGTCCAGCGCGCGCTTCAGGTACCCCGCCGCCGGGAACTCGCAGCGCGGCGTCGCCGTCAGGTGCAGCGGCTTCCCCGGCCCGCCGCGGATGTTGTGCTTGGCCAGCTCGAGAGCCAGCACGTCGTACCGGTCCGCCGCCGTGCCGTGCTCTAAGAACATGTCGACGCCGTCCAGCCACGCGTCGCCGAAGGGGCGGTACACGCCCGGTTTGGACCCGCCGAAGAAGGCGTTCCAGAGGTAGTCGAAGAGGTTCAGCGCCGCTTGTTTGGACGGTAGGGAGTAGCCGGAGCCGAAGCCGCCGATGGAGAGCGACACGGGCACGCCGACGAACTGGCAGTGCTTGATGTCGTCGCCGATGCCGGCGATCGGGTGGCCGGAAAGGTCAAGGTGGTACTTGCCGTTGGGACCGTAGACGTCGAGGAAGGACATGATGACCATGGTGTAGAGCCCCGTGTCACAGGCCTCACGGAGCGTGCCCTCGGCCTTGTTCCGGCCCCAGAACACCGTCACCTGCCCGGTCTTGTTCCCCACGGCCATGGCCGGGCCGGCGAGGGAGACGAGGGCTACCGCCATGGCTAGGAGGACAGCTGATGACCGGCCTCCGACGAGCGCCGCCATTGCCGGATTTGGATATCGATCGATGATGGTTTCTTGTTACTCTTTGCTTGCTTACTTGTACTTTCTTGATTGCTTGCTGGTGTGTGAAGGATTAGCTAGAATCCACTCTGGTATTTATAGGGATCAGATCAGATGCGTGGAATTCAGCTACGGCAGCTAATTAAGGACAGTTTGACCGGGCCAAGCGTCAGCCGCCAGCTAGCTTTTGATTGTTCTTGTTCCTCCTCGATCCGGCCTGATCGATCCGTGTGGAGTTGAGGTGGCGATGGCGACGTTTCCCATGGAGCTAGAGCTAGAACGCACGAGACGGATAACATGGAGGACAGCTCATCGATCATCAGCCTGATCTGCATACTGTGCCGAATGATCGAAAACGACTTGCATCTTCAACGAAAAAGGGAGAACAGACATCGTTCGTTCACGCATTGCGGCGGATTTATTGATTTTATAAGCTTGTGTTGATCGATCGGCGGTGTCGGTGGCTCGCTCGATCATGCGTGTGTGTCTGCTGGTACGTGGTGGCATACTGCCATCGCTCTCGGCGCACACGGTTTATATATAGTTTATTTATCATCATATATCCACTAGTACGGTTGACGCACATGGTTTATATATTCTTCGGTTTCTTTACCTTATCCACCGGTTGACCAGCAGAGGACGCCACGTTGCTTTGTTTCTGAGGTAACGGTAGTGTGCCCGCTATGTTAAGAGCCACTCACATATATGGTGCTGATTAAAATACTATCATTTCAACCATCAAACAGTTAGTCATAGCTATCACCACCAAATTCTAGTTTTAATCCTAAAAGACAAAGCTAAAAAAAAAATAGGGAGATGCGATATTTCAGTCGCTTTGAAAAAAAATCGGGATTTCACGCGACAATTTCAGCACTGAAACGAACGCTCCAATAATTAGCCCAACACTGTTCATCTTCCTCCTCTCGCCCGATCACTGTTCATCTTCTTCCTCTCGCCGCCCTGTTGTTTCCACGCCCCCCCGCCACCACCACCTCCCCCCGCGGGGCGCTAGGGTGGAGCTCGGGCGAACCCTAGCGCCAACGGCGCCACCCTCTTCCACCACGAGAGATGACAGATCTTTCTATAGGAACAACTCACATAGGGGGGGGGGGGGGGAGGAGGAGGAGATGCTCACCGGCGCCGCCCTTGCCGCCCCGGAAGCATGCCGATGCGGAGGAAGATGAAGACGGCGACACGGGAAAAGGGAATCGACCGAAGAGGGGGCTGAGTTCAAGGTGAATGTGGAATAGAAAAGGTGAAAAAAAAAGGGTCACCTGAATTTACTCATTTTTTTTCTCTATACAACTAATAAAACAATTACAATGGAATGAATCGTCCTCCCGGCCACAGGGCACATCCGCGACCCCACGTGCCGGTGGAGCGATCAATCCACTTCCCCTCACTTGAGATCTCGCGAGCAATCAAGCTACTCCGTCTTCACGCTTGAGACAGTTGTGCACCTTACCAGTACTGTTCAAATCACAGACCTAAAAGTTTTTTCAGACGATTAATGTTTTGACATTACGAAGCCGCCGCTAATTAATTTGCTTCTTTGGCATCGACAACACTAGCATCCGGACGTCTAGACACGATGCCGCATCCGGACGCCCGGCGACGCGCCCCCCGCCCCACGTCATGCGCCCGCCCACCAACTTCTTGTTCCGCCCCACAAGCATGTGGGGCCCACTCATGCCAATGAGGACATTCTTCACTTCTTGCGCATGGCACCGGAGACAAAGACAACAGAAAGTGGAGAGGAAGATGCGACAATCGATCTAGTTTTGAAATATCTAGATCTAACAAATACAACATATCGTCAAACATATGCAACTTCCGGATAAACACACTTACAAAAACACGTGAAAACCTTTGCAACATGTACACAACATCCGGATAAAAGCCATTTGCAACATATGCGTGAAACAATATGCAACTTCTAGATAAACACACTTGCAGCTTATTCCTGAGAAAATAGATGAAACATTGGGCACAATCTTTTTGCAACATAAGTGTAAAACCATTGCAACATATGCAACTTTCCGATCTAGTTTTTGCAACATCGATATGAAACTCTTGAAACATACATCTAAACCAGCTGAAATACTCGAAACATATGCTTTCTAACACTTGTTTCCAACGCAATGTCACCTTGCTGCTTGGATGAATGGAGCTCTTCCATGCGGAGCTCAACGTCAGCGTGCAGCTGGATGCCCGTAGAGAGCTCAGATGTCCATGGTGCGTAGCTTCGGCGGGCGTAACACGGACGCTGGCGAAAGGGTCGCGAACAAAGCGGATGGATCGAAAAGTGCTGTGATGGGAGGCACAAGTCGGACATCGTGAATGGGGGTGGTGCCGGCCGGCAGTGCAAGCAGACTCATCGGCCACGCAAGCGGGGGTGGCATGGCATGGGCGGCGGGGCGGGAGGTGTTGCTCTCTGGGCGTAACCATGCATGATCGTTTACATCAACAACATTTTTCGTAGGGCCTGCCCGGTCAAAACAACGAACCTCGGCGGCTCGTTTTACATCAACAACATTTTCGTAGGCCTGCCCAGCCCAAAACAACGAACCTCGGCGCTGCGTTGCGGCGCCAAGGTGACACGATCGGCGTACATTCAGCGGCCGACCTCCGGCCCCACTCGCCAACGTGGATGTCGCGACCCGTCGCCGCCGGCGTGGCGAATCTCGACGCAGTGTGTCGGTCTTGCGCGAGAGCCCTATACCTCGGCGCTACCCTAACGCGCCGAAGTTTTGACCCATTTTCAGCGATAGTTTTGCCGGGGGCTATTTGTAAAAATTGTTTCCTAAACAGGGCAATTTTATAAAATTTCCCTTGCTTCGTTTCTTAGGTAACGGTAGTGTGCCCGCTATGTTAAGAGCCACTCATGCATAAATGGTGTTGATATGTTAAGATACTGTCATTTCAACCGTCAAACACGATTAGTCATAGCGCCTACGTACCGCCACCAAATTCTTGCCCTAATCCTAAATGACAAGGCTAAAAAATAAGGGTCACCTGAATTTGCTCTACACGTTTTTACTCTCTACATCTAAAACAATTGCAAGGGAATGAATCGACCGGTCCCTCATCACGGCGTCGCGAAAACTCCTTGACGCCCAACCAGCTTTCGCACATCTCAAGACGCGTGTGTGGTGGAGCCCGGTCGATTCCCCTCTCCTCACTCCCACGAGCAATCAAGCCCCTCCGTCTCCTCAAGGCTTGAGGCGGTTGTGCACCCTCAGGCGTAAAAGTTTTTAGAGGGCGTTTGAATACATTAGTCAGGTGACTAAAATATCTAGTTAGGTGACTATTTAGTCACCTACCATCTCAAAAGAGGGGCTAAAAAGGATTAAAGAAGAGAGAGAGGAGAGAGTTTGAGCCAGTCACTTGGTCTAAGGAAGAGAAAGAGAGCACTTTATAAGCTTTAGTTACCCTTGACTAATTAGTAGTCATTCTTGTTTGAGATTTAAGTGACTAAAAAGTAACTAGGCGCCTATTTTTGATGTTTTGACATCGCGATGCGGTCTAATTAATTTGCTCCTTTGGCATGAACCAGCGCGAGTACCCTCATGACATGAGCCCTCCTCCATCATGTGGCGGCGTGCGTGGGCACGAAAAGGCACCGTCATGTGATATATGTGTTAGGTAACGTAGTGTGCCCGCTATGTTAAGAGCCACTCATGCATAAATGGTGTTGATATGTTAAGATACTGTCATTTCAAACCGTCAAACACGATTAGTCATAGCGCCTCACGTACCGCCACCAAATTCTTGCCCTAATCCTAAATGACAAGGCTAAAAAAATAAGGGTCACCTGAATTTGCTCATACGTTTTACTCTCTACATCTAAAACAATTGCAAGGGAATGAATCGGCCGTCCTCATCACGGCGTGCGAAAACTCTCGACGCCCAACCGGGGCGCTTTCGCACATCTCCAAGCGGCGTGTGTGGTGGAGCCCGAATCCGGTCGATTCCCCTCTCCTCCTCCCACGAGCAATCAAGCCCCTCCGTCTCTCGCGGCTTTGAGGCGGTTGTGCACCTCAGGCGTAAAAGTTTTTAGAGGGCGTTTGAATACATTAGTCGGGTGACTAAAATATCTAGTTAGGTGACTATTTAGTCACCTACCATCTCAAAAAGAGGGGCTAAAAAGGATTAAAGAAGAGAGAGGGAGAGAGTTTGAGCCATCACTTGGTCTAAGGAAGAGAAAGAGAGCACTTTAGAAGCTTTAGTTACCCTTGACTAATTAGTAGTCATTCTTGTTTGAGATTTAAGTGACTAAAAGTAACTAGACGCTATTTTATTTTCGGTGTTTTGACATCGCGACCGCCGCTAATTAATTTGCTCCTTTGGCATGAACCGGGCGCGAGAACCCTCATGACATGAGCCCTCCTCCATCATGTGGCGCGTGCGTGGGCCCGAAAAGGCCGTCATGTGATATATGTGGCCTCATGCCTGCGCATTATGGGCCTGAAAGATCGCCGAGGTCGCCGGCAGCCACGTCGTTCAATCGTTTTTCCTTCACGTAATTTTTTTGGGAGAATTAGGTGGAAGGCCTCGAAAAATTGTTTGCCCTTAGGTATTGGGCCTATTTTTTTACGAATTTGGGTGAAAGGCCCCAAAACAAAATTTTTGTTAGCGGGAGGCCTTCAGTCCATTCAGTGAAGGAAGTCTGTTTGTTTTCGTACTGTAGCTCGAACGAATAGACAATTATGCCCCTCCCTTCCCATTCGCACGCGAGGCAGGCCGAGAGCGCCGACTGAACTGTGACTTTCTCGTTCGTTCGCTGGAAAAAAAGCCGACGACGCGGCATGGCCGCCGCCGGCGCACCTAGGACTGGATCCGGGCCCCGCAAGCCCCTGTTCCGCCGTCCCCTGGTGGATTCGACTCCTTGCGGCCGTCCGTCTCCGGCGCCGGCCCGGTGGCGCTGTGGCCATGCTCGTGGCGCGCACGCGGCCGGGGCTGGGCGGCCAGGGCGGCGTGGCGAGCCCAGCCCGCCAGTACGACGCTAGGGTGGCGTGGCCAGCACCCCCGGCCGGGACCAGCGACTGTCCTCCCCAGTCCCCAGCACCAACGGCGTCCTCAGTCCTCACCATGTCAGCACCGGCCGGCCGTCACAGATCCGGATCATCTTCGCAGACACCTTCGATTCCCTCGAATCGGATGGCAGACCCGATGGCGGAGCGGCCTCTGCAGGGCCTCCGTCGCGCGCTGGCAGTCCAGCGGTGGCGCAGCAAGCAGTGTAGTATTTGATTTTGTTCATGTGATGGGATTACCGATGATTGATGAACAAGTTAGCAATGTATTTAATTTTCTTTTCTTGGTGGTCACTGTTGCAAACCATAAGTTACGGTAATTCCTTCTAATTGCAGTGCAGATTCTCGTAAATCTCGTAAATGAATTTCTTTTTCAGATTCCCATAAATCTCCCATAATATAAAGTATACATATAGGGAATTCTGTTATCTATCTTTTTTTACATAGGGGTAAATTCGTCTTTTTACTAAGTACTTAACACCGTCAAGTGCTTCAAATGGACGGAAGGCCTTCCAGCTAACAAAATTTTGTTTGGAGCGCCTTTCACCCAAATCAGAAAAAAAAAAGGGTCCAATACAAAAAGCAACAAATTTTGGGGCCCTCCACCTAATTATCCCTATTTTTTCATGCACAAAATATTGTATATTGTATATTTTGTGCAGGGTATGTCTGATGATGATGGGAGACCGACAGGAGGCAAGGGCGCAAGGTCTTCCCCGTGACGTGTTACAAAGTCAGTAGGACTTTGCTCTTGTGACGTGTTACAAATATACAAGACAAAATGAAATTCAAACTATCAAATCGATCAGTGATGGACGATTTCTAGTTCTAGTGTTATAAATTGAGTGTTCATGTGTGGCGATTGCTCTGGCGGTTGTAACTATAAATAAATAAAAGCGATGGAGAAATGTTTCGGAAATCCTCGTCCCAGCTTAAACGTGATAAAAATGGCAGATGCAACACACTGAATTTCCGGTCGGCCTTCCTAACATATATAGCATGTTGTCATGCACCACCACCCTCAGACCCTGCAGTTCTTCAGAGGTATCATTAGCCCAAATTAGCTCATAATCAGAGACGTCAACTGTCATGTATGTCAGGGGACTCAGGGCAGCAAGCAATTCACCTGAGGTCGTAAGATGAGCGCCATTGTTTTGCTTAGCAAGCAATTCACCACCTTCCTGAATGCTTCCAGGTCAAGGATCCACTGAATCCGGTTGGTTCACATAATCTTGCTGGATTCAATTTCAGACAAAAAAATCAATCTTTTCCCTCAAAGTCATTGTTGGGCTGCACAGGAAAAACCTTACTCACTTCAGCATCAAACGTCGCACATGCCTTTGCAAGTTCACACAAACAAACATTGCATATATGCGCTGTTGGCTTTCAAACTGGCCTAAATTCACATGCATGTTCATTACATAAACATACAAACATATTTGAATCTTCATCGTATGCTCTCAAACAAACTGGAAACTAATACCCAGGTAAGAGCCTTTACATAAGAAACCTATTGAAACATGTTTGAAAAGATAAAAAAGCAACACATAAACAGAACTGACAAGGCTTATTCTCTAAATCAATAGGTAGCAAGCTTATGATGATGAAGGATAAAAATAGCATGACAAATCCTCTTCTTATACTCAGACCATGGTCTTGTCCTATGCCTTTCTAGTAGCATTGAGTATCTGACCTTGGAACCTCCTGCAACAAACCAACATGCAGTGTTCAAGTACATGCTTGCAGCTTACTCAACAAAACCAGCTATGGAACAGTCAATTACATTGCTCAGCGAAACAAGCTATAGAATAGTCAATTACATTGCTTTCATGTTCATGATACTAGCAAGCTATAACTAACTGAGAGAAAAGGTTTCAAATACATAACATGATAGCTCTCAGCAGGAAACACCGAGAAACCTTTCTTGGTACTAACAAGGTAACTGCATTTTCAGCAAAAGCGGGACAAACATGATATCTATGACTAAGAATTTGGATATCTTTTGTAAAAGCAGCAGTACCCTTGCCAAAACCTGTATCAATAATTTAAGACTGTAATTGTAATCTACAGGGAAGAAGCTAATTAATAAAATAACCAAATAATCTATGCATCCGATCTTTCAACCGTTTTTTTTTTGTAAATAATGTATCAGAAGGCAACATGTAACTAATCACAACATTCGTCTAAATTTTTCAGACATTGCTTTCCTGACCACATGATGACTTGCTGGCCGGTCATACCAACCTACCGGCTTGTGTCAACTTGCTAATCTGTGACACATCTCTTGCCATGGACACCGATGACCCACGTTTACATCACGGAGCTCCTATTGTTGCCAAACCTCAAAGATACATTACATCTATTTGTGATCGTCTCACTTCTCTATCTGAAACATACACCACGATGATGGAGGCTTTCCCACCGATTAAAAGCATTCTCCATTAAGCGCACATAAAAATCAAGAAAAGGCGGGAACAACCAAAATCAAGAACCTAATGGACGGTGACCACGGCGCCTTCCTACATCGAAAATTTGTAGAAAGCAAATTAAGTAAACATAGACATTCCAGCAAACTAAATCAAGCACGAGTAAAAGTGTTTCGAGCAAGAACCCAAGAACGGCTGACCACTTCACATGTAACCAAAGATAAACACAACTTCGATTTTGCAAGAGTGAGCTATCATTTCGTCTCTCGATAACTATAAAACTGATAAGAATTGGTGTTTAATAATAAAGTTAAATCACACTAACGAATAAGATGAGGAAGAAGTTGCGTGTATTGATCGTACAAAATAAAGAAATTTAATGTGTGTGATAAGATAAATAAAAGTGTGTTGATAAGTGCTTTGCACTTAAGACCTTTATCCAACTACTTGTTGAAACCGCTCCTGCAAATAATTAAGCTAAGATTTTGTTCTAATTGAGCAACAAGGTAGTCCATGGACCACAAAGGCCCGACCATCGCTGCTCTCTTTTATCCACGGCATACAACTTGAAGGAAAGCTTTGATATGGATAAAATTAAAAGTTCCTTTCCTTTTCCTTCTGTTAAATTAAATAATGGAAGTAATAAAAAGGAAAAGGACACATGTTGGAGCAACATGCATCTACATATATAGTGAATTGATCATTCACAAATGGAGAACAACTCAACAAAAGACGAGGTGTGAGAGCCTAATAGGAAAGCAGAGTAGCAGATTATGGCCATGGTACTTACCTAACAACAACCATTATAAGCAAGAAAATTTCCACTATGTGATGCAATCATGATTCTTTTTAGATCGGGGAGGAAGCGAAGTACTAGAAGATCACAACACTATGATACAAAGATCCGAAACTAGCAAATTACAGGCCATGAGACATACAGTACATGAGATGCTCTCGTCCCATCAACTCAAACACCAATAAACAGGACATGAGACAGCCAGCCAGCCGAATCCAGGGTTCTAGACAAGGTTATGGATGCTCTAGAATGAAAGAAATGGTCGCAATGCAGGGGAACAACGAATGAAGGTGCATTTCTGAATTCCTGGACTTCTTTCAGAAAGCACAAGCACATCATGTTGGCTTCTCAGGAGTCAGGGCAGAGATGGCAAACAGTTACGTTGAAGGTTCCTTCCATGGGCAACAATGTAATGAAGGATGGTGGGTATCCGTCATTTGGTGAAGGGCGATCACCTCACTTTGGTGAAGCCGTGGCATCGAGCTAGGTATATTAAACCCAGCATGCTAGTTGCCACACTATTTCAAAATCTAACAAAGCAACGCACAAATGCTATAATGGCGGGAACTTGCTTGTTAGCCTTTTTTGACAGTGGCTAGACCATGGCGTCTTGCAAGAAGCGATTCCCTCTGTTCATCTTTGGTATGCTTTCACCGGTTTGCTTTAAGATATAAATAGTTCTTGGAACCCGAGAAGACTACCTTGTATTGAATTAGTAACTTATCTTTGTAAGCATCCTTATAGACTTGCTTTCTCAAATGCATGAACTAGCTCCTATTTGGTGTTATAACTTTTAAAGCTTATAGATTTTGCTTGCAAAATAGTTTCTTCAAAGAAACATAAAGGCTATAGCTCTAAAAAAATAATGCCTAAGGACACAAAAAGTAGATATAAAGATGGCCCTTATATTGAAAGGAGTCCCCACATACATATCCTTTAGAAAATATCAAACTTGCATAATTCGTAACACTAAAATTTAAAAAGACAAGAAGATCTACCATATATATACTACAGGCTGATAAGAAACTATACCTTAACTTCTCGGGTTGATGACACCTCCAAATCATCTTCAAGTACTTTAGCACAACATAACACATCCTAGTTAAGGTTAAGACTCGTTCTCTATTTACACCTTTTGGTCATCAGCCTTGAGTTCCACCCCAATGACAGTCCTTCAGTTCTCAAATAATAGTCACGGTTTTATATTTTCCATGATAGTGTCGGTTTTATCCGCCTTTGCTCAACATTTCTCTCGAACACGTTAATACATCCTCTATCCTACCATCTTCACAAGAATATCAATCCAAGTCTTACGGATAACAAGATCGGGTTTCAATCCCATAGAGACCATGCCATCAAGTAAAGTACAAAAGGTAACAGAATCGGGTTTCAAGCCAATCAAGAGCATATCATCAAAGAGTTTCATCACTTCACTCACTTCACCGGCTAAGAAATACCCATGAATCATGGTAGTATAGGAAACAACATTATGTTCTACACTGCCGCGTGGCATGAAATCAAGAGTTTTAGGGCCTCGTAACCTTTCCTTCTTTGGATAGCTTGTCCACCATTGCGGTGAACACATTGACATCGGGGAGGAATGCCTCTATCCATCATCTCATAAAATAGTTCCTCGGCCTTCTCCCATTTGCCATACATAGAAAACCCATGAATTAGAGTCTTTTGAATGTTGTTATGATATTGGGAGACAATCCATCATCAATCATCGAGAAAATAGGGACATTGCATCGTCCAACTGGCCTTTCTTGCAAAGCCCATCTATAACCGTGTTGTAGGTGACTATGTTTGGCATCAATCCGAGCAGCTGCATTTTGTAAAATGTACGGATTGCATCATCCAGCCGCCCTATCTTGCAAAGCCCATCTATAAGCTGTGTTGTTGGTGACTATGTCCGGCATCAATCAAGAAGTTGCATTTTGTTAAATGTAAGGATAGCCTCATCTAGCATTCCACAATTACGGTATGCATAGATGCGTATGTTGAAGACACGATGGTCAATTTGCATTCCATTTTGTACCATTAGATCTTTGACATTATTCATTGCAACAATATTGCCTTCTATAGCATAACCATGAAGCGGACTTGTAAAGGTGACAACATTTGGTTTTTTCACCACTCCGAATCATAGAATTAAAGATATCTCTAGCTTCTCCACACCCTCAGTTACAAAGATAGTATATCAGCATATTGTAAGTAACAACATCTGGCCGTTGCCCACATCTGGACATTTGTTTGAAAATTAATTGACCTCTTTCCCTTTGTCCTAAAAGAGGTATCCGTGGATCGGACTATTATATGTAGTGCGCAGTTAGGCATAATATGTTCATCAAACATGTGCTTTTAAGTACCTCCTTAGCCTTGTCAATTCTTTGGAACATTGCAAAAGCCATCAATGATTGAGTTGTAGGTCACAACATCCGGCCGGATCCCATGATCAAGCATTTGCGAAGCAGGGGTACGCTTTCCCCACTTCACCCTCTTTAAAGAAGCCATGGATTACGGTGGTATAAGACACCACATCGGGTGGGCGATGGCCTCCATCCTCAGCCATCATGTGGATCATTTCGACGGCCTCATCACATTTCTTCTCATCACATAGCCCTTTGAGAAGTGTGGTGTAGGAGAAGACATCCGGAGTCTTGGTAGAGCTCGGGCATCCGTTCGACCACAATATTCAGCGCATCACTTGTCCTCTTCTCGGCACAAAGGGTCCTAAGCAACGGAGTAAGAAGATGGCGGCATACGCCCGAGCCCCATCTTAAAGATTTGGCCCAATGCTTGTGGGCCGAGGTTCAGGCGGCTGCATGCAACAACGGCGTGATGAGGATGGATTAGGTGGTTATGTGCCGAGCCACCTTCTTAGTGCCGGCTCGGGCCATGCGGTTGAACATGTTCACGGCGCAGGCAGGCCATCGCGCCACGAGTGGAGGAGACGCGGCCGAGCGACTGTGTTGGCAATTTGGGTGAGGGCATAAATGGAGGGGCGGGCCCTCGCCGAGGGAAGCAACTCGTCAGACTGGTCAGTGCGTCCTCGGGGCTGATTTTCCCGGCGATAACTTTCTCGATGGACTTCTCTAGCTCCGGTAGAGAGGCGGTGGGCCCACACACCACGCCCATTGCCGAAACGACCGGGCGGTGGGAATGGCTTTTGGATCGATGGGAGTACCTCGTCGCGAGAGTTGGCGCGTGACGGCCCGTGGTGAGGCTTCCCGGCGGATGCGCGAATCAATCATCCGCTTGGCTTCTTCAACCAAGCGGGGTATGAGAGGGATCGACATGGTCGTCGCCGCCCGTGTGCGATCCACAGCGCCGGCGCCTCTGAAATGCAGGTTGCAGCCGCTGCGATGATCGCGTGACTCCCACGGCGCAGCGGCGGCGGCGAGCGGGAGTGGGGAACGAATCGAAGCGGCGGCGGCGGATCACGTGCTTGGCATCTTGTCTTCTTGGGCTTTGACCGAGAGCAAATATGGACATTTTTTTATCTTCATTCACAAAACAAAATTAGTTTTTACAACAAACATAGATTCATTAATTAGCAAAAAAAAGCTGCTAGAAACCTTACAGAAGGAAAGCGAGTTCGGTGCCTTCATTAAAGGGCACTGTTGACAATGGCTCATATGAGCACTGGTACACATAAGATTGTGATTGAATCACACGCAAAAAAAAAGCTAAGCTTGGCTAAAGCATCAGTCGTGTCATTATGGTCTTTATCAATCTTGTAGACCCTTGGCCTCTGTTTTACGTGGGTTGTCGAAGATCTGCGTAAAGTGCTTCATTCGCCAATTTGGCGGGTGATTGTGGTCAACGGAGTTAAGGAAGTCCACCGGTGGCTGCAAAAGAAAGAAAGAAGACATCGTTTGATCAAGTTTATCAAGCGGGTGGGCTACAAGTGCTATCGCCGCCTCCTCAGATGATAAGGCGAGTATGTCTCCTCCAATGTAGCCACGATGTAGATAGTGTTGACCGGTTGTACCCGCATATTGACAATTAAAATACCTAGTCCAGCTCTTACGGGGCTGCTGGCATGTCGATCGAGGGGGTGGTGGAGGCATCCACATAACACACGACTCCGGGGAGATCATCCGGGGATCTTATGTTGTACCATTCTCTATGGAGGTTTGCCCATTACCGCAAATGAAGAGCTCATACCTTGGGATTGTGTTGAGTGATTGGGAGACATGCTGCTGCGTTGTAGGCGGTTGTTGGCTTGAGTGGGTGACTCTAAGTCTTGCACCAAAGTCCACGGCCCCGTTGGCAACGGGTTTGGAGCCATTTGGTCGAGCTTCTTTGTGGTGGTTGTTGTCGATCACCAACGTGCGGCGCTCGCATGTGTGTGTGCAAACAAGTTCAGACTCTGTCCTAAAAAGAATATAACTTCGGGTGCGCGGTAAAAAGTATACTACAAAGGTTAACCAAATACTATCTACTGTTCTAAAACCTTTAACTATGGATTGCGTGCCACATAAAAGTAGCCCACCTTTGACCAAGTTTTTAGCGAATAGTATCCAAATTTATGACTCCAAATTATTTTATTATGAAAAATATATCTCTTAATTAATCTAATGATATTTATTTAATATTGTAACTATGTATAGGTTTTTATCTATAATTAATCAAACTTGGTTGACTAAAACAGGATATTTGTGCTAGAGTTGCTTGTTTTACTGGAGCGTAGGGAGTATATCATTAATGCTTTTGGCACTAAATAAATATGTTTTGAAAATGAATCTCATAAAAAAGCTAATGATACTTATTTGATGTCATAGCTATTTATATTTATATTTGGGGCTTGGCGTTTCTACCCTCATTTTGAAGCCCGTGTGGATTTTGCCCTTGTTTTTTAACTTTGTTGTTTTACCCTACAATTTTGAAGCGAAAGAAGAGTTTACCCTTGGTCTATTAAGACCTTATAGCTGGGTGTTAACTTTTGCACAAATGGACAACTTTACCCTTCCTTATTTTTTCCCATGTCTGCTGTCTATGCGGGCCCTCAGCTAAGCCACTAACATGTGGACCCCACTGTCGGCACCTTCTCCTACCACCCGATCGCCATGCCGCCATTCTTTGACCCAAGGTCGAGCTCTAGATCTCCCTCTTAAGGGACGCAGCCCCTAGGGAGCCGCCCGCGGAGCCTGTAGAGAGCGCCTTATGTGGAGCCCCTATAGGAGCAAACCCACGATCCGGAGCACAGGGAATGTCGAATTGGGAGCTGGGGGGCCCGGTTGATTCAAGGCGGGAGCTTGAATCGGGAGCACAGGCGTCGATTCGGCCAAGCTGGAAGCTTCGATTGGTAGGTGAGGAAGCCGGTCGGCAGAGATGCGTCGTTGCCGAATGTGCGAGGTGCTGCCATCGGCGGAAGAGCGGTGCCTCTCGTCGAGGGCGATGGCGCCATTGCGGCGGCGCACACCGCCAAGAGGCTTAAAACACGTCATCCCGACCCGACCCCGGGAACCACCCACCAAAGCCCTCTCCGCCGCCACCCGCTGTGCGCTGCCCACCTCGAACCCAAACACCAGCCGCGGCCCGCCCGGCCTTGTAGGAGCACCTTCGCCGCCACTTAGAGGAGGAGATGGGGAGGCCGATGGGGGGAGAGGTGGGCCGGCCGGAAGAGAAGGAGGGACGCCGGCTTGAGCAGCCGCCACGAGAATTGGGAGGCGCCAGACGCGCACGGATGGGGTCGGGGAGGAGTCGGAGAAGCGCACCGATGGTTTATTTTGCCTCGGGGCATTTTTGACTTTTAGGCGACATGTTTTTCCTTTTTATTTTTTAGCCCTTTAATAAGAGCAAGTCTGAACGGTGTTAGAGAGGAGGGGCAAACGGATGCTTCATTTCAAAAAGTGAGGCAAAATTACAAAGTGAAAAAATAGGGGCAAAAATCACTTTTTAGACTTTGAAGTAGGGGATAGAAACACTAAAATCCCTTTATATTTTTATATATAATTGGTCAAACCCGAACATACTAAAAATATATGATATTGTGCTAGAATTACAAACCGCCAATGAAGAATCCAGCCTCTAAAATGTCCACAAGAAATAAGAAACTCTAAATGAACTGTAGAAGGAAAAAAGACAGAAATGTCATGACCCGGAAATCAGGCCCGAAGGGCGAGGCCCACGGGCCATGCGGGCTGAGGCGCCGCCCGCTTTGGGTTACATCGCCTCCCGCCCGTTGTCTCATCCTCCCTTCAGCGGATTCTTTGACAATTAATCCGAAAATAAAGGAGGAAAATATCTAGGATTATCTTTAGGCGTTTTTGGTGTGCAAGGGGATATCACATCTATAAGAGAGACTCTTATTAGGAAATAAATAAATAGGATATGCTTTTAAAAGTTATTCCAATCTATAAGGAAACCTTTAGAGATTGCTTGAGATACAAGTCCCATTAGTAGGGGCTATATAAGTAAGGGGTCCGCAATCTTTGAGGGTAACAAGCAAATAAAAAATTTTATCCCAATCTCCCGGCTTCTCCTCCCCAAGACGCCCCCTCCCTCCCCACGCCGCCGCCTTGGGGCCGCCCGCCGCCACAAGGCGCCCCCCTCCACGCCCAGCGCGGCCACCCGCCCCTCACCACCGCCACCACCATCGCCACCGTACCCATCTCCTCCTCCCAATCCCCCAATTCACGTGTCGATTCCGGCCCAATCTAGCTGGAACACGGCAGCTGTATCCGGAGACCACTACGATCCACCCACCACCATGGGCCTTAAATCGAAAGAAAATTTGTTGAAGAACTTGGGGACGAGTTCGTAAATTCAACATCGGGATGGACACGATCGAGGATAAGCTCTCTATCCTCTCAGCGACGATCCAGCAGCACTCAAGCGCCGTCAACAACTCCATGACGCCGAGAGATTGCAATGAAGACGATAAAGAGACAGCCCGGCCCGCGACTTCATCAAGAAGCGGACCGATGGCAAGCAGAACCGGAGACGATCAGTCACACGGCACGATGCGGAGAACCACGATGAAGGGCTACTTGGGGCGAAGGTCAGCGCCAAGAGGGGCGCCCGCCATCGGGGGCGCATGCGCCCCCTCCTCCCCTCCAATGAAACCTTCCCAAATTTCGCCCCCCTCGCACAAGCCGGTCCTTCCCAACCTATGATGGCAAGGAGGATCCCCCTCCCATGGATCAACCGTCGCGAGCAATTCTTCGTGGGACAAGTTACGCCCGGCTACAGAGAGCAAGTCCGTATACCTCCTATCATCTCACAGAGTGAGCACGCGGCAATGGAACATGAGAGCTGTCTAGTGAGAAACCAGTGGCAGATTGGGCAAGCTTTGCTCAATACGTCAACGAAGCGCTTCGGCCTGGTAACGGCGGAACCCAATACCGGGGTGAGCCGGGCATCGCTAAGGAAGACGGCGGCGTCGATGAGTACACAAAGCGAGTTTCGGCACCGTGGCACGCGCAAGCAACCTCGGCGACCAGCGAGCGACTCAACATCTACCACGGCGAGGCTTGGGCGGGACCGCTCAAGGCGGATGTCGAGATGTAGAACCCCAGGACATGGAGGCAGCCATGCTCTCGCCGGGGCGTACTGGCGGCGCCTCGCCATCCTCTACAACACCGGCATGCCCGGCCTGACAGGCAAAGGGCAGGGCACACGCGCCCCTGCGGCCTGGCGCCCCCGAGCGCCCCCCGTCGGCGGCAGCACGACCCGGCCGTTCAAGCGGTGACACCGGATGAGATGAGCCGGGCGGCGCAAAGCGGGACTCGCTTCAAGCTGTGACGAGCCGTTTACGCGGGATCACAAGTGCAAGCACCTCTGCCGACATCCGCGGTCTTCAACGACTACAGCGGCGATACGACGAGCGCCCATCGGCGGGCGTCAAAGAAGGACACGGCCGACCGAAGGTCCCGTGGGGACCCGACTCCCGATGCGTGGTGCTCATTCTCTCTACCTCGTCGGTATGATCTTAGGCACGGTGTCAACATCATCGTCGACTCGGGAGCAACGCACAACAACATATCGACCCCGTGTGGTGACCACGGCAGGCCTTCCGACTCGGCCGGTCGCGTGTGCTGATCACCACTAGCACCGCGCCCGCCGACATGCCGGGCTGCCATCCCGGCGTATCACTACGCCTCGGCGCCCGGCACCTTGACGCCGGCGCCTATGTCATGCGCTGGCGGCAGCGTCGGCGTCATCCGTGGCATGCCTTGGTTGGCAAGCACAGGGGACGAGTGGCGTGGGACTTAGCGACCCATGCGAATGCAATACTACCGTGTGGTGCGCCCGAGCAAGTTCACATCAGCCCACCCCGGTAGCGGGGTGCTCGCCCCTGGGCCGCTTTCGGGTCGAGCATCTTCGCCGGGCGTCCCATCGCTACAACCCGGCGTGAGAAAGCGTTCAAGGCATGCGACTGCCTTGGACCTCTACGCATACGTCCACCGAGTCTCGCCCAACTACGCCAGAGGCAACATTGGAGGATCGGCACCTACGCCGCGATCGCCTCCTCGGCGTTACCCGCGGCGACGCCGCTCCGGCATGGACGCCGGAGGGCGGTCTCCTCCTCTTCTCGATGGCCGCTTCTACCTCCCGGCTTCCTCTCCACTATTGCGAGATCTGGGAGGGTTTTGCCGCGGCGGAGTTCAGGATCGAACTTCCTCGCCTTTGGGAGCCTACACACCGAGCCTACTTCAGCTGCTGCCACCACCATCCCGCTGGGTGCATGACATGGCGCTTGGCCCGTTAGCCCGGCCGGTCGTCTTCCTCGGCGGCATGGATCGCCTCTTCTTCACCGCCGACAGCGTCCACATATCCCTTCACGATGCAGAGAGGGGTGTCCACCGGCCCTCACCCTCTCGCTCGGCGTGGCTCCTTCATATGCGATGCGATGTTGAACTTGGCCGCTACTCCTCCTACTCGGGCCCGCGACATCACCATCCTGGGCGCCTCCTTCCGCTCTTCGTCAACGCCTCCTCCCATCGAGCTGCTTCCGCTCGCGGAGAGCCCACTCCCGGGCGACATATGGCATCAAGAACTTGATGTGGGCGTTCCACCCGAGCTCCCTAATGGGCGGTCTGGCTTTCATACCACAAAGAGGACGCAGTCGTCACCCAGCAAGACATCTTACCACTGTCACATCGGGCAACCTGCAGTACTACCTCCCGAGTTTGATCCAAAGCGAACCAGTGGGAGAACGCTGTATCCTCGGGGAACCCGACATGCAGTGGCCGACTCATACCGCAGTTGAGCCTCATCGCCCAGGGTAGTCAGATCTCCACCCCTGTCACCTAATGGACTTCATCCAAATACAGGACGCGCGGCCGAGAATGGGGGAGATGTCATGACCTGCAAATTCGGGCCTAAGGATGCCTCATGAGCTGCAGGCGCCGTCCCACCTCGGGCTCGCAAGGCGCCCCCGGCCGCCTGCCTCCCTCCCTTCCGCCCGATTCGCCGACAATTAATCCGGAAATAAAGGAGGAAAATATCTAGGATTATCTTTAGAAGCGTTTTTGGTGTGCAAGGGGATATCTCATCTATAAGGGAGACCCTTATTAGGAAATAAATAAATTGGATATGCTTGTAAAATGTATTCCAATCTATAAGAAACCTTTAGAGAGATTGCTTGAGATACAAGTCCCATTAAGTAAGGCTATATAAGTAAGGGGTGCGTAATCTTTTCGGGCAACAAGCAAATAAAAATTTTATCCCAATCTCCTGCTTCTCTCTCCGCGCCCCTTCCCCTCCTATTTGCCGCCGCGCCCGGGAGCCGCGCCACCAGCGTCTGCGCCCCCTCGCGCCCTTGCCCGAGAGGCGCGGCCACGCCCGCCGCCCCTCACCACCGCCACCACCATCGCCGCCACGTCCCCCATCTCCTCCTCCCAATCCCCCCCAATTCACGTGTCGATTCGGCCCAATCTAGCTGAAACGGCCGTAAATCAACCATGAAACTGTTGGCTAATATTCATGGAACATTTCATTTATTATGAAAAACGGAAGTTCAGGGTAAGGGTTTCTCAACCTCCAAGATGCAGGCCACACACACCCCCACCACCACCCGCGACACAATCTACTAATTTTTTTCTTTTGATCTATATCTCATCTACTAGTATTTATAATACTTGTGAGCTAATGAAACTATTTTAGTAAAATTCAATTCTCTTAATTCTTCAGCAACGTGCCAAAAACAAATCTATTATGACATAAGGATTAGGTGCCCTAACGGGCGTTGATTTACATAAAAATCTTTTTTTACGTTTTAATGTAAGGGGATTGATCTGAGAAAGATTTCTTCTTATTATAAGGCGTGATTTGATCCCAAATGTTTAGTAAAAGAACAATCTTCTCCTTTAATCATAAATGGAAAGTGTTGAATTAGAACATAAAAACGTGACTCAATTGGTCTTAGTTAGTCGCCGGGACGGATTGGAAGAAGAGGAGGAGACTTGTCGAAACCAGGAACTAAACTGGGCAAATATAGTTTTCCTTTTTTTCTACAAATAAGTGATAGGAATAGACATAAACTGACTCCAAATAAGTATCATAATCATAAATGAGAAAATTATTTTTTATAATAAATTTGGTAGAAGTTTTGATATTTTTTGTTTTGATTTTTAGAAATCAAACCAGTTTTTTTAGAAAACAGAAAAACCACCTATGGAGACACACTATGCAGAGGTTCTGCCGTTGAAAAAAGTTAGATCGTATCTTAGTAACAACATTGGGAAAGAAAGTTTCCATTAGCCTTTGTCCAGGCTCTGATTGGGAACATCTCAGATCAGACACCTTTTTGCTACTAGATGTTGGCATACACTGAGGCAATGCTATGGATTTTTAGATCAGAATTTGGTTTCTCAAATGGCCGTGGGCACGTGGGCCTGAAAGGCGTCATGTCGTGTGTGGGCCTGAAAGACTTGCTCTTGTGACGTGTTACAAACATATAGGAGTAGAAGACAAAAATGAAATTCAAACTATGCAAATCAGTGATGGACGATTTGTATTGTTATAAATCGTAGTGATGTATACAACTTTCAAACACCTGAATTTCAGAGGGACCATACGCAGTCGTTTTACAAAAACAGCATTTTTATAGAACAGACTAGTAAAAACAAAGCAGACGGTAAAACACACACACTTACACTGTCATTGACACACTACTCGACTCCCAACAGGCTTCCCCTATACAACCCAACGACACTACACAGCTTTCCAAAATTCACCACCTCCTCACAGCCGCCGGTCCGTGGATCATACACCCGCACGACGCCATTGGGTGCTCGAACATAGAAGGCAATGCGTCCATCGTCCAGCACCATCAACGGCTTCGCCATCCTTTCGCCTGCGCCGCGGAGGAACCTTTGCCTAGAGGAAGAGACTCCACCCTCAGCCACGTCGTCCCCTTGTCCAGGTTGTTCGTCGTCGTGAGCACCCATTAATGTCCATGGCGTAGGCCAGGGTGGTCAAGGTGCACGAACGCCAGGCAGCCGTTGAGCTCCACCAGGCTCAGCATGTCGCTCCAGCAGTTCTGCATGTCCGTGGACAGCGGGCACCGGAGCAGCGCCGGCCGCCACTCCTCCGTCGCCATGTCGAACGAGGCGATGCCGTCGTACGACTCGCCTTTGAGGATCAGGAAGTGCGCGACCCTCCGATGACCGCCCAGTGCCGAGACACAACGTGACGACGCGCACCGAGGACTCGGCGCCGGCCTCCACTGCGGCTGCTTCCCCGCCGCCGCTGCCGTCGCCGTCGCCGAGGGTGAGGATCTCGCATGACTGCTTGCGGTCTCGCCGTGCCGACGCGCACCGAAGTGGCCTGGCGCCGGCGGTGTAGACGCGGGAGCACCTTGTATTGTTCCCCCGTGGCGGGACGTGGGCCCGAACACGTACGCCGACGAGGTCTTGTCACCGGTCGCGTACGCCGGGATGTCGGTGACGTCGCCGGCGGCCGGGTCGAGCACGCCTGACGGCGGCCGTGCCGCCGATGCCGACGAGGCAGAGGAGGCCGCCGGTACGCCGAAGTGGCCGTTTCCTTGCCGGTCAGGCGGGCGACCGTCGCGCCTCGACGCCACGTCCACGAGCTTGACGTCGACGCGGAGATGTTGCCTTTTGTGGCGGAAGACGGCGGCGACGAGGAGCAGGTTCGTCCGGGCTGGTTGGCCGCCCCACGGTGCGGAGACAGCCGAGGAGTTTCGCAAGCCGGCGCGGTGCAGCTGCAGCCGCCCTGCTGCCCGCCGACGTCCCCGGTGTTGACGACGGTGCTATGCGTTGATGATACGCCGCCGTCGACATCGATATATGGGCGGGATAATGCGGCTGGCGAATAATTAAACAGAGTGGAAGCAATCGAGGGTGCGCGCGCTGCTTGGTGCTGCGGCTTATATTAAGAGGACTAGCAGATCGTCCGTGTCCAAGCCGCAGAGCCCCCGATGCCCGAGCACAAGCGAAAGCATAAAACGCGGGCCTCCTCTGGGCCTGGTCCTGGGCTTGGCCCAATCAAACACGTAACCTGGGCCTCGTCTTGTACAGTTGAGTCTCAAACGACGATGTCATGGCCCACATGCTGCTGCAGCCCGGCCCATCCAGGTTACGACGACGAGCAGCAATCTCCCGTGTCAAGCGGGCGATCCCTGTGTGAGGTGGACTCTGACACCGCCTTGATTGCCAACAGGGACGACACGACTCATTGATTGTACTGAAACTTATTCCCTGTTGTGCTGTAATTAGACATGGATTGGACAGTAATCAACTATAGTACTTGGGGAGTAGGACCAGAGGATTGGATCGGATCGATCCAGCGCCACTACAGCAATAATTCGCCGCATTCAGATTACTAGCCTGTGCCTGTGAAGCAGAAATTAAACTCTTTCTGTCGTTTAGGCCTTGTTTGTACACATTACTACCTTAGGCGTATAGATGGATTGGTTGGACATCTGTTACTGTTGGTTGTTAACATAGTTTAGGGATAGGGATTAAGTACGTATGTCTGACGAGTGCCGGATCGATCGATGCCGTGTAGTAGCAACTAACAAGAGGTACAGTAACCTGGATCGATGTGGATAGATTCGGATTCGCCATAACCTGGATCGATGCCGTGTAGTAACAACTAACAAGGCCAGCAGTGTAGAGCATGTAAAAGCAACCTGGATCGATGTGGATAGATTCGGGCCGCCCATCGCTCTGGATCAGGGTAGCCCACTCACCCACCCCACACACACTGATCAATAACTGATACCATCATGCAGTTTCCTCGTTCCGGCTGTTTCGTTCCTGCGAATGCGGGGGCGACACATCCATATCATCCATCCATCATCGTCCACAGGACAGGGACGCACACACGCCAACGACAAACTAGATAGAAAGGCGAAAAAATGCCGTGTTGATCGGGATCGGTGGTGGTGCTCCCTTTCACTCTCCCGTCGTCTCCGGTATCCACGGGACGTACGGTCGCTGAGCATGCCACTGCACACTCTGACTGATCCGCGACTTTTTGAGAGCGGCTTTTAGTTTAAGAGACCGCATGAGTGCTTTGGGAATTCTTTTCTGGGTGCTCATTAGCCTCTATAAAATCTTAATGGTAAAGGGTGTATGCTGGTCATTTGCAGTCGCATCGTTGGGTCGCTACCGAGGTCCCCTGGCACACCGCACCTGCGGCCGCCTACGTCGCCCACGGGCCCAGAGCACCTATGGCGCATCGCGCCCTCGCGGCGTTGCGCCGGCTTTGTCCTCGCGCCTGCCCAGCCGCTCGCCATCATGCGGCTACGCAGCCGCCCGACCTAACTGCGTCCGGCGAGAGAAAGGAGCGGCAGCCCGGCGGCCGGCGGTGTCTCTGCGGAGTACCACCTCAGCTGCTCACTGCCAGCAGCCGATGGTTTCCTACACGCTCGGCTGTGCATGTCCGTTCCCATTATCTATAGCTTCGGCGTTTGCGTCGCGTGCCTACTGGCGTGGTGTTTTGGATGGCGGGACATGGCGATACTTGCAAAAGGCGCCTCCTTCCGAGGCACTACTTGCCGGCGCGGCGAGCCCACGCCTCCCCGGGGCGGCGGCGCGTTCTTGGACCGCGGTCAGGAACGCGCGGCCTCCGTCGGCGTCATCACGCAGCTGCCGGCCAGGGCAGGCTCGCTGCGTATATGCAGCTTCGCCGCGCGTGGCGAGGGCGGGTTAAACCTCGAAGCGCCGGGAGACCGTTGATTGCTTCTGCTGCGGCGGCGTCACGGTCGCGACGACGGCGTTCAGGGCTGGCGTCCATGCTACCCTCCCCGATGCCAACGCTTCTATCGCGATTCGGGGCGGACCGATCCGCTCGGGATCGGGGAAGACCTCAAGGTCACGAGGCCCGCTGCGCTGCGGCGGCACAAGCTAAGATAGGCGTCGTGTTGTTGAGCATGAACACCTGGCGCGGCCGAGCGCCCTGGCGCCCGCGGACTTCTCCTCAAAAGCGCGCGGCTTCGGGCCGCGGATGAGCTCGCAACAAAGTGCGCCACTTCCATCGGGGCATGTGGAAACTCGGCGTCGTTGCCGTCGTCCTCGTTGCGAGGATGAAGTGGAGCGAGCCTGGCGAGCGAGAGATGCGTCGGGAGACCGGAGGCAGTCACGGATCAAGCGCCGTGAGCAGCCGGCCGACGGTGGTAAACGCAGATCAATCAATATATCTCACGCATCGGTTCGAGGTACCCGTATTACCCGCTTCCCTATAAAAATTCTGAGGGAATCGCGATTATAAGCCTATTCTTAATCCCTCCATTTTGTGGAGGCGACAAAGGCGATTTTTGCTCATATGGCCATTTTGTCGTAGAGCACAATAGGAGGCAATTTTTGTCTCCATACCTTTACCTCATTGTCTCGATCTTTTGTAGCCAGTCGGATCGTGTCGCTCTCGGTCGATCGTGAGGCCATCAATTTTTCCAATTATTATAGAAAATTTCTTGAATTTAAAGATAAAGAGTTGTGGCAGTAATTAATGGTTTGTTAGCCTGTCCATTCAGCGCGAAACTCCTCCGTCAGTCGTGATAAAGCATGCTTGCTATATATATGCTACCAGTCAAGATTTGCAGTCTTGACTCTTGACCATCTCCGTGTTCCGTTTCTACCGTATGTACCTGCATTTGCATTATTCCCAACTTCGTTCGTAACTAGACACAAATCCACGCAAGTAAGTAAGTTTTAGTGGTGATTTTTATTTTTACTCACGATGATGCTTTGTGATTATCGGCGCTTAGGGAAATTTGAGCCAGCTAGCCAGATGCGGCTCCGTCGCTGCGTACATATGCATATTCCAGCCACATTGCTCAGAAACTTTTTAAATTTTTTAGGGCAACATTATACGCCTCAAAAAAAACGACAGCTAATCTCTATGGCTAACTCCACTAAAGCTAGGTGATTGAAGTAGAGTTGTTGAAACCTAGGGAGAGAGAAAAAAAAAACAAAACAAAAATCACGTGATAATATATATAAAAAGTAGTATTAAAAAATAATAAAAACAAAAGGTACACAAGACCAGACAAACTATCCCTCATCTCAACCCTAAGCCGGCCTGTTGCTGGATCCTTCTGGCTTCAACAAGCATAATGCTCTTAAGTTTCAACTCCTGCTACAACAACTGAGCTGGGGGGGAGACACCACATGAAAATCATATCTATTTGCAGTTGCATGCCCGCTCTGTACTACTCTGTTCACTACCTAGACCGGGTTTGCTTACGTCTGTTCTGTCGACCTTTCTCTTGTACTACAAAAGGCACACAAGGAACCAAACAACTTGCCGGTTTTATTTTTTGGCTACAACTCACAGGAAAAATACACATTACCTCGTCAGTTTCTCCGACGAATACTGCAAATATCTTGTGGATTTATGTAGTACAACTCACAGGAAGAATTAATCACAATTTCCCTATCTGTTTCAGTGTTTGCCCTGTTGGACGTTTGTCAGCATAGTTCATCAGATATTCTCCTAGCCTTATTAGAATTCTATTACAAAATACTTCAAAATTATCGTGCTCAATACATTGTACCCTACGACGGGGGTGCATACCATCAGCCAAAGTACCCTCTCATATTCTCCAAATTTTTTTAAAAAATACACATTTTAATAACACAGTATATAGACGATCTACAAGGTTCAAATTGCGTGATACACCCAAGAGACATATTTGGAAGGATACACAGAATTTCGCGAAGGACGCTAGCTGATGGTGAAGACACACCTATCAGACATCAGTCAGCTCCTTTGGCATAAACCCAACCACACAAAACCGCTCTCTTAATTCCCAGCCAAAGAAACTGACCTAGAACCAAGCCTTATTAAATCCCTACAATATACTACTGAAGCAATATTTAAAAGACGCACAAGCTATAAAAACAACTCGCAAAAGGACATGAACAGCACACTTTTTATTTTTGCACCGAACCTGGTCTCTCTCCAACCAAACCAACAAACCATAGAAAACATCTCATTATCCTCTATAGGGATATCATCATCACCGGCCTTCTATCCCTATCAGACGCGCTTAGTATGGGGCAAATAGACGTGACACCTGCTTTGTGGTAAACAAAGGGGTCAAAAAGAGCATCGCTTTCATGGAGGGAGAAGGCGTGAAAATTCAATTTACATTTTGTCAAAATTGAAGTGGTGTAAGGTCAGTGGGCCCACTGTGCTCCCCCCTTTCTAGAATGTCCTTGCATATAATAGCATATTCCCATGGTTAAAATAAATCACCAAAAGTTGATTCCTGCATGTATATCAGTAAATATATATAAAAATGGGGTGAATTATGTTCAGCCAAGCTTGTTTCGGCTTGTTTGACTTATCGACCAACCGAAAGCAAAGATCAAGATAAATATATTTCAAATGGTGAGAATTACAGCACCAGCATGTTGTATTCCTCTGTATATATGATGTAACCAGATCACTGATTTCTGAACTGAATTGTTTTTTCTTTCTTTTCTGAAGAAGTTTTTTTGTTTTAACTGAACTGTCGTCCTTCGTACCTTTTTCCTTTCATTTGCAACATATGCTTGACGACCTCGCTACATCAAAGTTGCCGAATCATACATCTAAGAGAAAAATGTGCTGTCACATTCACAAGTCTACTACGCACACTGTTCTGGAACAAAATTGTAAAATGCACAGTAAACTGAATATTCAGCCATTCACTTAGGTACCCATAACAAAAAAAATTCCATGATATCATACAGGGATGAATCATTATCTGTGCAACGTAATAATTAGCTTTGGGTAAAATAAAGATTAATGACAAAAGGGGCGGTAGTATAAAATCTAGCAAGCTAAGAAGAGATAAAGCAGGGAGCATCCTTTAGAGCTAAAGGCTATTCAGTTTTTCAGTCTCATCTGCCTGGTGGGCTCTCAGTCTATATGATGCTTCGGACAAGTCCCTTTCTCCCTCTGCCTCTGCATGTAGGGACGAGTACACGTGTCACAGTCATAGTAGGGGCCAACTATTGAGTGCACATGAAAGTGATAATACTGGATGACTTGTGTGCTGCTGTTCTTTCATTTTGAGAAAGGGCCTGAGAGCAAATCATGCATGCATCGCTCCATGATTTCCCTACCAAATCATCCTAGCTTTTTATATTTTTCGTTTTCTTCCTTTGTATATATGCATTTATTTGAGTGTAATAATTTCCTCAGCCAATCATCACCTTGTGCGCTTGGTTGATGTAGCTGTAGGTCTTGACCATAGGAAGGCATTCTTCAACCACTGAGACCAAGTTAACATTTTATTATTACAGTGGCAAGCCGGTTGGAACTGGTTTGGACTCATATATACCAACTGAAACTCTCATCAACTCTCAGGGTTGGCATCTCCTTCCAGAGTTAGATCCTTAAACTACAGGGGCCCTAATTGAACAAACGGAATGAGAATTTCCCCATGTTGCTTGTTTCGCTGATTAGTTAAACTGACTTAAATCTTGCAAATCTTGCTGAGAACAGCAGTACAGCACTATTGCTGGTCGAGAGATAGTTCAGTCAACCTCATCACTTCCTATCAATCCTTGAAGTGATTGAGCAGTTGCTGATATGAGCTTTTCAAGGTGCGTGTTGTTTGGTAGCTTAGGGACTATACTATATGTATGGTTCTTTTTGATTGCTATACTATGCACATAGACTGCATGACAGGGTTCTGTCTCACAAACATTATGGTTTGGTTTTCGATGATAGACCTCCCTCCTAGTTGGGTCCCTAAAGGTAGCTAGTAGTGCTTAGAACACTTGAAGAGCTGCATTCATGCGTGTGGTTGTGTAAAAAGTGCTTATGCAATATTTGTATTGGATTTGCCTTTATATATATATGCTGGGGCCACCTATGAGTCAGATTCTACAATTTTCATGTTACAGAAGTTGTGAGACCGGCCCGCTATGGGCCCAAGTTAGACCCAGACCAAATTCGCATTCTTTGTGAGTGCAGGGTGGAGCAGTAAAACTTTTGTACCACATTGGAATTCAGAGAGGTAGGGCTAGCTTAAAAGAAGCGGGCACGGGAGGCCTATTAAGCTCGGTTCAGTGGCCTTTTGCGAGGCGGGGCCCAAGCCTATGGCGGAGTTAGTGCGGTGTGGTCCCGATCAGCGTGTAGAGTGGATCTTAGCGAAGTCGTCGGGTGGTTCTAAATGGTATTGAGCCAACTCCAGCGGTTTCCAGGGCGTATGGATCGTTTCGAAAAAGTTCGCATGGCTCAAAGGTAGAGGGCATGGCAAATAGGCGAGGAGGTACAGTATCGTCGTGGTGAGAAAGGATTGATCTGGATACCATTTGTCCCATGATGTAGGTAAAAATTTGGTTCGGCGAGGGCGTCGAGTTCTTTGAGGGTGGGTGGATGTGAGGACCGACCCATGGGCCAGAGTTAGCCGGACAAATTCGCATTCTTTGTGATCGGATGGAATTGGATCGACCTAAACTTTAGTACGCATTGGAATTCAAGAAGAGGTGCGCGGCTTAAAAGTCGGGCACGGGAGGCTATTAACTCGGTTGCGGCACCACTTAGCGTGGCGAGGGATGGCATGTGCGAGTTAAGTGCGAGGTGTGGTTCCATCAGCGTGTAGAGTGGATCTGCCCGTCGTGGTCGAGGCGTTCCCTAAGTTCTGAGAAGCTATGTTTTATTTTATTCTGCATTGGCAAACCAGAATCAATTTAGGATCAAGAGGCTGAGTCATTAATTCTAAACTCAAGGGATAGCAAATTATATTAGGAAGAGATAAAAAATTACCTTTACCTGCCAAAGTGATCGGTGTGTCTCTAGTGACTTAACAAAGGAGATTCATTTGGATAAGTGATCTTTTTTTAGGCATGACGCTGGGGACAGCGTGATCAAAACTTCACATACTCAATCGGGATAGATTAACAAATCAAATCAAGCTGTGGGTGAAGTATAAATGCTTTAAAAACCAGACAAGACAAAACTGAACACACAGGAAATAGTCAAGTTTGCTGCACCTTTGTTGCAATGTTCATTTAATGGTTTCCATATTAATTAAGGGCTTGATTAAGATCTAGTGTGTGAAAATTTAAGGAATCAAGAGCCTATTATACAAGACAGTTTGGGCTCATATTTTCAACAATGTGATTGTGCACTTTGTTTGAACTAAAGACAGTTTTGCCTATATTCCATTAAGAGGGTTTTAGAGTCATCTATAAAAGACTAGTTTTCCGTGCAAAATTACCTGCTTTTATGAGTACTTTTGTCAATTTTCCCCCTATTTTGACATTTAGAGCATTTTTGATAGATACCGAAATAATTTTGACAACAAAACTTGATAAAATCTCCACACATTTCAAACATGAGGCAAAACTTTGGTAAATATTTAGCTATAAACATATGAAAGTGCATGAAAAAAAATACAAACTTACCGATAATTTTTGTTACCAATTCTTTTTTGATTTTTCCTTTTTTTCCTTTATTCCAACTTCAACTATTAGAGTGACACATGGGGGCCAAATGGTTCATTCAAGTTGTACAAGTGAGGAAAACTCTCAGAAACCTAAAAACAAGGACGAAATCACAATTAGTACCATAGCAGGGCAAGAGTGCCATTATCTATCTTGAGACCGGTTCCGGAAGATATATAAACCGCACTTAGGATATGGATTGATTACATCAGTAAAACACGCATTGGATGAAAGGGACGTGCAACAATATATTCACATACATGTCTTGCTACAACACATGGATTAAATCTAAAGTCTGCAAAAAGTAGTAAATTACATTCATTAGTTTTCTAGTTCCTCAATATATTTGTAGTAAATTACAACACATGGATTGAGCTTTGTGCGAAAAAAAATAGACCCACACACATACCCAGCAGCTTATAATGTCGATATATTTGTGGTTTCGAGATCTAGCTGCCCATTAAGCATATCCATCAGACAATAATTAAGCACGTCATGTAGCCAGTTGTTCAGACTAAATCATTGTGCCTTTGGCTTATCCACTGTGAGTCATCTGAAAACGAAATGGCATGGGAGGAGTTGTTGAGTCTGTTATATGACACAGCAATTAATGTAATGGTGCCACAAACTACTTTTAAGTTCAATTATACGCTAGTTTTTTACATCTTTTGTCTACGATTAATCACTTAATTCTGAGTATATACTATACTACTTCCAGCCAATTAATTGTATGACGTTTCAGACAGTACAAATGACTTCCTTTTCTACTCTTACCAATTTTGTGTCTGAAACGACAGGTTTTTAGTGGGTTCAAACCAGAAAAGTGGTATACAGTACCATGGATACATGCATCTTCTAGTGAGTACCCATACCGAAAAAATATTTGGCCAAAAACAAATGTTAGGCCTGCATGGATTCTAGTATTTTGCAATCAAATGTTGTTCATATATATACAACTGAACTTTTAGTAGGATAACAGTTGGATAGTACAGCATATACATGAGTTTCTACAAAAATATTGAATCTAGAGCTGCAATTTTTTTTTATGAAGGAAAGGGGTTTCTCTCTCTTCTCTCTCTCACACACACACCACAAACACACAGATTCAGTTTCAGCACTGTACTGAACCATGTTGCCCTACCTTTTAAGAGCCGAAAGTCGAGATAGAAAGGCCCAAAGTGCAAACCATCAAAATAAGGCAAACATATACACATTTGTGTGTGATCTAGAATTTCTCAAAAAGATAGAGTTGTGGTGATCAGACATGGTGGGTTAGTTGACTCAGTACACACTCTGCATCATCTTGCATCTACATGAGAGATATGAGATGCCAATCTGTCCATCAGGCCATCGATCAGCTGCGTAAGGGTGTAGCCGTCAGTTCTTAATGGGGGCAGAGAATAGTGGTTAGGGGACAGTGTCAAGGAAGAATCAAGTCGTTGCACCAGTGGATAGGAACAAATAACCCACTGATTATTAGGCAGGTCCCTTCTCACATACACAAAACTAAAGGATGATGATCTGCTATTCTCACCTGTTAAACTTGCATTTGGACACCAGGAATTAATTCAGTTCCTATCTGTGGGATCGATGTGCAACGTATCTAGTGATGGTTTTGTCTTAATTAATTATTATTCGTGTGAATTGGAAATGACTGGTTACAACCTGATTTCTGAAATAAGTTAAAATTATGTTTATATATTGAAAAACATTATTAGGTAAGTTTGTAGGGCAAATAACAGGTCATGGGACAATGCATGCATCACTATCTCTCTCAAATGGTTACCCAAAGTCCACATAGAGCAATAAAGTAGAAAGGACAAATGACATTCACTGGCCAATGAAATGAGCCGTACAGTAACAAAAAATAAAAATCCACAAACACAAAAAAAAAATAACACTAGCTTCCAAGGTAAGAATAGAAAAAAAATGCAACATAAATTATACATGGGACAAGCAAAATTTTTTTACTATTACAGATAGAGCGGTTTCTTTTGTCATAGTCTTCTAGATCAAAATATATAGTATGAACCATACTACAACAAATGAAAACAACACATTAAACTGTTCATGCTTCCACACATAACGTAAAAAATTGATGCTTAGCATATCATACTCCATCTCATCTAGTTTGTACACATCATCCTCGTTTTGGTCTCTAGTCGATCTCTAGCTTAGGGAAGGAAACAAAGAACAAAAAACCATTTCAACAACCTCCTACATATTCTAAGGCCTCTATGTAGCTGGGCAACACAACAGGCCAAGAGGACCTCGTAGCCAATCAGCCGCTGCCCGGCGGGCGAGGACCACGCAAATGGGTGAAATCATAGGTAGCCTCATATTTGCTCACAATTTTGGGCACTCTCCCTCTGGGATGGTATTAGAAGTGGTTTTGACAAGGTTTGAGTCAAACTCGGGAATATAATCATCAATAACTTTTAAATTTATGAGTTTGTAAATGTAAAAATTACAAAGTAGATTTGTCTTAAAAAATACTTCATAAAAGTATATATATATCACATCTCTATAAATATTTTTTAATAATAATTTTGCGCTAAAAAAAAAAAGCCTCATATGCCATAGGCGCCAGGAAAAGGGAAAAAAGAGAATGGGGCACAGGTGGCCGAGCCACACAAGATCCCGTGAGGCACGTCGCGCTGCCATGTCCGTGCTGGGCTCGGCGGTTTTACGCACAGTGCACGGAAGGCATCATCCCCTGCGTGACGCGCCTGTGTATCCTTCGCTGTCTCACCCGCGCCCGGGCCATGGCTCGCGCGCCACGTGTCCCATCAGCGTCTGGGCTCCTCCTGCGTGGGTCGTGTGGGCAGGAGGCAGGACCCGGTCGTCAGTGGTGGGTTTCCTATGGCCGGCCTTTCTCGTTTTGAACCCTGGCTGTGTGGCTCATTTTACGGCTTTGACACTAGGCTGTTGCTTTGCTGGTTTTGGGAACGAGCTACGTGGCTCCATGGGCAAATGGTTTTCTTCGTTTTAGGTACAAAAGTGTATGAGTACGTGTGGTTGTATGTGTGACACACATTAAAAGGTACAAGAAGTGTATTAGGCACTCTGTATAAGTAATGTATCTAACACAGTCAAAACATCTTATGATTCAGAATGGGAGGGAGTTCTTTTTTTTTCATTAGGGAGAAAAAAGAACATTTACAATATGCATTTTTAGTAAAATCTAAATTGACTTAACAAGACCAATGTGATCCTTACAAGATTAAGGATCATCAACACATTTTTAATGTCGGGTAAGACCAATATCAATCTAAATTGACATGCGGCTTTTACTACGGACAGCTTTTTATATGTATCATATCCATAAGATCGAGATTTTTTGAAAGTGCATTTAATACACAAGGTATCTATGTGTGGCCCATCTTATAAATTTAACCGATCCCTTTTCACTGTCCCCAATCCTATTTTTTCTCGATATCTCTTCTCTCCCATATGCTTTTCGGTGTTGGACACCCGGGCGTGAGGTGTGAGGCGTGGCTCGAGATGGGCGGCAAGGCTTTGGATCTATGTTGGTGGGTCAAGTGATGCAAAGCCCCTTTTCTCTCCACCTCTTGTTGTGATGAATCAGGTGCCCGAAGAGATGAGGTCATCAATGGTGAGTCTATCTCCTCTTATCTTTTTATGGTAGATCTATTATTGCCAGCGAGTTTAGGGTGGTCGTTTCATGGTAGACCTCACAAAACACGTGAAGAAACCCACTTACTTTTTCAACCACACTTCACACGGCACATATCAACCACACTTCACTTGTTGATTTCTTCATTATCATGCACACTTCATACGGGAGCAATTTATTCCTCTCTTATGGTTGATTTCTTCATTCATTATAGGATGGCGGGATAGTTAATGACGAGATTATTTCTTGAGTGGAGAAGCAATTTATTCCTCTCTCTTGTGAATAACCCTCTCGCCACGAAATTTATTAGTATGGAGTCTATAAGTACTACATTAAATGGGGTAGTTAATGTGAAAAGAACCATCTATACATTAATAGACTCTAGAATAGAAGTGTTACATGATTGCACTTCAAAGTTTTTGGGCGGTGGTTTCAGCGTTGAGACTATCTCATTGATTTCTTCATTGATTATAAAGATGTGATGAGATTATTTCTTTGAGATCTTTTTGTGTGCCAACCGTATTAGTCAAAAGAAAGCATACTAACCTATTTCTAACATTAAATCATTCTAGTCGAGATTTATTATTAAATACGAGGGAAGGGACCAAACATGGAGGAATCAATCTAATACTACATTAAATGGAATGTCAATTAGTACTAAACTTCTTGTGATTTGCCAATTTACGAATATCAAACCATCTATTCGCATTAATCAGCAGACTCTTCAGAATAGAAGTGTGAATAACCCTCTCGCCACATTAGTATGGAGTCTATGGCGAGGATAGTTAATGCCATTGAATCTATACTACGAGAACGTCAAGACTACTCGTAGAGTGCCTAATAATGGTGAGGGATCTTTTTTGTTCTTGGCAGGTATTAGTCAAGCAACCTATTTCTAACAATAAATACGAGATGTATTATTGAATACGAGAATTAGGAGGCAAACATGGGCGATCAATCTAATACCACATTAAATGGAATGCCAATTAGTGTTAAAAACTTTTTGTGATGATTTCATGTATACTTTTACTAAAATTGACAAATATAAAAGTTATTGACCATCTATTCGCATGTTTGGCCAAAATGTCGACTTCTAATATACCAACACGGAGGAATTACGCGTGTCAGACTCTAGAATAGAAGTGTTATGATTGTACTCCATAGTTTTTCATCTACCAATATCATAAAGCAATGCATTTTATAAATTCCTCTGTTTAGTAAATAGACGGCCAAGGTCTATATAAGTAAATTGATTATGGTTGAAAGTGTAATGATGAAAGTGTAGCAAAGACACACACACACACTAACCATTCTTGCACAATACGGTGGGCAGCAAAAGAAACAAGGACAAACTCAAAGGGAGGGCAAACTTGCCAATTCCTGCTCAAATCGACCTTTCCTACGAAAACTACGACTCTACCCCTCTCTATGCACCAGTTGAACCCCAACCGCCGGGGTAAATCCGTCACTTCCCTCCCGCGCCCACGGAGTCCTCCGTCCCCCTCCCAACAACGGCAACAACACCGTGACCCACCGCTCGGGCCCACCTGTCAACGTCGTCCTTCCCCCGTCCCCCACACCTGCCTACACCCACTACGCCACGTACTCTGCGGGCCCACCCACCATCCACGTCACCCCCTCCCTCCTCTTTATAAGACCTTGCGGGGCACCTCACTGTCCCCTCCTCCGTCGTCCTCGTCTCCGAAGTGAGGAACCGAGCACGGACCGCCGGAGATGGACGCCGGCGGGCGAGCCTCCTTTGGGCCACGAGTAAAGACACAGCGTAGACTGTAGCGGTTGTTTGGCTTTATACGTCATAGACAGAGCACGACGCACGCGCCATTGTTTCGGTTCGTTGCCACACACAAGTGTTGGAGGACGGTGGTTGTGGTTGGGTGGAGGGTGGTGCGGCGGCCGTCGATGACGTTTCTGTTCCCGGTGAAGAACCAGCGGGGGTACGATGGAGGGCAGGCCGTCTGCGCCAGCGAGGGTGTCGATGTTCCGGAGGCTGATGGTGCGTGTGACCCCGGCGGGCGGCTGGTCGCCGGCGGGGACGGCGGCAGCAAGGAGATCAGCAGGGGAGGAAGGACGAGAGGCCACCCGCCACCGCCGGCGGCATCGAGGCAGATGTCGGGTCGGTGGCGCTGGACAAGATGGTGCTCAGCTTCATGGAGGACTCGTCCGCGGCCGTGGAGCGGCCGCGCGTGGGCGCGATGCAGCAGCTGCTTTAACGGCAACCAGGACGGCAGCATCAGCGACGACGAGGACTTCGACTTCCTGCCCTCCAACTACGCCGCCGCCGCCGCGCCGGCCGCGGCCGGCGACGCCTTGGAGCTGCTCAAGGTACCCGTCTGCTTTTTTGTCGGATTCGATCGTGTTCGTTCGTTCTTGTCGTCGTCTCCGAAGGACTCAAATTGATTTCCCCTTCTCGCACGGGGGGCCTGGTGCAGTGCGCGAGCACGGCGGAGCGGAACCTCCTCGCCGACGCGTCACGGATCGCGGAGCGCTGCGGCAAGGGCTGCGGCGGCCGGAAGAAGGCGGACATCCGGCTCGCGGTGGCGGACGGGCTCCGTTTGCTCGGGTACGACGCGGCGGTGTGCACGTCGCGGTGGGACAAGACGGCGTCTCACCCGGCCGGCGAGCACGAGTACATCGACGTCGTGGTGGTGGTGGAGCCCGTGTCCGGCGCCGGCGCCGGCCGGGGCGACTTCTTCCGGCTCGTGGTGGAGGTGGACTTCCGGTCGGAGTTCGGTGGCGCGGCCCGCAAGGCGTACCGCGCGGCGCTGCTGGCGCTGCCGCCGCTGTTCGTGGGCACGCCGGGCGGCTGGGCCGGATCGTGGCCGTCGTGGCGGAGGCCGCGCGGCAGAGCCTCCGCAAGCGCGGGCTCCACTTCCCGCCGTGGCGCAAGCACGGTACATGCGCGCCAAGTGGCTGTCCCCGCACGCCCGCAGCGGGCGACGACGGCGACGAGGACAAGACGGCGGCGCCGGCGCTCGCGACGCCGATATCCGCGCCCACCTTCTCCGGCGAGTTCGAGCTGCGGTTCGACGCGGTAAAGGCGTCGGACAACGACGACGACATTCCCCGACGGCGGGGAAGAAGAAGAAGAAGACAAGAAGATGATCACGGTCGTCGTGTCGCCGTCGCCGACGCTGCCGGAGGAGGAGACCGGGGTGGCGGCTAGCAAGCTGAACAACAACCCGCCGCCGCAGGCCAACAAAAGGATGGTGGTGACTGGACTGGCGTCCCTGCTGCTCCTCGCCAGCTGATCAATCAACCCAAGAAGAGAAGAGAGCTCAACTCTCCAGGCATCGTCTCCGAACAAAATTTTCCCTTTTTCCCCCTGATCATCATCAGATTTTCCATCGCGTTCGTCGATCCGTCCGAGGGCCGGCTCCAGGTGTTTTAGCGGTTTTCCGGCTCTTGGAACAGTGAGAGAAAGAAACGCCACCTTTAAAAAAAGTTTTTTGTTCCCATTTTACGTCGGTTTTTGTTCCTGCGAAAAACAAGAAGTTTTTCAGTTGTTGTCCGGGGCCGGGGAACGGAAGGAATCCCGGGCAGTTTTTGGGTTTCCTTGTCCTCTGTTCTTGGGGAGGAACTGAACTGAACTGAACTGAAGTGAAGCGTCGCTGGTGTGTGATCTGATCGATGAGCTACTGTAGCTGCTTTGCAGTACTCCTCCTGTACTAGTGGATGTTGAAATCAGGTCATGTCAGTCTTGTGACTTGAATTGAAGAGCTAGTACAGTACTAGTGGTAAACGATTATTACTCTGCAACCACCGACTTGTTTGTTTCTTGCGCTTTTCATCCGGACATGTTTGGATGAGATTTCGAAATCTGGATTTTGTTAAAGTTTGTAAAAAGTAATCTAAAAGTCTGATTTATCCGTCGCATCGAATCTTTTGACGTATACGTAATACATTAAATGTAGTTAAACAAAATAAATTAATTGCACAACCAACAAAATAACTAATAAGCCACAATTTAGATGGAATTTCTGAGACCAATTTTTGAGGCTAGTTAATCCATGGTGGGACAATAAATACTAAATCTGAAATAAAAAAGTCTACGATTTATGTCATGAACAGAAATGGACCGCCCGAGAGGTGGCTAGATGGGCACGACACGGCCGCCGCCCGGGAGAGGGGCTAGAGGCGCCGCGCGCTAAGGGGGCCGGCGCCCTGCCGCCGCCTTCCCTCTCTAAAATGCGATTCGAGTTTGCTTCATATTCAAATTAGGATTATCTTGGGTAATTTTTTGGTGTGCGAGGGGATATCAAATCTATAAGGGAGACCCCTTATTAGGAAAAGAATAAGTTAGGATATCTTTTGTAAAGGTATTCCGATCATTATAAAGGAAACCTTATAGAGATTGCTTAGATTACAAGTCATTAGTCGGGCTATATAAGCAAGGGTATGTAATCTCTAGGGGATAAGCAAGCAAATAAAAAATATCTTGACTCTCCAACTCTCAGCGCCGCGCGCCTTTGTCCACTGCGCCCACGCGCGCGCCGACCGCCCGCCCGCCGCAGCGCGCGTGGGCGCGTCCATTTACCGGCCGCCGCCCTCTCCCTCCCGGCTCTCTCCCCTCCTTCCGTTGCTCGGCTCTTGCGTCGTCGCCCGGCCGGAAGCTGCACCCCGTCGCCATCTCGAAGCTGTCGTCGAGCAGACGAACACGTGTCAATTCCGGCCCAATCTAGCCGGTCGGCGGTGGTATCCGGAGACCGGGGCGATTCCCACCACCCATGGCTTCCCGAGATACAAGAGTTCAACGCAGCGAAGGAGCTCCTCGGCGTCGGCTGCGCCCGGATCGACAAAGCGCCCGGCGACATGGAGGACCGCCTCCGTCATTATGGAGCAAGCCTACACCGCCTCGAGGATCCCTGCGTCACGGCGACCACGGCGGAGGGCGGCCGGGAGGAACGGCCGCCCGAACCGCCGCGGGGCCGGCCCTGGCCGCCCCCCCCCGCGCCTCGGACCTCGGCGTCGGCTCCGACCCGCTATCCTCCGGCGGAGGAGGCGGATGGTTATGCGTGATGCCGGCCGTCATCGACGTCATCACGGGCGACACCGCGGCCGCCGGGCCGCCCTCTCCTCTCATCCGACTCCTGCAACCGCGCAGGACTCTCCGGCAGAGATGGCGTCACCCGCGGCGCCCCTGCCCCTATCCGGCGCCACCGCGGCGCCCTGCTCTAATCTATGCGCGCCACCGCGGCGCCCGGTACGGTGCGCCGCCGGCATTGCACCCTCCCGCTTCGTCACTCGCCTACAAGTCCGGAGTTCGACGGCACAAGAGCGACCCGACCTACGGATTCGCAAGCCGGAGCTCTTCTTCGAGCTCAGCTTGGACATCGACCCGGACTACTACGTGAGTTACGCTGCCTCCCACCTCACGGTCTTCTTTGCAGATGCGGTACATCGACCTGTCCAAGAAGAAGTCCCCGCTCGAGTGGGACGAGTTCACCAGGCGCCTACGACATCACTTCGGTCCGCCCCGACACCTCGACGCCATGGCGGCATACGCGCCGCCCTCCCAAGGGGGCAAGCTGGACGACTACATCGACGCCTTCGAGGTCTATGCATCGCGCATGGATTTTTTGAGGGCGGCGCCACAGCGTCGACCTCTTCGTCGAAGGCTTGCGCACCTCGCTGCGGACGGCACTTCAGTGGTTCGAGCCCCGTTCGATGGAGGAGGCCATCGACCTCGCCCCCCGATACAACGGCGGCGAGCGGACAGCGCGCCGACGGCGCCCGGCGGCTGACGGCGGCGCCGTAACGCCGGCCAAGGGGCACCGGCAACATCGGCGATGACATCATGGCGCGCCTGGTTGATCGCATACCAGGCCGGCAGCGTCTCGCTGTTGCTATGGGCGACATCGGCGGCTGGCGTCCGAATGACATGATCCGCGAGCTACACGGCCCACGGCGACCAACAAGGAGCTTGGGATCATCTCCAACGCCATAGAGCTGCGGGCTCTGGCGCCCAGTGGAGCCTCCACTATGGCATTGTGTGAGGTACTTCCACCGCTACTACATCCCGCCGCCTCGAGCTTCTCCCGGGACTTCATCATGGGGAGAACGTTCCGCCGCATGGCGTAACGGTGGGCTTCCACCTCCCCAATCGCCCCGGGGAGGATCGGCGTTCAGCGCCGTCCTCCACCTTCGGGCACGCCCCGACGGCGGATCGAGGGTGCCACCGTCCTCCTCTTCGACAACAAGCAACACCTTCTTCCACATTGGGAGCGTCACCGTCGGTGCGGCATGGGCCGCGAGGAGATCGGTGGGGCCGCCGTGTGAGCACGCCAGCGACCTCCTCTATGGTACGCCTCCTCGACTTCACCTCCCGCCGCCGCCCGTCGATCCGTCCCGTCTCTTGCGGCGACTCCATGCTAAGGTGGCGGTGCCGGCGACCTACACCTACGTCTCCTCCGCCCGCCCGCCCGGATGATCGAGTCGGGGACCCTCGGCGCCTCCGTCATGCGTCGTGCATGGGCGGAACGTCCCTTCGTGCAGCCCTCGCTGAGCTTCAAGTTCAGCATCTACGCCCGGCGACCTCCACCTCGACTTCGCCTTCGCCGACAAGGGCGCCCGATTAATGCGCAGCGGCGACAGCGACAAGTCGCGGTCCTCTCGTCTTCGCCGGGCTGGAGTGGTCACCTCTCCGTCGGGCTGCCCTTCGCCCCTACGTGGTGGGTTGGGCGGCACGTGGACGCGCCGCCTCGTCGAGCGGTGGGGAGATGTCATGAACCAGAAGTGGGCCGCCCAGAGTGGTGGCTAGATGGGCGACCGCGGCGGCCGCCCGGAGAGGGGGGCCGGCGTAGCGCACAAAGGGCCGGCGCCCCTTGCGCCGCCCGCCGATCCCTCTCCCGTACGATTCGAGTTTGCTTCATATTCAAGTTAGGATTATCTTAGGTAATTTTTGGTGTGCAAGGGGATATCTCATCTATAAGGGAGACCCTTATTAGGAAAGAATAAGTTAGGATATGCTTGTAAAAGGTATTCCGATCGTATAAAGGAAACCTTATAGAGATTGCTTAGATTACAAGTCCCACTAGTCGGGCTATATAAGCAAGAGGCATGTAATCTCTAGGGGATAAGCAAGCAAATAAAAAAAATCTTCAGCTCTCCAACTCTCCCGCCGCCGCGCCGCCGCCTGCCCTGCGCCGCGCGGCGCCGCCGCCACCGGCCGCGCCGGCGTGGCGCCCGTGGCGCGGTGCCGGCCGCCGCCCCCTCCCGGCGGCTCCTCCCCTCCTTCCGTTGCTCGAGCTGCTGCTCGTCGCCGCCGGCGAAGGCTGCGAGCCCCCGTATGCCATCTCGAAGCCGTCGAGCGGCGAACACGTGTCAATTCGGCACAATCTGGCCGGAATCGACATAGTAGCTGAACCTAATTTTTTTTTCTATTCTAAGATAAGATGTTTGGATGGGATTATGAGAATTTGGGATTTTCTTTTCTATTCGGATTTTTGAAATCCATATGGATCAAAGCGTTAGCTTACGATATATTTGGATGACGAGATTATAAAATCTTGATCCTTGATAAAAATAATCTCTGATGTCTTTTTTTTTATGGAAGGGATTTTGAGATTCTTCCTTCTCTAATCTTGCAGCGTTTGAAAGGGATTTTGAGATTCTATGATTTTTCTTTTATCCTAATTCCTAATATCTATGCAGCGGGCTTATTTCAAACTTATTCTGAGACGGCCAAACATTGCTGCAAGTCAGCAAGTCATCACACGTCCAGTTTCAAGTTTTTTACTACTGTGCTGATCGATCAAGCCCCACTGGCTTTATCGATTCGTAAACAACACTGAAACCAGCTGCGCAAGTCATCGCACGTCAGCTCTGTTGTGATACAGCTTTTGTGTTCACTGGGTCATCATTTACCGCTAGTTTCATTTACCGCTAGTTTGTACTACTGTGCTCGGCTGGGCTAAAGAAGCAGCAACGGACAGTACTGAGGTGAGCAATGGCCACTGGTCACTGGCCGGTGGGGCCCGGCGTCATTGACCGCAGTGCGCAGAGGATATTACTACTACTGTCACTGCTGCCAGTCGTCGTACCGTACGTGCAGGAGGTCTGCGCTGCGCTCGTGGCGTCTCGAGAGGCGCGTCCATGGCCGGCGACGGTGGGAGGAGCCCACGAGGCCGACGCGTGCGTGCGCGCGCAGGCCCATGGCGACGGCGTGGCTTCTCTCCTCCCACCACCACCACTTGCCGCGGTAAAAAGTAAAAATAGAAAAATGAAACCCAACGTCCCAACCTGTAACCCAAGGCAGTGCTGCCAGTGCTTTGCTTATCAAAAAAATCCGGTTTCTTTACTACGGTACACGGATAAAAATAAAAATCTAATTTTGTTGGACTACATGATTAGATCTCCGGTGAAAATAAACGGCGTTTTGGTATAAAGTTTTTGCTACGAAGGTTTTGTCTTTTTCGATTGAATCTTTGAAAAATAATAGTAAATCATAGAAAAATTTAAATAGAAAAATAAATTTGTTAGAAAAAACTAGATATAAAAGATCTTTTTCAACAAAATAATTATGAATACTATTATTTTATGTAATATAAATATTAATCCTATTTTAATATATAATTGCTGTGTAGACATGCACATGTGAGTCTAACAAAAACGTGATTTTTATTTTTTTTAGCCAAATAAATATAAAAAGGAAACGGAAACTTTGTACTAAAAGCATATCATATTATATATTATTCTCTACAAATGGGGGTATTTTAGATTTTTTTTGTGATTTTTAAAGATTCTGAATTTTATAAAAGGAAAAGTCTCACTGTAGCAACCCGCTGACACTGTAGTAAACCGCGATTCCGCCTTCCTCGAGGATAATTTGCATGAATCTCTTAACGTATTTTAGAAGCGTTAAATGTAGGTAAATGAAAAAAAACGTAATTACCCAAGGCAGGTTTGGCTTATCGAAAATTTGAACGGATGTGAGGCAAAAATCTTTTGGGTTTTTCAAGTTACAAGTTTGACTCGATTTGGTTGGATTTAAATCTCCAAATATTGATTACCAAATTACAAACTATTTTTAAAATAATGCTTCTGCAAGATGGCGGAAACCTAAAATATTTCACCAACTAAACACCCCAAAAAGTACAAAGCACTTTTTGTCTTGGAACGAAATGATTTGGATATATAACACCGGTTCAAGTTCAACAAAGGGCGACATACGAGTACACTACACTGGGACTCTGTTGCGTTGGCGGTCTGCGACATAACACGACTTTTGTGGGTTCGTGTGAACGGATGAAGGAAAACAAATCTTAGTAGTAGGAAGTTTGAATGATTCATGAAATTGTAAATAGCCCAAGAGGATTTTTAAAAAGAGACTAAACATGAGGCTTAAGCTCATTGTATTTGCTTTGGAACTTTTTTTCCTATGTTATTAGTATTATAGTTTTCAAAGTTTTTTTTTATAAACTTTTTGTTAGTTATAAAATACTTAAGGGTTTTAAATTGTTAGTAGTACTCCTATGTGGCATTCGGATCCTGTACTCTATTCTTGTATAGTAGAGGTTCTAGTGTTTTTAAGGTCATCGTGTGTAAGTTTAGTGTGCCCTTGCCGTGCATTTTACTGCTAGTAATTTCCACCCAGTAAAAGTGTCCAAACGAGCCAGCACTGGAGAAGCATCGGGAGGAACAGAACAGGGCAGGTAAAGGTACGGTTACCGTGCAGTGCGCACGACTGTAGTGGTGGTGGTATACATCCATTTTGACCGGGGAAAACAAGCGATACGATACGGTTACCGTGCCGTCAGCCGTGTGGGGCCAGCGCCATTGACCGAGTGGCAGCCCAGCCCAACCCAACGCTGCGCCACTGCCACGACGGGCCAGGTGGTACGGTGTGAAAGGCCTGACCTGAACCTCACCGCGTGAGCGGCGTCGTGTGCCGTGTGCGTGCGTGCGTGCTGCCGCTCGTGGTGTCTCGACGGCCGAGACGCACGCACGCGTGCGTCGCCGCGCGCGAATGCCCACGGCCACGGCCACGGCGTGGGTGTTGTAGCGCACGCCGCGGTCGTGCTCAACCTTACTCGCCCCCCCCACCTCGGGCCTTTGGCAACCACCAGCCAGCATTTCATCGATCGCCCAACAGAAAATGAACCAGCCAACCGATCGAACGCCTTGGCCGGCTGGAGCGCAGACACGGAGGACGTACTCAGTGCTCGTCAGCTTCGGCTTCCCTGCCACAGGATCTTACACGCCCGTAGTAGTACTCGCAGAAAGACAAGCCGTTTATAGGTTCGAGCAGACAGCTGCAGAATCCAAGGGTGAATAAAAATCCCTCCTAGTAACACTCGAGGAGGAACGGTAACAATTCCCATGACCCATCCAGTTTGCTCCTGCTCCCACGCACCGCACACGCACGTAACGTAGCCGCCTCCTTGGCCGCCGTGGACGACGCATCGTGCTTTGGGGAAGCCTCCTCGGAGGAGGAGGCGGGGACGACGACGACCACGCCTTTGCATCTGCGGCCGAGCCGAGCACGCTGGTCGCTGCTGGCCTCAGTCCCAGTTTGGTTGGGGACGGTGAGGCATAGGCGGTGGGGAGTGCGCCGGAGACACACGACGACGCTGGGTCGGTCACTTCACTTGCCTTGGGCCCGGCAAGTCCAGCACCAATATCGCCAGGACCAAAGACTAAAGGTTATTCGGTCGGTGAACGCCCGCCTCTGCAATACTGGGAGGGAGCAGAGGAAAAAGCTCCTGGATCAGGATGCCGCCCCAATAGATTGTGCTGCTGCAGAATTAGGAAATCCTTGGTTAGAATAATTAGTAGTACCTGGGAAGCCTTGTGCCTTGCCCTGCTTTTCCTGGAAAGAATACACGTGCTTCAGAATGATGGAGTATTCTGGGAGAACAAGAACACACATTTCAGAATCTCAGGATAGATAGAACAAATGACCTTGAGTGCCGTGGAAACGCTGACCACAGACAGCATCACACAAGTTCATTACCAGTGCCAACCAATCCCAGGGAGACTGTGATTCATGGGTACTCAACTCAACCACTCGCTCAATGGTTCACTGCCACTGGACAAGCCAAAGAGAAAAAGGGAAACTATAAAAGTTAGCTTACAGTCAACAAATGAAACAAACTGCATATCTGTAAGGGAAAAGGTACAGTAGATGAATGAGTGGAAAGCTTAATAAACATGCTGTTTTTCGCGAAAATCATGAATCCGTCAAGCTCCAGATCAATAGTACAAGAAATAAAATAATGCAGACACCCACAGGGGCAGAGCCTCATGGAGGCCATACTGTACAATACATTAGCTAGCCAACACCTATGCAATACATACAACAAGCTTAAGTTTAATAACTTATCTTTCATTAAACCCTGCTATTCCATGTTTCAAATCACAGTGTTGGCATTTCATCTATGTATTGTCCCCTTCTCAATGTTGTCATTACGACTTAAATTCACAAACCCAAAAAAAAAATAGCACTTTTACTGCTCCTGCAGATAAAAGGAAGTAACGTAACACGGAATTTTCATCTATATGAAATCTCAGGGTATTGATCCTGTACCAATCGGGATTCCAGTAATTAGAAAACCCACACATTTATCGTAAAGCTAATAATGAAAAGTTTCCTTCCATGTCTTTGGAAAATCAAGGGAAAATCTATCTCTAGTTTACGATATTTACCAATTCTGTTTCCACTAACACAGGATCCCATCACAATCTTAAAAGTGATTTCACAATCTTTTCTGATATTGCTAACTCAGAGAATCCAATAAGAGCGCACAAGAACAGGCTGGTTATGCCAAAAATTCAGATGAAACCGCAAGTGGATTAGCTACTCCAGAACAGAAAGATCACATCAAACTATTATGTTCCGTCAAGCTACCACTTTTTTTTAACATATAAAGAAAGTAGACTCTGGAACTATCCTTCCGCACCTCAATTGAAGTGGTCATATTCTGAAGAACCCTGTATGACCATAAGCAAGTTGGATCAAACTTCAAGACAACACAAAATGATATAGAATTTGGGGCGGATTTGTTTTCATACTATATGCTTAAGAAAGAAAAATCCTGAATCCATCCAAGCTCAAGATCAGTAGTGCTAGAATAGGGACAGCGCCTCATGGAGGCCATACTATACATACAATACATTAGTTAGCCAATACCTAAGCAATACAATAAGCTTAAGTCTAATAATTTGGTTTTGGTTAAACCGTAGTATTCAATGTTTAAAATCACAGTGTTGGCACCCATCTATATATTGTCCTTCTCAATGCTGCTACTATGATTTTAATTCACAAATAGGGACACAAAAACCATCAGTTTTACAGAATACAGATCCCACATATAATAAAAAGTAATATAACACAAAATTTTCATCTATATGAAGGATCAAGGTCTTGACATCAAGGTCTTGATCCTGTCCAAATGGGATTACTGTAATTAGAAAACCCAAACAGTTATCATAGTTCTGATAATGGAATGTACCAATACAACCCTGTCTTTGGAAAACCAATAGAAAATCTATCTCTACAGTTTACAATATTTACCAATTCTATTTCCACTGACTCACAGGATCCCATCATAAACTTAACAGCAATTTCGAATCTCTTCTGATACTGCTAACTCAGAGATTCCAATAAGAGTGCACAATAATGGGCTTGTTATGCCAAAAAATTCAGATTAAACCTCAAGTGCATTAGCTACTCCAGAGCCATCAAACTGTTATGTTCCTCAAGCGACCTCATTTTTCTTATAAAGTAGACAATGGAACTACACTTCGGCACCTCAATTGAAGTGGTCATATTCTGAAGAACACTATGACTACAAGCAAGTTGGGTCATACCTCAAGACAACACACAATGAAATAGTCTTGGGGTGCACTTGTTTCATACTATATGCTGCCTTTTCAAATAGAAAAAAAAAAAAAAGATTATGTAAGCAAGTACTGTATGTCCAGTTAACAAATTTTTCTTGCCTCCTAGGATTTCTGTACCTTAGGATGCTTCAATACTGCAGGTAAGATGTGCAGCTCGAATAGTAGAAGGGTCCATTATATATCGCTCACAGCATGACCACTGTGCTACCAGAGATCTTCTCTTCCCGTTCAAGCATTTTCAGCCAAGACTCTGGTTGAATTCTGTCAATGGGTATTTTCTTTGGTGCTTAATCAGTCATCTAAGAGAAAAAGGGCTCCAGCAGTCCTGCAAAGTTCAGCATTATATGCCATCAAGCTACATTTTATACAATTAACCAATCTACCAACGATATTACATCACTGCTAAAATGGAGAGCTGTCCTTGTTTCAGTTTATACAATTAACCAATCTACCAACGATACTACAGTTTATACAATTAACCAATCCATTGTTTCAGCTGGTAGCTGTCCTTGTTTGCCATAATGACAACCAACAGGTATGCACATACAGTTTGTGAATGCATATAATAGGTTCTCTAAATTCTAGAGTTCACAGAACATGGTTGGGTCAAGATTTTCAAAGGAATAAAATATTCTACTACTAACAGAAAGCATGCTTATGCTACATACATCAGTGATTTTTCAACAAGCACATTTCATAAGAAGTTGTTCGCTCTGTACAGGAAGATATTAAATAGTATTACTTGGTCAATAGATGTAACTTTGATGGTACAAGTTGTAACAGAGAAGAAAAAAATGTACCAGATCAACATGCACGACAGTCACTATGCTGGAAGTTAAGATGCGCCCATATTGATCTAAAAGCATATCGAGCTGCAGAGTCCCAAAACCGTTATGACATACAGCATATACAATAAATCCTTCTAGTAACCCTCAAGATGGACTGGCTGTCTGACAAAATTTTGTACCATCATTCCCCATGTTCGCTCATTAGGAACTATTCCCCCATTTATTGCTTTGTCTAGAAGCATAGCCGCATCATCAAGCAATCTGACTTTGCAGTGCCAACTAATGAGAATGTTGTATGTGATAATGTCAGGATGCACATTTTCGTTGGGTAGCTTCTCTAGGAGATTTAAAGCAGCATGTGTCCATCCCACTTTGCATAATCCATTTATGAGCGTATTGTAAGTCACAATGTCAGGTGTCAGTCCTTGATTCAGCATCTCCTTTGAGAGCTCCAGTGCATCACGTACCTTTCCTGCCTTGCAGAGTTCATTGATGAGCATGTTATACGAGAAATTATTTGGCTTAATTCCCTTTGTCATCATTTCCTCAAGCAACGCCATACTCCGATCAACATTCCCCTCTTTGCAGAGGGCTTTAATCAGGCCATTGTAGCTAACAACATCTAGCTGGCAACCATGAAGCACCATTTCATTTGCAAGCCTTAGGCCCTCCTGCCACCTTCCCTTGCGCAGAAGTGCATGAATGAGAGTGTTATAGGTTATTCCATTAGCGACAACACCCTCTTCAAGTAAGTTCCCAAAAGATATGTTCTGCCTCATCCATCTGGCCATTGTTGCACAGATGATAAATTATTGTATTGTACGTGCAAATATCAGGCTTGCACCCCGACTCTTCATCTCTTGGACAAGCCTCATCGCTTCATCAAGCTTGCCATCTTTGCCTAAGGCATATCACGATACCGTTGTATCCTTGGGAGTTCATACTAAATCCCTTGGCTGACATCTGATCCAACAATGCTCTTGTGTCATCCCACATGCCATTCCTGCAAAATGAATGCAGCAAGGTAGAGTAGTTCACGATGTTTGGCGCACAACCCTTCTCCTCCATCTCATCAAGCATCCGGATTGCTGAACCAAACCTCCCAAGCTTGCAAAGGCCATGCATCAATATACTGTATGTGTGCACATCCGGCGGGCATCCTTTCGAACCCATCATCTCGTACAACTCTGTCGCCCTGGCCAGCTTCCCCTCCGCCAGACATCCACGGATCACCGTGTTAAGCATCACCACATTCACCTGCGGCACCTTCCTCAGCAACGCCCAAGCCTCGTCCACCTGCCTCATTCGGCACAGCCCCTGCAGGAGGAACCCATACGTCACCACACTCGGCGTGCATCCCTGCACCATCATCCTGTCCACGAGCCTGGCCGCCTCTCGCACGCGCCCGAGCCGGCACAGCCCGATCACCACGTCGTTGAAGGTGTTGACGTCCGCCGCGCACCCCATGAGCAACATCTCGTCGAGGAGCGTGGCGGCGTCGGCGACCCCGCCCTGCGCGACCAGGGCGTGGATGACGGTCTGGTAGAGCACGGCGTCGGGCACGCACCCGTGGCGCGCCATCCCGCGGAGCACCGCGAGAGCGTCGCCGGCGCGGCCGAGGCGGCAGAGCGCGCGCGCCGCGACGCCGAAGGTGAAGGTGGTGGGCGGGACGCGGTCCCTGAGCATCCGGCGGTACAGGAGCAGCGCGTCGGCGTGGCAGTCGGCGCGCGCGCGAGCGTGGCGAGCACCGCGTTGTAGGAGCGGAAGGACGGGGTGACGGCGAAGCGGCGGGGCATCTGGTCGAGCAGGTGGAGCGCGCGGCCGGGGGCAAGGAGCGGAGGAGCGGGAGCAGGAGCGACTCGCGGAGCGGTGGGAGGCGGGTGGGCGGGAGCGAGTCGAGCAGCGCGAGCGCGCGGTCAGGGTCGGCGGCCAGGATGGGGCGGAGCGGGAGCGAGGTGAGCGCCGGGTGCGACGACGCGTACCAGTCGAGGAGGAGCAGGGATGTGGCTGGGGAGAGCGGCAGCGCGAGGAGGCGGGCGAGGCGGCGTGGGGTGAGTGGGTGGGAGGAGAGCGTTGCGCGGAGGCGGGATAGGTCGAATGGCGCCAGTAGCTCCGGCCATGACGTCGCGGCGGCGGAGTTGAGCGCGGGTCGCGGGTGTGGAGGCGAGGGCGGGGGCGGACATGGCGGTTCGTCCATGTCAGCGTGTGGTGTGCGGAGAGTATCGTGCCACCGGCCGGCGGCGGCGGCGCTAAAGGTTGCCGGTGTAGTCGTAGCCGTGGCGCTTCAGGCCGCCGGGGGCGCCGTCCCGGAGGCAACATTTGCGGAGCACGGGAGCACCATCGGGGTCTCGGGAGTAGCAGAGCAGCCACCGGTTCGGGCGAGTGGATGCACAGCACAGTACCAGACTAACGGCGGCTTGGGCTCCTTTTGGTATGGGCCGGCATATGCGCTCTTGTTCTCCACTTGAAAAAGTATGGGCCGAAATTCTTATTTTTTGGGCTGAATTGAACTGGGGCAAACCCTCATCGGCACATCGTTCTCGGGAAGTAATCTAATCCAACGGCTGGGACTAGACCCCAGCTCCTTTATAAACAGACCACCTCCGCCGTCGATCGTCCATTACATATGGCTACCTAGGGTTTCCGCTCTCCGCTGTACCAGACGCCGCCGCCGCCGGTGAACCTGCTGTTGGTGCTTTTGGTCTCTCTAGGTAGATGGTAGTTTGTCATGAAGCATTTGTGGTCTGTTGATTTTTCTCTGTTCCGATTGTTTTTTTTTGTCGTCCCTTTGTGAGAGGTTTTTTCTTCTATTATTTCTTCCGATTGCGAGTTTGGTTGGGTGGACTGTGATGAAAAACGCAATGAAAACACACCATCTTTCGGGGCTGATTGGTTCGTTACGGCGAGCCATGCTGCCAACTCTGCAATTCTGATGTCCCCAACGCTATCCCTCGGATCTTTCGCTCGTCTTTTCTTGGTTTTGTGCATCTCCATGCTTTTATTTATTCCATTTATTTTATTATTTTTGCCTTGAGATTATTATACTTTACATTTGTATTCTTAAATCGTAGAGGTGGATCTGAATGTTTCATGATGGCCGGTGATGAAACTCTGCAATAAAATACACCATCTTTCGGGGCTGATTGGCTTTTGCCATGCTGTTAACACTGCAATTGATTCTGAGGCCAAAACAGAGTAACCATTTTTTGAGTCTGGTAGACATTTGTGATGATTTTTGGCATTAAAACTAGTATTAAAATTTTGAGTGACAATCTGACATCAAGAAGATCACACTAGGAAGTGGAGCAGCTGCTGAACAAATTCAGTGTGTTTGGGGAGAACTTGAACTAATTCTGGATAGTCAAGCGTATATGAACGAATGCATAGATTCTTGTGGTTCAGTCCACCGAGCTCAAGCTCTGCTGAGGATCCACCAATCTAAAGGTTAATGAATGATGAATTCACCAATCTGTAGGTGAACTAAAACTGTCTAAATTTAACTCTAATTTCTTTCTACATTTAGATGACTTGTAAAAATCGTCTGAACTAACAGCTTTGTAAATTTAACTGTAATTTCACTCTACATCAAGATGTAAATTTAACTGTAACTGTATGCTCTCTCCATTCCAACTAATACCTTACTCGGCTTTGTCATAATTTTGCGCTTATTTGTATTGGAATATTTGCTTCTGTTAATTGGACTGAAGATTAGGCCCAAAGCTTAGGCCCAAATTCTCAGTTGTTGACAAGTGATGGCATGCCCATAGCCCACGACTACCCGGCGCACAATCCAGATACTGTCAAAAGCGGCCACGGCTACTCGTTGCGTCCGATACGTGGACGAATTATTTGGATTTTGATTTTAATTAAAAATTTTTAAACCGCGGCTAATCACGAATTTGAACCGGATGTGTATAATTAACAAAGAATCCGGTTTGCCCTCTCGTCGCGTCTTCCGCTTCCTCGCTCGCCGACCACCCCGGCCTCGCCTCGCCTCGACGTCTCCTTCCTCGCTCTCGCCAAGCAAAGCCCATCGCCGCCCCGCCGGGGCCCTTTATCACGCCCCCGCTGCTGGTGCGGACCGCTTCCCTGTCCCCTTGCCTCCTCCCCGATCACAGGAGAACCCGTTGCCGTTGCAGCCAGCTGAAAGGGGGCGATCGCGCATGGTGTTTGGCGCTCGGCGGCGAGCCTGTGACCAGAGGGCGGCTGTGGCGTCGCAGAGATTATGGGGTGTGCCCCGGCGGTGTGGGCCGCGGTGTGGATGCTTGCTGCCGCGGTGGCGGCACTGGCAGGTCTTGCCGATCCCGGCGGCCTCGACCGCGCGTAAGTGCAGAAATGTTTGTTTGGGCGATTCTACCCGCTGCTTCTGCGTCAGATCTTTTGTGCTTTCAATTGTTCAGTGCTAGTCATTCATGTGTCTGGTCTCGTGTGCGTTCAATTGTTCATTGCAGCGATCCATGTTGCAGGCGTGTAGACTCAGATTTGAAATAGTATTGTCATCTCATCTCATTTATATAAGTGATGCCTCCAATATGAGCATGCCATAATTTCAATGCTGGACCAGCCATTTCACCCAAGCATATTCTTCTGTAAATATCATTTTGTTATTGCAATCTGCGGCAAGCCAGCAAAGCTCTTGCTGTCATTTTGAAAAAAAAAAAAAAATGCTGTCATTTTGAAAAAAAAAGTTGGTGTGATGTTTATTTTTGTGTTCAAAATGCGTGATTGTTATCAAGCATCTGAGGCTTGGTCATGAATTTGGTTTGTCATCTAAGAATGTTGTTATGGGTGAAACCAGAGGCCGTAAGGGAGTAGGTTGTGTTTGTGACGCATGGGGCTGAAACCATGTGGGTATAGTTATGTATGTGAAACGTGGATTAGGTACTAGCAATTTGAGGGAATCTGTATGTTCTTTGTACCGTGAATGGATGTCAATCTTATCCGCATACTAATCAAATGGGGATTCTGCTGTTTGTATGGATGAAACCATCTTCAGAGTTCTCTATTACCTGAGCGAATGGGAATGAAACATATCTGCAATAGTCTTATTCTGTTTATTTCTACTTTAAATCATATGACAAAAGATAATCTGAGATGGAAAGCATAGGTCATTTCAACAATAGTCTAGAAGAAGTTCATTTTAGTTGTCAGACTTTTTGATCAGAGAGAACTATGCAGGTTTCCAATAGTGGAGCCTGACCACGGGCATACGAAACTCCGTCTGGCAAAAAGAAGGTTTGCAGGCAATTCAAAGGATCAGTACTCCAATAGCTGCTGTCTCTGTATGTTCGAAACTCTATTAGTCCATTGGCTTTGGCTTGAATGAATACGGGGTAGTTAGTTTCATAAAACAAACTAAAACCTGCTGGCTTTAACATACCAAGCTCTATCTCTTTTTGTTGTAAAATCAGGTTATTGGTCCCTATCGGTCTGGCAAATCTTTTCTCCTCAACCAACTTCTCTCGCTGTCATGTGATAAAGGTACGTTGAGCTTATGTTACAAAAATCATTCTTCAAGAAAAATCAAACACATGATTATTGAACTGTAGGGATGATATAAATAAATAAATTTTCTGCACAGGTTTTGGAGTTGGACACATGCGGGATACAAAAACAAAAAGGTAAGGTGGACTGGCAATTATACCAATGTAGTACACTCTTGTAATATCCTTATTGAAGGATATCGACAAACCAATTTACACTACACAGGTATATGGGTATGGGGTTCCCCTGTTGAGGTGGATATTGGTGGCTCCAAAGTGTCTGTCCTATACCTGGACACTGAAGGATTTGAGAGTGTTGGAAAATCAAATGTATATGATGATAGGTTTGTTTCCCACATCTAAGACGTACATCATTCTGAATTATAGTCTTTTGGTTTGGATGTGGCTACAAACATGTTGGACTTTCTGCTTGTGACAGGATATTTGCTCTGGCAACTGTTTTAAGTTCTGTTCTGATCTACAATCTTCCTGAAACAGTGAGTTCCTTTCCTATGATGCCTCAGGGCTTCACCACCACTCATTCATTTCATAGGAGTTAAATTTACTTACTTTTGATGACAGATTCGTGAAGCCGATATCACTAGGCTTTCATTTGCTGTCGAAATTGCTGAAGAATTCTATGGAAGGTTTGCTTCCTGCTATTTCTGGTTCAAACTTCTCATTTTACCAAGTGTGTCGTATTCTAACATATTTCCATTTCCCCTCTGATTTGTGGTAAATTAGAGTCAAGGTAAAAAACTTCATTAACCTACGTCTCAGAGTTATGACATGGAGAAGTATATGAACATCATGTTGTGTGGCTCTGCAGGGGCAAGATGTTGCTTTTGAGCCAGCAAAGCTTCTGTGGTTGATCCAGAGGGATTTCCTCCGTAAGTTGCTTCCTGTAATGCATATGGACATTTTTGTTTGGATCATACAGTATTATTTTGTCTCGGGTGGAATGCAGAGAATTTGATAACCAGTCACAATCTTTTTTCATTATGAGGCATGTTTCCTTGATCTCCAAGTATCGAAAATATTGAATCTGCTAAAAGAACTGTAGGGTTATGCTTACCTTAACAGCTTTTTTAAGAAATAGTGCTGATTCTTCAAATAATCAGCTTTGTAGCAGCAGCAGTAGTATACACCCGTGCCATAATTATAAAACTTCCTCTGATGTCAGTAACTTCCATGATACAGAAGGAAAATCTGTTCAGCAGATGGTTGATGAAGCTCTCCAACGGGTACCTAACAACAATGGTTAGTTCAAGTATGCAAGATATCTGACAAACTATTTTTTAGTGTGTTGTTCAGTTTTTCTATGGAAGCATTTTCTTTGCACTTTGCAGAACTGGATATATTTTTATCAGCAATTGAATTCATCTTACCCCTTTTTTATGTTTCTGCAGGAGACAAAAATATTGATGAGGTAATGTTCTTTCAGTCCATCTATTATAACTTGAAGATATGATATGCAATTCTGGTTGAAGAAAATAATGTTAGTGTCATATCAGCTCAACCAAATCAGAGACTCTTTGGCGGTTATGGGAGATAACAGTACAGCTTTTAGCTTACCACAGGTGTGACATCTTCGATTTTTCAAGCTCTGCAATGACATTAGAAGCATTATGCCACTCAGTTAGTCTTAGCAAAAAATTGGAAAACAGTTTTTTTTTTTTTTTTTTGGGATGAAACACATGCTTGTCTTTTGATCTTTCATCAAGATAAATATATGAGAACTATAAATACATTTCTCCAATGTGAACTCAGTTACTGATTATATATACTATATGGTTTCCTTTTGCATCATCAGTAGGTGAGATTGAACTTATTCTTTTCCAGCCTCATCTGCAAAGGACAAAGCTATGTGATATGGAGGACCATGAACTTGATCCGTTGTATCTTAAGAAGAGGGATCAATTGAAAGAAGTTGTTGCATCCATGATAAAGCCGAAAATTGTGCAGGGTAGAACTCTGAATGGAACAGAGTTTGTGTCCTTTCTAGGGCAGGTAATTACTTATTGGAGAGTTCATTACTGGCACTCAGTATTTTGATATAAGCACTCAGTATTTTGATATACTCCCTCCGGGCTGGTATTAGAAGTCATTGTCTCCAAAACACAACTTTGACCTCTTGTTATTATAAAAATATTTATAGAAATGTGACATATGTATACTTTTATCGAAATATTTTTTTAAGACAAATCTACTCATATAATTTCCACATTTACAAACCCAACAACTTTAAAAGTTATTGATGATTTATATTCCCAATGTTTGACCAAAACCTTGTCCAAAACGACTTCTAATACCAGCCGGAGGGAGTATGATTGCAAAAGTATTATCTAAAATTATCTCTCTTGTTTAGATACTTGAGGCTTTGAATAAAGGTGAAATTCCATCAACCGGATCGCTTGTTGAAATTTTCAATAAGGCCATTCTTGAACGTTGCTTGAAGGTGTACAATGAAAGAATGGGCAGAGCAGGCCTACCAGTGTCAGTAGATAAACTTCAGCATTTCCATGACCTGGCAAACGACGAAGCCAGAAGGCTTTTCGACAAGCAGCATTTCGGTAAACAGCATGCTGCTCAATCCATCTTCAAGCTTGAAGAAGAGATTAAAAAGGTTTTACACACATTTTTTAATTATTTTTATTCAGTCCGTAATAAAATCTTACCTTTTGCATTTGTTTGGTTGCAAAGGTTTGCATTGCTTGCTTCAGAGTTCAAAATTTTATGTTTATTTTTTCAGAGCCGATTAAGTATGGAAGTGTAGTGTTTCGTGTGTACCACTACATTTTTGTTTTATTTTCTTGGCTTTCAGGGAAAGAACTGTTTTTTATTTTAGTATTGTGTGTCTTGTAGCCTACTTTGTATTATGGATGATAATATCTATACAGCATACCTAACCAGGTATTTGTTTTAGGTCTACAGAAACTTCGGTCAAGCTAATGAGTATCAGTCATCAAAGCTGTGCGAAGCACGGTTCTCAGAGTGTGAAGATAAGATGGAACACCTTCAAGTCTTGAAGCTTCCATCCATGGCAAAATTTGACGCCGGATTCCTTCTCTGCAATCAAAGTTTTGAAATGGATTGCGTGGGGCCAGCCAAGGAAAGCTATCAACGCCGAATGTCAAAGGTTTCTCTCGTTTCACTGACGAGTTCAGATAACTATAGCATCAACAAAGTATAAAATGACCTTTACTGAACCTAGTTTTATCATCTATGCATGCTTCCAGATGCTGGCAAGGTCCCGTGCTCTTTTCATCAAGGAGTACAACAACAAACTCTTCAACTGGCTGGTCATATTCTCCCTGGTCATGGTTGTCATTGGGCGCTTCTTGATCAAGTTCTTCCTGCTTGAAGCTGCTGCGTGGGTGATGTTTGCCTTCCTAGAGACATATACGAGGTTGTTCTGGTCATCAGAGTCCCTGTACTACAACCCCGTCTGGCATATGATCGTCTCTTCTTGGGAAACCATCGTCTACAGCCCTGTTCTTGATCTTGACAGGTCAGGGGGTTCTTTCCTCTCTTCAACTCTACATTGGCCATGGCATCTCTACTACCTGTTATGCTGTGATATCACTCTTATATGCTGCTGATCTACTTGCACAGATGGGCATTCCCAATTGGTGCTGTGCTGTTTTTTTCTGGCATTTTATTGGCGTTGTCTTGGTGGAAGGAGAGGAATTGCCCGGTCACTCCTACCTCTGTATAACGGGTCTTACAGAAGCTCCAGTCGTACAAGAACAGACTGATCCCTCAAATTAGATGCACAAACACACCATTAGTATTCACACAAGTGTACATAACCCATGATTGTTTATAAACTTCTATTATAAATATAAATATGAAACCCAAATAGAGTGATTATCTATGCCTAAAGGCTTGCCATGCTCATTTCCAACAACCACATTCTTCAATTATGTGTCAAAAACTCAGATTGGAGGAATCATAATTGTATATAAAATACAAAAAAAAAAATAACTTTCTTTTTATTCTTCACCATTCAAACAATTCAGTTGAAGTCATATCATATAACCTGTGGCTCCCAACGAGAAATACATCAAATAATATTTAGTCGATTCTCTCTCCTCAGTATCTCATGGCTCAAAACATCAGGTGTCACAACAAACCACTTGTTGAGGATATTATTGTAACAACATCAGTAAAAGGATGTTAAAGACCAGGGCTGTTCCACTTCCATATCAACAACCAGAGCAATAAGTTGACATACATATAAGTTCTTGAGAGATGGATTCATCATCTGTGTTGTTCCCTGGATACAGACACCTAGAGAAACCACCATCCATTCAACTCTGCTGCCTCTTCCGAGCAATCTCCCGTGCTCTTTCACGCAGTTCTTCTGGTGGTGGAGGGCGTGGGCCTTCAGGCGGATAAACCACATAAGGACGCTGCAAAGGGGCACACAGGTAGTTTAATCTTGATGTAAATCTATATAATCTAGGCCTATATCAACACATACATGTTATGAATTTAATCTTTTGCAAGTTTGATCCAGGGGATCAATCAAAACAAACAGGCAATGAATTCATCTTTTGCAAGTTTGTGGTCCAGTGGATCAAATCAGTTCTCAAAAATGTTCATTGAGCATAAAGAAACATCTGAGCAAATGTTAACAAACCATACCACAACCATGTTACTTTGCAGTAGAGCAGACTGCCATACACATGGTAGGTCAATATGAATGTGCATTAGAGTCCAAACAAGAATATCTATAAGAATACAGATAAAATTTTCACTGCGAGGAAGAAAAGCGCCCAATCTAAGGACAAGGATACAAGCAGGTGTTTGGCACCTTAGTGACACAACCATGACTCTGTTTCTTCTAATAGGAGTATTTGTGGAGTCAAGCATTCAGCTGCATTTCCTAATGCAAATGATACACACTTAGAAAACTCAAGATTTCTAATAGAAAAAAAAAAAGAGCAAAGGATAATAAGATTGTTGCATCTAATCTAAATCCAACTGAATTTGCTCAAATAAACTAGCACCATCCAAATCCAAACCAGCCAAAACAGGTACCACTGAACCACAGATCCCTAATCGGGTCTTAAGCCCTAATCCATCACTGGAAGAACATCTACACAAGCAGCAGCTAAAATTCGCCTGAAAGGGAGCGAGAGGGAGAGGGGAATTGGGAGTATATAGAAGGAACGCACGAGGCCCATGAGCTTCTTGAGGGTCTTGGAGTCGGTGGCGACGAGGTAGGTGAGCGCGACGGGCACGGAGACGTAGACGCCGAACTTGGCGATCTCCAGGATCCCCTTGGACATGCCCAGAGACGACATGGTAGTAGTCCGCCGGCGGTGGCAAGGAGACCACAGCACCACTTCCTTCCTTACTTCCTCCGCTTGACTCCCTCCTCACCACGCCGCCGCCGTCGGTTCCCCGCCTCCCTGTCCTCCCTTTCCTTGGTGGCTTGGAGGCGGCGACGCGGAGCACGGGCCGTGCGGTCGTGACGGCGAGGAGGAAGGGGAGCGGGAGAGCGGCGGGACTGGGGAGGAGGAAGAGGAAGGGGCGCTGGCGGAGAGCAGCGGAGGTCGTCCTGGCGGTGGTGGAGATGAGAGGGGAAGGAGCAGAGCAGTGCGTTTGCGGGGAGAATAAACCTTTTATACCATTAATTCCCTAAAAAAACATTTACCATTATAACGGATGGCGATTTTTCTTTCTTAGCACATCAAGGTTTGCGTATTATTTCGTACTATAAGATAAAAAAATAGTAAAAATTACAACAACAAATCACGAATAACACATTTAGAAATTGTGTTATATAGCTGTTCATGTCATTCTTACTAAAAAAAAAAAAAAAAAAAAAGAGATCATAGATTATTCTTGCTAATCATGCTACCTAGCAATCACCGGCCATAAGGCAAGTTGTCTTGTGCTACACTTGGCGCTTCCCCTAGATCCTATAGCATTGCCTCAAAGATGTGAGTTGTTGAGCTCATCAGCGAAGATGATGTCGTTGATGTTCTTAGTTGTTGTAGAAGACCTCGTTCGTCCATCGGTTAATCACATTCGCTTCATCATCAACACCTCTCATCGCTTAAAAATTGGGACATGTGAGAGCTCCTATGCGGCGATCCTCCTGATGCGACTCAACAATATTGGTTGTGCCTCCACGGTCGGTTGAGGCAAAAACGACGATTGTGCCTTACATAGGGATCTTATCGGTGAATCGCTTTAGCCTCTTGGCGGTGGAGTCGGCTGATGTGGAGGGGTGGCCACATCTGCGCTGGGGGTTGTCACTACGCATTTGGCAACCCGAGACATGACAAAAAAACACGATACAGCGAAATTGTCGCTTTTCTTTGGCCGGCGTGGCACACTAACATGTCACACCTCCGTGGATCCGAGTCGGCTGAGACCGTGTGTGAGACGATCACTCTACCCGATGTATTTATATTCCCTCCACACCCACTCACCTCTCATGTCCCTTTCTTTTCTCTGCTCCACATGACCCAGGTCTTGCTTGCTCGCCGCCGCCATCACCCACAATGCCACCCCCTCCTGCAACGTCGTCTCATAGGACCACCATTGCGATGGAGCAAAGGTATGTGTCTACATCCAACCCTTTTTCCGTGGGCTATATTGCAATGTGATCTTGATGAGGGCTAGGGTTAGGGTTTTCAATTTGATTTGGGTTTACTCCCTCTTTGCTTTGTAGGCAGTTGGTTTAGTAGTTGGTTAAATCTCTAATTGTATATGGAATGGTAGTACAAGTTTTTGATTTATGAAACGTCTCATGTATTACAGTTTCACACAAAGCGTGCTAAGTTGAGTAAGTACTAGCGTGCCACGCAAACAAAAGTGACAATTTAATATCCTATTTCTCTCTCTGCTGCCAAAAGCATTGGGGCAACCATAAAAATGCTACCAGAAGGCACCATTTGTTAATGGTAGGAAGTTAATTCTCCCTCATTTGAAGTTCGGATGATGGACTTGAGGAAGGAGAAATCAAAGATACTCCTGCGTAAAAAAAGAGGAAAATAAAATAAAATAAAAATAGAAAAGGCACGGAGTATTGTAGACATTTTTTTTATCCACGTAGTAAGATGTGTGATCCGGATAACCCTAGCTTCTTATTTACGAAGATTAGCTATATTTTTTATATAATTTGATCTGATATGGGGATGTTAGGTTGATGGTTTTTACTGAGAAAGTTGTTTTGTTGTGAGAGAAAAACATTGTACCATGGCCGACACGTTCAAGTTTAACAAAGCGTAGGCGGACAAAACAACACTATAATTGACAACCATGAGTGTTTTGTATGATCCCAACAGCACCCATGGTCTTCAATTATCTGAAATGTCAAGGGAGACAACCAGCCACTATCATTAAGACCTTCCAAAAACTGCTGGGATCATACAAAACACTTATGGTTGTCAATTATTTGAAAATGTCAAGGGAGACAACCAGCCTTTTATTCAATAAAACCAGCGGTTGTTCCCCTGCGATTCCAAGCACCATGCATCGAAAAAATTACAGGTCCGCGGGGCATGCAAGCACAAATGATAATTAACTACAACAAGAGACTACGGAAACTTGCAACAATGCCTAAAACATATCCATGTTTATGGTCTCATCTGGACCCAACATCGATTCCCGCAGAGTCGCTATTCCGTTTATCTCGTGGCGGTGGTATTGAAGCTCCACATGTGGTTGGCTCCTCGCCTTGCGATTGAAGTTGCAATGGTTTCGCATGGGCATGAAACTATTGTCAACCGAGCATCATCCGCTGGGGTGGTGGTGAAATAGTTGATGATGTAAATGCGGGATAGGCAATCAAGCATCGAGATGAGCTGGGAAGCGTTGGAATGGGCATGGAGGTCGGTGAGCTCATCTCTATGACCCGCTTTAGAGAGTCCTCTCCCATCTTCACCGCAACCAGATTTTATACCATGTCAACTACACGAGATGATTTTGAAGCGTTTGAAGCAAAAAAACACACCGATCACAAAGATATATATCATACCTTAGCTCTTAGGGTCTCCATGTGCGCTTTCAATACCCCTGTTGTCAACATTAGCATCATTGTACTTTTTGGTTCAAAGCCGTAAGGCGCCTCAAAAGAAGAATTCTCAGCTTTTAACCGTTCTACCTGTAATGATCAAGCACCATTTTACACTCATTAATTACTCTCGAATTCTTGATTCCTTTTTCAAGTAGGCAAATGAAAAAACTATATAATAATATATAATTTGCGATGCCACACCTGATCCTCCAGTTCCTTTAAGTGAGCGGCTTTTCTATATCTTGAGCGTCTGGCTGATTCTGTTAGATTCCTTTCTAAAATCAAGTAAAAAAATAGGTTCTGGAAGGTCACCTTTTTGTTGATATTGTATTGAAAGGATGCAAAGGTAAAACCATATATGTTGCAAATTAATGTCACTACCTTTTCCTCACTCTTTCCTCGGTAGGCATCTTATATCCAAGAATCTCTACTTCTCCATCCACCTCCTCTTCTGATGGTGAAGGATCCCTTGAGGAAGAGCTAGTAGCAAGCCTCGCACGAGGATCTGCATTTCGAGCATGATTATTGATTGGGTCTTCACCATTGTTGAGCCTGTTCTGCACCAGATTCTTGTTCTTGCTACCTAAATGAGCCAAAGAGGAAGGAGAAAATACGCCTTATACATAATAATTAACTTTTGGATTTTAACATTATTATTCAGTCATATTTTCTTGTAAACAATGTAAGAGGGCCCATAGTAGATAGTACCTTTATTGTGATTGTTTGAGCCTTGGGAAAGTTCTGAGTTCACAGCACTACTAGAGGCCTGTGGATGGGTATGTCAAAATTTGAAGTTAAAACATTAGAAAAAATTCAAAAAAAATGCTGAGTGGGAACGTCCAAAAAGCATGGTAGGATGGAACATACATATGCACATGCAAAGTCGTCAGCCATCTCTAAAAGTTTGTAAAAAGAGCTCGTTTGTAAATGGTGCTTAATCTAGTTTTAAAAAAAAAAACTGCTAAGGATGGATTGTTAGTTTGTATACCCACACATGCCACAATCCAACATCACAAATCTCGTGGGACTAGCCCTATATAAAACAAACACAGTGACCTGTGATGTGGCATTATTTTTTGTCAGTTTGTATGGCCAAACATGCCATAGCTCATGTCATCATAGATCTCAACAAACTGTAACACCATATCTCTAGACCATTTTATCAAAAAATCTCTAGATCATGAATTATCTATTCACTTTTAAAAGGTGTTTCGATGCACTAGATGTGATATAAACTTAATACATCACAAAAAGCACTAACTGATTTCAATTATTACACGACCAGGTAAGAAAACAACAAAAACTACAACTAATCCATAGAGTACGACAATTCAAGAAACATTAGATAAAGACAGGGAAAGAGCAGTACCCTCCACATTTTGAAGGCCACGAGGTCCTCCTCCAACTTCCTCTTCAGTATGGCATTGTACTCCATGGGATCACCTATGGTACTCACCGCCAGGCCCATCGGGCGCCATCGTTCTGTGGTTCACCTCCACCACCGGATCAACATTTAGGGCTGAGAAACTAGAGTTTGCCACCGGCGTTGTGTTTTGTTAGAAGCTCCTCCCTCTAGTAACCTCTCAAAGGTCCACTCCGTGTTGTTCTGATTCATTATGTCACTACTACCCTCCCCATCACCACCATGAGTAGCAACACCATTGTCTATGACACTGGCGATGCCAGTCACCAGAGTCTCCCCTGGTGGTGGTGTTGGTAGTGGTGGCAGGTCCCAAAAAGGGTCCGAGGATCTCCTCCATCGTGAAGACATGCTCCATGTCATCCATATGTAACTATCAATGATTTCAAGGGAAGTTCAAGGAAAGAATTGAAACAAAGCACTAGGCCAGATGGTTTTGGAGGGGATGGAAAGCAGTGCAAGGGAAGGCAGGACCCAAAGAAATATTTCTATGCACCCATGATTGAGTGAGTTATATGCTTGGGTGAGTTGGGCTTGAAGGGTGTTCTTGCCCCTATTTATCTAGTGCTGGATGTGCCTGAAGAAATTTCTGGAGAGGGAAAAAGTAGCCTGCTGTGTGCATTCCCTTGCACTCAATGTAGTGAACCAAGTAGCCCTGATGTGTTTTTATGTGACCATGGCAAATAGGACAAGTAATTTTGTTTGGAAGGGACTGGGGAAGGCTAACAGAAAGCAAAGTTGGGTGTGCTACAGAGTATGATGGGTTTTATCGTGACGCTATGTATAGTTTTTGTTTCATCTTAACTCTTCATTAACACGTGTGTTAGTAACAGACCAAGCGTGCAGTGGATCAAACTGATATGCTGGCCATGTCCGGCCGTTTGTTCTAACTTTAAATCATTGGATTGGATAACAAGTTATACTGACTTTGCACTAGATACCATGCCTTACCAAAACATTTTTTTTCCTCTCGAATACGCAAGAGCAACTTACCAAGCATGTATTGCACTTTCTGTTCTACCTAGGTAGCTAGATCTAAGATGTTCATGTGTAGGAACTACAAGAAAGACAAAAAAAAAAGAGCACTCAATCTTCACTTCTATTGTGATAATGAAAATATGCGTACAAGTAATGTGTCCAGCAAACAGGATGAAAGCTAAACAGAGATCAAAAGTACACGCTATATATGATGATATATGGGATGTGGCATATAAGTATAAATTTGAGTTTTTTTTTTTTTTCATGTGACTTGCTACATTTTAGAGTAATCTAGACTAATTATCCAGCAAACGATGCTTATCCATTTATAACATTTCTTATCACTGATTAGCCAACAAACTGCACTTGTCCGCTACACACAGCTAGCTTTCTTATCTATGAAATGTGCACAAGAAAACATAGACTTGCACACTTTGCACGAGCGCGCGCTCACGTCGTGGACAGTGGTTATATCAATATAAGTAGGATATAGCAATAAATAGATCAGTAAAATTCTTTTAATTTAAATAGAAGAAAATGTATCTCTTCTATTCAAATCCAATTTGCATCGATAAAAAAAATCCAAATTCAGATTCCCAGTAGATGAATAATTGCAAATTTTTATGTGTACAAGATTAGAATAGCTTAAAAATAAATGGCATATTTTTTTATTTTTTCTAATCAGAAAAATACATGAAAAAGAAAGGAGGTAGAAAATTTTGTTGATTTTTATGGTTAGATAAGAAAAACAAGAAACAAAAGATGACTTCTCGGACGCCCGATGCTCTCCACGCTCGGGTTTTGGGTTGTCCGATGGTAGGGCCAGGAAGAACGGTGAACTCACTTGCTATCACCACCAATGCCAAATAAGGTCATGTTGTATCGCGGTCTCCCTCTCTTCTTAATTACCCAACTTTGGCAAGATTAGAAGGGGCTCGGGAGAGGCAAAGCGGGTCGGCGGTGGAGACGATGGGGGTGGCGTTAGGGTTTCCATGTCATAGGGAGGCAGTTGGGGCTGTGTCGGGGCAAGGGTGCCTATGGCCATGGCAGCCGTGGGGAGGGGAAGGAGGTCAGTGCGAGCATGGTAGGGCCTCGCCGGAGGTTTGTAGTACCGCCGCCATGGCGGGGTGGCGGTAGGTGGCGGGGGAGGAGGGGTTGCACGCTACGCCTAACAACACAACGGGCCACACGTTGCATGAGGAAAAAGGGGATGCACACATGGGGTGGAGAAGATGTGCGAAATAGAGTCATCTGCGCCTACGGACCATAGTAGAGTCCAGAGCTCATATATTTTCCGCTACTTTATATACTCCTAGTAAAGTATGGTATTTATAGTGACATTATTACAGACTAAATTTGTACATGCACTTTCTTTTTTTATATCACCGACATGATATATATATATATATATATATATATATATATATATATATATATATATATATATATTGATATAACCCCAAACGGCTCATTATATGTTTTACAAACGTTGAGGAAAAAGAACAATAAAACAAGATGTGCGATAAGTGGCAAGACCACAAAAACACTAGCGTAATGCAAAAACTATTACACCAAACGCATTGCATAAAACCCTTTGACAATGCCTCCTGAATGATGCAAGAACACAATCATCGTACAACCGGTCACAATTTTATATTTCAAAGATAAAATCATCCCGAGTACATAATAAAATATGATTTGACACTAACTTCATTGTAGATAGGCAGTAGATGATTTATCAATTATTGCCTTTTATGAGCAGGATATTTACTTAATTTCTGGTAGTTTTGCTTAGAGTAAATTGCAATCACAATACAACAACTATGCTAGTGCGTGCAAATAACCCCAACAACTCGTAAATTGCTTAATTTAGTTGAACAAATTGACAAACTGGTGCGAGTACGGCCCAAATACGGTGATGGTAACATGTTGAAAGACTGACATCGATCTATATCAAGGGCCACCGTACGTATTCGGCTGATCGGCTCAGCTTCAAATCTATTCAGCTTGGCTTGCATGCATATCATCACGGATTGACTTGAATGCACACAATCTCCCTTTTGCCATGCAGTACGCAACAAACTTGCACGAGCGGGTTGTGCCAATAACTAGCAGCCACAACAATCTAAACCTAGATTAAACTTCGCCGGCCGGTGGCGACCGGTGACCGCTTGAGATCTGTTGTGCCTGACCGTGGAACCTGGTCGTCGAGAACCAGGCGCAGCTCCTCCTTACTACGGTTAGTATGCAATATCCTTGGCCTGAACCTTCGTGTTTTTAATGTGTTCCTATTTTCACCAAACGATGATTCGTGTATATACATTCCCTGACTATATGCATGGTCGAATCCATAGGTGTTCATGATGATCACTTCAGTGTGGAGATTCATTACGATGGATTTTCTGTGAACTTGGCAAGAAAAGGATATATGTGGACAGAAAGATAGATTGGTTTGATTTTTTGCAATAGTGATACATGGTCCCTGTTGTATGTTCAAGAATTTTTGGAGATTCTAGAATGCTACATCTGCAGGAATTTATTGGTGCGAGAATGGAAAGGCAGTGTCAGATGGGCTGAGAACGTTGAGGGATGATAGTGATATCATTGAAATGATAAATGAGTGCCACTTGCAAGAATTTTTTTGATTTATGTAGATCATTCAAATTTTCTTGAATGACAGACAAATTTGCTTCAAAGGGAGAGTAGGGATGGTGCTAAGCACAGGTTATCAAGAAGGAATTGAAATAGAAGAAGATAGTGAGGAGGGTTTAGGCGCATTCATGAAGAATCAGATGCTGATTCCGACTTCAAGTTGATAATGACTATGAGCTTGGCATTGATGACGATGACTTATTCTGTCAAAATGTGGATGGCATGTTAATAGATGAAGAGGCTAACACTAAAGGGAAGGAGTTAGCCACTGGACAAGAATTAGATGTATACAATGGCGCAGATGGTGGGGGTACACATCTCAGTTTGCCTACAATAGATGGTGATGCAGAAACAGTCAATTTCAATTTCAAAAATTTTCAGGGTCGATGTTGACATGACAGCTTCTATTTTAAGTTGGGCATGGTTTTTTGCAGATGTTGTGGAGTTGAGGAAAGCAATTGATGCATACAACATTAAGGAAAGGAGACAACTTGAGTGAAGAGGTCCCAACTCGTGAAGACTTAAATCTGCACCCGTGATTTTTAGATCAAAGGGCTTAAGCCCAGCTTATCTATATTGAGAGCTGTAAAAACTGCACCCATGATTTTTAAGTGATGAATTGTAACGTGTTTTAATAGAATCTGAATATTTTTCGACAATATTTCACCTTCTAGATTTTCTTATTTTAAAAGAACCCAAACAATTGATTCTATCAACAGAAATATCTATCTATGTATTATCGTCATTAGAGATTATGATTCCAGTTTTACATGGATAAACATTTTCTTGTTTTCTAGCTCCTTTGACTGAGCCGTGACACCCTTTCAGAATGCTAGGCCAAGCCGATTGGGCTAAGCACGGCAGGCTGCAATTGAGCCGGATAACGCAAAGGAGCTGAGTTCCACTTCAAATGAGCCATCCGATTGACCCAAATCAAGCTGATCGTCTAGAGAAGGCCAAAATACATACGTAAACCTGACCGTACATGCTCATGTTAGCCTAGTTCTTCTATCAAAAAACACAATTTATAAGTTGTTGGACTAATTTGCACCCACCGCCATAGTTGTTGTATCTGTGTAATTTACTCTTTTACTTATATATCTTCAACCTTTCTTGTTGAAACGTACAAGAAATGGAAAATACGACACAAGTTAGGTGCTAGTGCTATGATGACGATCCAAAGCTTTCCAAATCCAAAAACGAAAAGGTTAATAACAAGAATTGTATGTCAGCCGACGACGGCATGCGACATAGGCCTTGTCCACAGGCCGCGACGGTGTCGTGGTTCGCCCGCAGCAGGCTGGGAGGATTCCGGTTTTCCTCGACGCTTGGCCCGCGATACAGCCGCCGCACCAGACGCTGACGCCATGGTTTCTTTAACTATCAGGTCGCCGCCGACGCCGCCCCGAGGTTACCAAACAAGACCGCCGTCCCGTTTGGGCTTAGAGCTTGTGGGACGCTGTTTCAACTGCCTCGGCGCTGCCATGTCGCCGCCATTGTCGCCGGGCCGTCCGCTGTTTTCGGTGCAATGAGGGTGGGCACGGGCGCGGCTTGCAAGCCGCCGAGTACCGCTTGCAACCCCCGCCCCAGAAACGGTCATACCGAGGGGGCTTCACCATGGCCCGTGTGGCCTCGTGACATGCCCCCGGCGCCCTCACCGCCTCCCCTCGCGGTTCAAAGCTTGCCACCGTCGTCGATCACAGGCCGGCGTCAGTACTGCCCCTTTCTCCACGTGCGTGTTCCCTCACCGACCTTGTAGCGCACCGCTGATTCGGGAGGGCCCGACTAGGATTCTAATCCCATGCTCAAGGAGATGGAGGCGTCCAGGGTGGCAAGGTGGCGTCGTCGGGCACAGGATTGGTCGGGCAGGTATGGCTGTCATTGAACTTGGCTTTCTGGCTCGTCCCTCCAGGTACCGCTTCTCAGCTCGACCTGTGGGCCTCTAGCTGCCCACGTTGCCAGCGCACCTTGCTGATGGCGAGCTCGCAGCCCCCTCAGTCGGCCATCCCCGCAAACGCAGCAGACGGGTGGTGGAATCCGCGGCACCGCAAGCCGCCGGAGGTCAAAAGACTGCTACGAGGGCGCGGGTTTCCAGCCACAACGCCGAGACCCCACGCCGCGATTCGACGCCTTGCTGCCAAAGCACCGTTCCATGATCCGAATCCGAGAGGCAGCGGAGCGCGCCCCTCGCCAAGACGTTACGCTAGCTACTTGTCTTCCGCTTGCTTCGTCGCACAATTAGTTTCCTTCTTAGTACAACCCTCTAAACGCCACCGCTACAGGTAGGTGCCATTTGTATATGTGTGGCCCTAATGGGCTTCAGGACAGCTCGCTAAGGAAGCACCATTAGGATGTATTTTAAACATTCTCACTTCCCCTTAATGGCACGTACAACGTACGCGAAAAAAAACAAGAATTGTATGTATATGCTACTAAGATACAAATAGTTATGCTGGTATTGTAAGTTTCTGCCTTTTCGATGCCCACTAATATGTGTTAGTCTGTATTAATATAAATTCATGTAAAGAGTAAAAATAAAAAATAACTTTTGAATGGACTCTTATCTCGAAATACAGAGCTTCTGTCCACACCCAATCACCTAAAATGGAAATGATTGACTCGTTGTTTAAGCCGCGGAAACTAAAGATGGCACTGAAGATGACGGTTTGATCCGGTAATAGATCTTACCCTGAAATACCCTTTGTTAAGTTTGAGCATGGTATACTTTGCTGAGTGTCCTCTATATGTTTTAGTGACACATGCTTTCTCCCATTACTTGTTGAATTTGATGTTGTTTCAGGGAGTGTCTGATTGATTTCTACTCCAGTTCTAAGAAGCAAAAAGCCTGACCAAGTCATCATCTTCGGGTCTGTTATTATTTTAAATTATCTGGATGCAAATCTTGGTAGTTAACTTTTTGTGTGGAAGCTTACTGCTTGGTTGTGAAAATTGGCTGCCTATCTCTTTTGTTTCCTATGTTTTGTTATAGCAACGAGCTGATTCGTGTCTAATTATAGGGACGGTGTTAGCTTAAAAGTCAGTTTAATCAGGTGCTGAACATTGAGTTGCAAACAAATTATCGAGGTACTTTTTGTTAGTAACTCTATTGGCACGCTTTATTGGTGTTGTTGTCATGGTTCCTTTTATCTAAGTATCCTGTACTGCGTGATCTATATTAACATGGTCCTATTACACCTTTAGGCTTGCAAATTTTTGATGAGACATGGAATCCCAAGTTCACGATAATTATTGCCCAAAAGAACCATCATACTAAATTTTTTCATTCCTGGGAAGCCAGAAAATGTTCCACCCGGTAATCTTCATCACCTACCTATCTGCTATCACAATTGTGTAGGCTCATTTATTGGTGACCTTATTGTTATATTCTGGCTTATCTGTAGGAACCATTGTGGACAACAAAGTTTGCCATCCAAGAAACTTTGACTTCTACATGTGTTCTCATGCTGGAATGATCGTAAGCATTATTTGCCTTTTGTCTTTCATCTACAGTCAATTTGTCTCGTTTTGGGTCTGTTAGTTTGCCCTGTAATAAGAAATGTCCTGCATTTATCACCCCCCACCCAGAGCAAGCAATAGTATTCCGATGTTTCAGTGTGTATCCTAGAGTTTGACTGAAACTTGGTTCTGTTATTGTAAGTTTTCCTAGGTAGACATTTTTTTTTCTCTGAACTGATTAGAGCTAATTGCATATTGTTTTCCAGGGGACTACAAGGCCAACTCACTATCACGTTCTGCATGATGAGATTGGCTTCAATCCTGATGACCTGCAGGAGCTGGTGCATTCGCTCTCTTATGTGTAAGTACCAAGCAGAGGCTCGAAAAGAACTTCACTAACTTTTTGTCCTATTATTATGAAAAAAACTTGCCTTACTCACAAGTGATTTTCTGGGACCATATTTCAGGTACCAAAGGAGCACAACAACCATATATCAGTTGGTAAGTTACCTTTATTTTGTGTGTGAAACTCTTACCACCTCCAGTAGCTTTGTGTATCATATCCATGGGAACTGATTTTCTTGTTTTGCCTGCCTGCAGTTGCTCCCATCTGCTATGCACATCCTTGCAGCTGCTCAAGTTGGCCAGTTCAAAAGTTCGATGAGATGTCGGAGACGTCCTCCAGCCATAGCGGACATACTTCAGCGCGCGCAACGTTCCTGTCCAGGAGCTGCCCCCGTCTGCATGATAATGTGAGGAGCTCGATCTTCTTCTGTTGAGCTGGGCATGTGCCGTGGTTTTACATTTTGTGGACGGTTGGGTCTGAACTCTTAGTTGTGTCGGGTGGCGGTAAACGCTCTTATGAACTTATTGCGGTACTTGGTGCCTACATTGTCTTAGGAAGACTTAAACCTGGTAGTAGGATGTCACAAAAAAATTAATTTGTTAAACATTGCTGCAGTTATACTGGATGTCTGTAACGCCGCAAGCCCATCTATGTTGGGTTGCTTGTTGCTGTGCCTGCCTGTCTCAGGAAGACTTGGAACCCTGTAGTATGTCATTGAACCAACCCTTTTTTAAGCGTTTGCTGGTTCGATCTTTGAGTTTTGTTATCGTGCTTATTGTCTGTCCTGGAGGCTACTTCTGCTTCTTTGCATGCAAGTATGATGTATGTTTCATTAGTGGCCTTAGCTTGAGATATAAGTCACACATTGGCATGACTGAATTTCATTTGGAACTCTGGTCTGTGATATATGTTTCAGTAGTGGCCCTATCTCGAGGTTGCACTGGATTTTCATTTGGCACTGGGGCTATTTGGAACTTGCAGGTCTGATGGTCCTTTTTATCTTAGATAAACATGTTTGTTTACAAACATTGTGACTTGCATTCTAATTATCCTGCTAATGCAGACTCAAAATGAAAAAAAACATTTGCCTGATGAGGGGCAACTCGAAGCAGGCTTCATTGCTTAACTGTTTTTTTTCTTCTTGTTTTAAAAAAGGGAGATATCAATGTTTCTCAGTTGGCTATACACCTCACATTTATCTATTCGAACTCTGATTCGATATCCCGGATCAGAATTTCTAGTGATAGTGCCGACTGAACATCCTGACCATGGCAAAGATTGACTGATGGTGGAAAACAGAGCAGACGTAGAGGCAACGTTTGAGCTTGTTAGCAACAGTCGATCGATCGATGACCACATTTTTCTAGAGTTTCAGGCTTCCAGTGTAGTTTGCATCAGGATTCAGTACCAATTGTGAAGACCGTCCAACACTGGCAAGAGTCAAAACAGAGTCTTCCTCGACAGCCTCTGTAATCCACAATTGTGATGCCTACATGTTGCTCTTTTGAACCAGTGTTGAGTACTCACGAGAATGTTCCTCTTTGATGAGAGTAAGCAAAGGCACGAGTAATTCATTGGACATGACACGTGTGTTAGTTTTGAAAAACAGAACAGAATCAATCAAAGACGATACATGGAGATGGATGCATTCATACACAGTTTAGGCTTGCAAAAGGCACCAAATTCAGATAAAAAAGAATCTAGGACCTGCTAAAACATACAAAGCATATTCAAATTCTGACACCATAAGCTAAGTGCTTCTTCATAAGCTGTGTACATGATCACAGTTGCTTCGGTTCGGTAGCCGAAGAAGCCAGCGCCCTGAGTCGTGAGAGCCGATGCCGATCTATGGAGTGTGTGCGGTGCAGCTATGCAACGGGAACCAAGAATGCGGTTGGCATGGGAAGCATGCTGGTTTCCGGCGCGGGCGGCGGCGAAGCCTGGTCCAGCGTACATGGCCCGCGGCTTCCACAGTATCTCCTCCTCCTCCTCCTCCGTGTCGATGTCCTTGCTGCCAGTACTGCCGCTCGCGATCGTGGAGCAGCCGTGGCCTGCAGCAGGCAGCGCTTGTGCATGTCCCAGCGCTCGGCGGATGACGCTCGGCTGCTCGTCCACTTGCTCAAAAGACGAGGACGACGACAAAGCTGGGCTCGCCCCGCCTTCTTGTGCGCGTCCCACCTCTGCACGGTGTCCGCCCGGCCGGGCTTGGGCGGCGGCGACGTCGTGTTCTTGCGCAGGACGGGGATCCGTGGCCGGCGCTGTTCCTGACGCTGTCGGAGGAACGACGAGGGGCCTGATGATGCTGAGGCTGAGGGTCTCTGCCGCCGGCTTGGTCTTGCGCGCGTCCCACCTCCCGTCGGAGTCGGGCGCGGCTGGGCTTGGCGTTGGCGAGCGGCTTTGGGAGGATGGCGGCGACGGATGGGCACGGCGTCTGGAGCATCGGCAAACATTTTCCACCTGGGCGGCGTCGGTAGCAGCGCCGGGAGAGCCGCGTGTGCCACCTTTGAGATGCACGCGGGCAACCGGGACCGCCATGATGGATCCAAGTCGAAGATGACGCACGGAGGTCGACGTGCTCAGGGCTTCTTTGCGCCGCCAAGTATCGTGGAGATGGAGCACAGAGGTAACGGTGGATGAGATGATTCTCGGTTGTGGGTGGCAGCAGAAATATATAGGCCCCAGTACATCACGTCGGTTGCAAGGGTGAGGTGAATCCTCCCATCGATCAACGAGCTGCGTGGGTGCCACGCAAATTTCTCTTCCTCACCTAGTCGGATTCCCGCACGCGCGCAGCCTTCCCGGCCTGGCTGCCCCCTGCCCCGCGTGGCGCCTACGTCGGTGAATCAATTTCAGTTCTGATGGCTCCGATCGGAATCACCGATCATAACACCGTCACCGACTCGCGTTCAGCGTCCTGGGGGTATAAATATAGGCTGATGCCACCGTGTGATCATCTCATCGTCCCCTCACCATGGCGATCCCGGTTGCCCGCGTGCACCTCAAGGTGGCACACGCAGCCTCCCGGCACCTCCCCAACCCCGCCCAGAGTGGAAGATGCTCCCGACGCCGAGCGTCGCCGCCACCCTTTCAAAGCAACCGCCCGCCAAACCCAGCCGCGCCGACGAGAGGTGGACGCGCACAAGGCCGCCGTCCTGCCCAGTGTCCTCACTCACCATCATCAGGGCCTCGTTCCCTCGGCAGCGTCGTCAGGAGCAGCGCCGGACACGGATCGCCGCGCAAGAACGCGACCTCGCCGCCGCCAAGGCTGGCCGGGCCGACTCCGTGGAGAGGTGGGACGTGAACAAGAAGGCGGGCGAGTCCTGCTTCTTCGTCACCGTCGTTCCAGGAACGTCTTCTTCCCTCGCAAGCAGCAGCATGCGGCCGATCGATCAACCGTGCGACGTCCTCCGAGCGCTGGGACGTGCACAAGAACCGCTGCCCGCCACGGGCCGAGCCGCTCGACGACGGCGAGAGCAGCAGTATTGGCAGTAATTACCTCGACACGGAGGAGGAGGAGGAGGAGGAGGAGGAGGAGATACTATGGAAGCCACGGGCGATGTACGCCGGACCAGGCTTCCTCGTGGCAGCGCCGCAACCCAGCACGATTCCCATGCCTACAGCGTTCTTGGTTCCTGTTGCATAGCTCTGTACTGCACCAACGTACTCATCATCGGTTTAGCAAGTGTTATCTGATCACGTAGGCGTGCTACGGCGAACAATGATGCTTATGGTGTTAGAATTTGAATGCCTTGTATCTTTTTAAAGGTCTTAGATTTCATCTCAATTTGGTGCCTTCTTTGCAAGCCCAAACTGTAAATCGATGCATCATCGTCGTCTTGAATTCTTGATTGATTATGTTTCAACTTTCAGCACTACACTCGTCACTGTGTGTGTCGTGTCAAAATTACTAGTGCGTCTTTGCCTACTCAAAGGCAAAAGAACAATAGCACAACTTAGGTGCTAGTGCTATGATGACGATCCAAAAGCTTTCCAAATCCAAAACGAAAAGGTTAATAACAAGAATTGTATGTATATGCTACTAAGATACAAATAGTTATGCTGGTATTGTAAGTTTCTGCCTTTTCGATGCCCACTCAATATGTGTTAATTAGTCTGTATTAATATAAATTCATGTAAAGAGTAAAAAAATAAAAATAACTTTTGTAACTATATACTACTAGGCACCACATTGCACATAACACATAATTAGTCTCGAATTCATTTACACATTTTACTCCTTGCAGGCGTACAGTACAAGCATTTTCATTCTTTCAATATAGTTCTCATGTTGACTCGTTCTCAAATGTTGTGTTAAATAAAGAATAGCCATTCAGAACCACGATCATGCCCCATCCAGACACAACGAGGGCACATCTTGTTCAAATGACAGAATCCAATGAGAAATTCAGTCAGTCACCGACCTTAATAATCATGCTTACTAAGGGTGATTATGCTCCTCCGTGCAAAACATATGAACATTTTGGGACCTTGATTTATTCATTTGAGCATTCAACATAGGACATAATTATTTTCGCTACACAACGGCAACACTGCAAGCCAAAATTGGAAAAGAAAAATCTTAACTTCTTTGCTAATGAAAATGGCTGGTTCATGGCAATGCAGCCTTCAGGTTCTTGGCTAACTCTTCTAGCTTCTTCAATCCTTCTTCTGGAGAAGCAGCTTCCCCAATAGCCTCACCACGGCGCTACCAACGATCACACCATCTGGGCGCCCATCCTGCAATCTGAATAGCAAATAAACGAAGCAACAAGGGTGTCAAAACGACCTGCACTGAGTAAGAAACAAACCCCAGATAATTTACTTAGCAGGAGAGATGACAATTATGATTTACCTGCTGCACATGCTCTGGAGTTGACACACCAAAAGCCAACCGCCACAGGTTTTTCTGTCACCTATAAAAGCCAACATATTTTGCATTAGCACTGTCCTTCAGACAGTACATAGGCAGTAACACTACTGCACTAAATAGCTTTTTAAATAAGGATGATCCAATTGCAAACCTTCTTGATATCCTGAAGAAGAGATTGCACCTTGCCACCACATTCGCACGAGTACCAGTAACTCCAACAGTGCTTACCTGAATAGCACATATGTTACTATGTTAGCAACTAACTCATCATCCATCCAGTTATCTATCAAAAACAAATCCCAAGTGGAACAACTTCACCCAGCCCCCTGGGGCATAGCATTATGAAGAGGATCATCAACGTGCTAAAATATATGCAACAGTAGTAAAAGTTTGCCTTACTACTGCAGCATATATTATAGTTTGCTTTCCATTATATTTTTAGACAGTCCAAAGCATGTGAGCACAGCTATCACCAGGATATTTTCTCAGTGGCTGAGTAAAGTTGCAGCGAGGAATGCCACAGCAGATACATGTGTTTCTAGGTTTAAGCTGCCAACTTGAAATGGTTGTTCAAAATGTTTGCAGATCAATGTGTAATAGGTCTATTGTGCACTGCAATTGTTCTTCTTGAATCTTATGTATAGTAGTTGAACTATTCTGAACTGCCAAATTATGTATTAGGAACAAAGGCATGATGTAACAAAACAGTTTTTTTTTACATGTAGCTACAGAGTCTGAAAGACTTACAAGATAAATAAATCCTTCTGAAGCCTGTGCAATTTTCTCCATTCTTTTCATTTGGTGTAGTCGGTGTTGTCAGTAGTAGCACCTGCATATATCCATGCAAAATGAATCCTATTAAACAGCTAGCAAAAAAATGTTACCTCAAACTGCACAGATAATCAGCATGGAGGACAGAGCTAACGATACTATGGCATTATGGACACATAATTATGACTATGAGTTGTGAGCTTCCAGGATAGAGCGTGTACTTTTTGAACTTATGTACATTATTCTTATTATACACAAATATATATTCAGGTATGCCCTCGCTACTGTTTTCAGAGGGGGAAAAAAAAAGGAACTAAAACTAACAGTTAGATATCGTAGCTTAAAGAAAAATAGAAGGGGAAATGTAGTCAAGGCTGGAAGTATGAACTTGAAATGCATGTAGTTTCCAAATTTACATCTGAATGTATAATTAAATAAGCACAAAACAGGGTTGAGAGGGTCAAAAGGTGTATTGAAGTTGGACTTATATTCGTGAAGTTTTTGAGGCCAGATGCCCTTTTATATATTTGGTGAAATCAGATAGAGGTAAGATTGACTTATATTTGGTGAAGTTAGGAGTGTTAAGCCATGGACTTATATTTGAGATCAGAGGCAGTATAATTTTGTGTCAAAGCATTTAAATACATTTTATCTAATGTGGGCCTATCTTTAAACAAATTGAGGGTTCAATGGAGCTCAAAAATATGGCCAGAGAAAAGACACTAAAAATCCACAGGGTTGTAAGGTGTACGTCATAGTATAAGTGGGGCCTACCAGCTCTAGGTTGTTTTTGGCAGCCTCACGCCTCAAAAACATCTGTCTCTTCCAAAGGAACATCTGGTACCACAAGACCTGAATGACAGTAATACATCATTATCACAGTAAACATGACTTTCTGAGAAACAACCAACACTTGTACAGATTTTTTCTGTTGGGAAGATTTGTCAGTATTGTTATCTCGAACAGTGCTATGTTTTAGCCAGATTAAGATCCAATGGAGTAAATCCCTAACAATTTATTCAATTAATGTGATAAATATTTGCCAATAATGGTACTTTAACAGGACTGAACATCACGAGAATGTTTGCGATGAATTAGATAAAAAGCTATATATTACCATGTACACCAGCTTCTTTAACGCATACTATGAACTTGGGATACCACGCCTTCAGAATCGGGTTGTAATATGTGAAAAGTGCTAGAGGGCAGGACAGCTCAGGTATCACCCCCTTTACCATGGAGATGACATCCTCAAACGTGGTGCTCCTTTGCTACAGCGCGTGTCGCTGGAGGCCTAAAATGGTGCAAAAACCAAAACACAGGAATAAGCAGAGGCACACATACATAAGCAACATAGTATACTGCAACAAACTAGTAGAGGCACTACCTAACCAACCTGAATCAACAGGGCCGCCAGCCAATGGATCAGAGTAAGGCACACCCAATCCCAATCACGTCGAACCACACGCGATCAAGGATCTTGAGTGCTTTCGCTGTGGTGGCCAAGTCAGGGTCACCAGCAGTGATGAAGGGGACGAAGGCAGTCTGAAGATTTTTCAGATAGTACTATAGTAGTGAGCACAAACGTAAACAATACAAAAAGGGGAAGATAGTCTAGGTACTAAAAATTCCAACTCTGATCTAGAATGATGAATGTCACATAATCAGAGTAAATTGAGTTTGAGTACTATGGTGGTACAAAAATCAAAGTGTACTGTCACAGACACATGGATTTCTCTTAGTACCATACAGTACAGAGGAAAGAAAACATGCAAATGATGATATCCAATCCATCAAAGACTGGTTCACTTGGAGGAAATGAAAATTCATCGGCAGCAATGGGAGTTGAGTTACACGCCAGAATGTAAAAATTAACATGAACGAGACAGAAATGGACTGGTTCTTATCTTCCGGTCTCAAAACGACGTCATGACCCAAATGAAAATGCAAGCAGAAACAGCATACAATCAGGGAACTCACTCCTGTCAGTCACCGCATACAACCCCTTTGTCGCCTCCCTATCCTGGATGCCAACCCACCGAATCTTTTCTAACCCAGCGCAAAAACCGTCCTACCTCTATAGGATCACCCCAAGCCACTTCAGCGCAACAGCCGCGATACGCGCGGATTACACGCATCACAGGCCGCAGGAAAATGAAGGATTCGTCGAGGTGTGTCCTTCCCCTGCTCTGAGCTCGGCGAAGGTGCCGGAGATGCTGGGCTTGTCCTCCGCCACAGCGGCGGCAGTGACCGCCGCCGCCGCCGCCCGGACGGCGACCACGGGCGCGCTCGCGGCGCGCTGAACGATACCCTCCCCCGTCGGCGCGGCGCCCCGCCTCGGCCCCGCGGCGGAGAACGACGCCGACCCCGTGGACGCGGCGGCCTCGAGCGCGAAACGCCATGGCTGGCTGGCGGATGTGTGCGGGTGGTGGCGCTGACTGCGTCCGGCCGCGCCTCACGTGAGCGGGGTGTTCGACGCCGTGCGGATAAAGAACGGAACGGAACGGGGTGGTGGCCGTGGGTGATGCAGCCGTGCCCGTTATTAGTAGGGCGGCCGGCCCCGGGGGTTGGTGGGCCGAGACGGATGAATCGCGCGGGCGCCTGTAGTGGGCCACCCGCGCCAGTGGACAGGTGCCTTTCTGTGACCACGTGCGCGTTTAATAACTTTTGCTTTTTCTTTTTATTTTATCCACTTGTTGATACAAGAGCAGCAGGCTTTCCAACTTTTCGATAGCCATGTGTCTCAAATACGGATAGCCATGTGAATGTGTGTGAAAAGTAACCATGTGAATTCTTTTGTTGAACGAGAATGTGTTTAGTGAGGGTTAAATTGATTTAGATGCAT